>OX422222.1:351245792-351590740 GCA_949130495.1 Sambucus nigra | reverse complement strand
CAACTCATTTGCTAATAATATTGGGTTAATTTGCTAATATTGCCTAAGTCATGATTATTCATTTAAACAAAGTTAGGCGACACCAATATTAGCAAATGACTTGAATAAACCAAATTAACCCAATATTTAATTTAAGTCCCAAATTAAATGCGTGTGATTGTAAAACCAAATTTTATCTTGAAATTAATCTAGCATGCGTTCTAAGTGATATAGAGCAAGATAAAATAAACAGTCACACTACACCGCGATATACGAGGAAAAACCCACTAACGGGAAAAAACCTCGGGACGGCCCTAGCCTCAAATCCACTAAAAACGGTATTACAAAATACAAGACAAAAGACTTACTTCCTAAACTCGAACCCTCTCAAGCCGTGATGCTCCTTCTTGTATCAACCTCCAATTAGCGGATAACCAACGGAGCTCCACCGTGGTCTCGGAATACACCGATAGGACTTTAAACGGTCACCGTCACCCAAGCATGGAGCCTTTCTCCTTTTGGGTAAAATCTCAACAAAAGTCTTCTTTGTGATGGAGTGTAGAAGCAAACCCGAAACGTCTCTTGAATTCGGTAGAGAAAATCGGTGCCAAAACAATCTCCAAGCAATTGATATTTATATAGAAACTTGGATAAACAATTGAGTGTAAACTAGAGTGTGTATGAATTTTTCATTAAAAATGACACTCAAAACTTGAACATTTTCCTAAAGTAATTTTGCTCTCAAACTCCCTTTTGGAGGTAAACAAATGTTGGAAAAGTTATCTTGGAAAATGTGTTTCCCGCACATAATATTGCATGAACAAAGTTGGTTGAAAACCAAGTGGAAGAGTGGGGAAAAACTGCAAAAAACTGCCAAATAACTGTTCCCGCTGGAAGTTCGTTCGAACGAACGTGATTCTCGTTCGAACGAGACTTCTAACGAGTGACCAGCCTGGGCTCGTTAGAGGTTCGTTAGATACCTCGATAGAACGAGCATTCGTTCGAACGACATATCGAACGACTGTCCAGTTAAGGTCGTTGGCAAAACTCGTTCGAACGAACCTGGTTCGAACGACAAAACTCGTTCGAACGACAAAACTCGTTCGAACGACATTTCAAACGAACAACCAGAAAGATTAAAAAATTCAATTTTGGCCCAGAAACTTTTATAAACTTTTATATACTTATTTTTAAGTTTCTAATAGATTCTTTCTGAAAAATAAAATGCAGTTTTCATTAACCTAACACCCAATATAAATTGTTCCAAGCTCGTATATACATATAATTACATTCATACCTTGGGAGCATGGAACCTTAGTTGATAACGTAGAAACGAGGCACGCAAACCGGCATTTTGATGAAGCTTTAAATTATTTGCCGCTACGTCTTCAACATACACTTCATAGGCTTGAGAATATTACAATAAATACTATCCTATGAATAAATGTTTTTGTCCGGAATTGAGCCAAAACTATATATGGACTCAATTGGAAATTTGTGTCCTTACAAATCTCCCCCTTTGGCTATTCCGGGACAAAAACCAAACAAAAATCCTAAAGGGCCGTCAAGCTCTACTAGACTCAAAACATAACCCGCCCAATCTTGACTCAACCCAAGGATCAAACGCTTTGCCATAGAAAGATGCATAGAAAGATGCCGCTTTAGAATAATTCCTGCACACTTAAGCAAACTCATCAAATGCATAGGGAATATCAAAAGTATTAAATGCAATGAATTAAATTCTCCCCCTAAATTAATTCTCCCTTTAAACACATGACCTACTTAGAAAGACGTCTCCCCCTAAGATAAATCTCCCCCAAACGAAGATACGATAATAATAGGATTAGATACCATTTCTCCCCCTATCATCATTTTATTACCTCGAACAACGTAAAATGAATTAGTTTATCTCATATCTTGGCTAACGGTTTCGTTTAATAAGTACCCCGAGTTTTGTGTATTTCGTATTAATTTCACAGGTAATTATTACATGAAAGGTGGAAAGAAATTGGAAGAAGCAAGAAAAAAGAAAGAGGGCGAATTAAAAAGGCAAAAGCGCAATTTCTACCAGGAATCCGATTGAAGACCCAAAATAAAAGTCAAAGATCTCGCATTTGTGAACACTTAGGAAGAAACGGTGTCCCAATCTTAGTTCTGGATTAGAAATTATGAAGACCCGAAGATGTGAGAAGATCACGAGATATTAAAGAGAAGATGAGAAGACAACCCGGACCAATCCAGTTTAATAGAAAAACGGATCAGTCTGGGGTCCCAAATTACTGTAAAGATGGACGTTTAGTGGACCAATCCGGTATCCCACAAAAATGGATTGGTCCGACCATTAAAATCACTATGTAACAACTTGTTTAACGGACCAATCCGATTTGTTTGGAAAACGGATCAGTCCGGTTGCTGACCGGACCAGTCTGGTATGTCTTGAGCGGATCGATCCGGTGCTCGAGATTTGATCTGATCTTCTCCTTCTTAGAGTGTTGTATCAATCTAAATCATGTAAATTATGTAGGATATAAATTAAAAAGAACTCCCAGAAAAAAGCGGGCTTCTAATTCGTTTTTAGAGAAGCTTTGTAATTAGCTTAGAGAAGAAACAACAAAAACCCTAGTTTTGATTCCAGATTACAGTTCAAGTAAATTCATTCCAATTCTTTCTTTTATTATTACAGTAGTTAATACTTTAGTAGTAATTTCATTATTCTTCATCTTCAATAGCTAGTAAAAATGTTTTCTTTCATTCAAAACATATTTTCCTCCAGTGTTAGTATGCCCGGCTAAGTTTTCAAGGGTTGGGGTGCATGAACCCCACCCAAAGTAATTAATGTTAGTGGAAATAGAAATTAGAATTAAAACCTGAGATGAATTGTATCGTATTTAATACGATACTACTTTAATTCAACCTTTGCTTACATACTGTGCGGGCTACGATCCTTCATATATGTAATACTTAGGAGAAATAAAGACCAAATTTTAATTCAACCTTTGCTTACGTACTGTGCGAGCTACGATCCCTTATATATGTAATACTTAAGAGTATTAAAAAGTCGGATTCATTTAAAGCTTTAATTCTGAAACTAGTATCCTTCGAAGTGAATTACTAGGGTGTGGGGGATTGTAACCCGACCTATCTTTCTCATTTCATAGTTAAAGTTTTAGTCAAGTCGTTCGTACTTCTGCAGTAGAATAATTGCATTTCATTTATAAAAACAAAATTTTCATTAGTTAATCATTTTCAAAATTGCATATAGTTGTAGTTGTTTCCAAATAAAATCATCTTTTTCTTTTTTCTTAGAGTTGAATTTAGGTTGACCATCTGTCCTTCCGTCGTCACGATTTTCTCGTCCTATTTCCCTGTGGAGATGATCCCCCCACTTACTGGGTTTATTACTCACGTGGCAGGCTTACACTTAAGCCTAAAGAACGCACTTTAGAGATACATTCTTTGTCGCGTCAGGAGCGTCGGTGTGTGCGTGACCCATTTGGCTAGGAACTATGTTCACCTACAATATATGTGAATTGAATTAAAGGTTTAAATGAGATACTGAACCAATAGTCTTTTATTTCGTACGTGAGATATAGTGATATGATAGTAGAGTAACAACCTAAGGGTGTTGTATTATTTTGTGTATATATATACACACAAAATAATTCAGCACCCTTAGGTTCTATATAGTCAAAGAGATTTAAGATCACTCCCTGTCCGTTTTACGACGAAAGTCATTGTGCTTAGTGATCAATGTGTGAAAAGCGCGCACGTGTAAGGTGCGTGGTCATTGTTTTCGTTTCACTGCGATAATGCAAACAAACCTAAATTACGGCTACACTTGTTAGGAAAGTATGGCGGTAAGTCGGGTATCGAAAATCCACAGGGACGAGATGCTAGAATTCAATTGATTTAGTGCTCCAAAATAAAAGTGCAAAAGATGTTTACAAACTAAAAAGGAAAAGATGCATAAAAGGGAAATATTGATCTAGGCGAGTGTATTGAAACTAGACTAACAAAGTGAGTAAAACTATAGGTTGCGTCGAATATCCCTCACCCGAGTTAATTTGTATAAAATGGATACATGGGTCGACGAGTTATTTAGAATGCATCTCGTTTCGACAGTTAATTAAATCAAGGGTTGTCACTCCCCTAAATCCACATAAAAGCCTAATAAGATTTTGGAGTCAACAAATATCCCGGAAATTGCGCACGAAAGGACGTAAGCATAGATATATATGATATACCCCGTCAAATCTCCTAGGCACAATAACTAGGACAACACACTCGAAATAGACCCGTAAACACCATTACAAAATCCAAGAAACGCGTCAACTCGAGTGAGTTCCACTCTAACACAACCTAATTTAAATTAGCTAGAAAGCATGGTAAAAACGCGATAAATGGAAAGCGGTAAATTTACACTAGAAAGCAATAAATGAAAGCATGTAAACTAATTAACAAAGTATGTAAATCTAACTAGAAAGCAAGAATGCAGTAAATACAAAGTATATTAATGGAGAGGATGATGAATAGTGCAATATTCAACCCAAATGGGGTGTCAATCCCAGAACAATTGAAGAATAACTCTCCAAAACCCTCAAACCCTAAGCTATTCTAAGCTAAAATCTAATATCCTACTTAATATCTGATATTACAACAAAAATGGGTATTTATACTAAGTGGAATTAAATTAGAAAAGAAAAGAAAATGGCAAAATATCTCCTGGAAACAGGGGATCGATCGATCGATCATAAATAAAATATCCCATATCGAGCAGGATCGATCGATCGATCGATCAAGCAGGGGTGAGCTAAGGCAGCTTACTACATCCCCTTTTCTTCCTCTTCTCCTTCGCTTTTGGTTTCATTGTTTTTCTCTCTGCTGAAATCGCCGTAACTTCTTCATACGGACTCGGAATCACACACCATTCATGGCCACGCGAAGCTTACGAGGAGGACTACAACTTTTGTGAAGATGTTGGGCCACGCGCCCAAACTATGAATTAACCAAATTTCCCTTGAACGTGCGAATGCATACGGAACTTGAGCGGAATGCGTCTGGACTCCACACTTAGTACCTAAATACCTACAAAAGCCCAATTATACCATATATTGCATGTTAAATATATAAACTGAGGTTGTCTAGTTAACGAGCTTAAATATAGAGATTAAGGCACCCGAGGGGGCTAAAATGCGTAGGTTCGACGAATGAAATATGCAATATTTGTGTATTATCACGCCCCTAACTTACACGTTGCTAGTCCTTAGCAATGAAATAGGATGCCACAAGAACAACAAGTAAACCAAAAGCAGGATAAGTACAAAAATATGGTATAAATGCATAAGGCCACTTTTGCGGGTGATTCGATTGCATTTAGCATATCCAATAAGCCGTTAAACCCCTAGGTTACCCTAGTGGACGAGTGTCATCTCGTGAGGGTTTTCAGGGATGGTACCCACAAACATCACATGGTTTCCTCAAAATATGCCCAAACCAACATGCGACAAGCCCAACAATAGCGAAAAATATTTCATACGCATTATTAGCACATTGAATGAATTCAAACAAAAGTTTGAATCATTAACATTATAGAATGCACCTCATAGAATTGAAACCTTAAAAGGTGGGAGGGGAGCGAGCACATGCAAAGCATGATTTGGCAAAAAACTTATATAAACCGGATAAACATTAAAGTAGGCATATATTCAATCCTCACGGGCATTACACTCATCAAGTGAATTCACTCGAAATAGGGAGCTAACACATGGAACATGCGGGCATATAGAGTACATGTAAATGGAAATTAGGTCGCACGCATATCATAAATGAAGAACGCTATATATAAACTGAAAAACCGTAATCTCAATGAAAGGATACCGTACATTAAAAGAGGCGAAATACATTTTCACAGATTATCAAAACTATTTCAACTTGTGAATTACATCAACCTAAGATCACATAGGACTTTAATAGGGTTATAATGTAGGCTAGGCTAGGGTATGAAATGAAAGATTGTATGTATGGATTCAAAGTGTTCGGAATGAAAACTCGGGATAATGGAAGAATACGGGCAATATCAAAATTGGAAAACAAGTTCCAAAACAACATTAGATATCTCATCGGGGGGAGTAATCAAAGCTTATTGAACTATATACAAGATATACAACTTTTTCTTTCTTTTTCTTTTCTTCTTTTCTCATTTTTTTCTTTTATTTTCTTTTGCTTTTTGTTTCTCTTTTTCTTCACTTTTTGACTTTTTCTTTACTTTTCAAACTCTCATATGCCTAAATTGCAACCGACACAATAACAACATTCAATCCCAAGCAACATTCCAAACAAAGGTATGGAAGGTGTATGTATGGTGTATAACTCCAATACGGAGTTGGTATGGAATTTGGGTTATGAAACGAAAGGCTATATTTAGGCTCAAAGGGGTTAACGAGGGTAAACATATAAGGGTGAGGTCAAGGCTAATATGGGTGATATAATAAAGATGACTTATGATCATTTCTAAAAGTTTACGTAATTCTCGAATCAAAACAGTATATGAAAATCATGATCAAGTAACACATTTCAAGTATGAACTCAATTAATGAACGATCAAATGAAAGAATAGTGATATTACCAACGAATTCAACGTTTTCAATGATAAAAGAATAGTATATACACTCACAAATGACGAAAGGTACAAAGCTTACTCGTTGTAAGTATATACAATGCAATAAAAGATTACCGAGTTATAAAAATCTTAAACCAAATCAGTAAAACAAGAAAGTGCATGTGCTAATGGGATTAAAGTTTAATTCATGAAGTTATTCATAATATCAATGAGTGAGACTAAAGTCTAATAACTTCTAAAATCGAGAACATGCATCATTGGGTTGTCTATTAGATCGGGCAATTGTTGAAATTTATCATCGGAAACAAAGGCAAAATGCCCAAAAAAGGAGAAAAAAGAAAGAAAATATTTTTGAAATTTTCAATTTTTCTAAGAAAATCATACTAAGTAACTTACATGTGTACAAAAACATGGACTAAATAAAGAAATGGATAGAATATCCCACACCCCCTAACTTAAAACTTGACATTGTCCTCAATGTTAATTAAGAACCAAGTTAAAGAGAGGAAAAGAACGATATTACCCCAAAGTGGAGCGATCCCCATAAGAAAAAGTCCAAAGAATCTATAAAACAAGTTAGTACCGAGCATAGGAAAAACAAATAATAAAAGGTTAACTAATTACAAGAGACTAAAAATAATAAGAAATAAAGAATAAAAAGCTAACTATATACAACCTACTATTGAGGCCTCACACTAACTATACACTAGAAGTCCAAATAGTTGAGGGTCCACCATAAGAACGATTTGACTTGGGAGGATAAATGGTGTACCCTCACATACAAGCATGCCTTCCAAAAAATATGAATTCCGTTTGAACAACAGAAGGCATGTGTAAGGTGTAAGAAATTAACCATCGCCAATTAAAATTTTTGGAGGGACGATGGGGGGTTTGGATTGAATGGGTGACAAAAACATGTGGGGACCGAGAAAAGACGAATATCCTCCCAAGGATTTTGAAATTAGAATGGGAGGTGATGCACACGAAGGCAAAGATGCGATCAGGAAAGGCGATTCGAGCAAGTACTCTTTATCGACGAAAAGGTTTCAAACATTAATGTTTGAAATCGGATCATCGGGTACTTGAGACGGTGTGATAATAGAGAATGAAAACGGAGATGAAATAAATTCAAACTCATGAGATGAATCATCATCGCATGAAGATTGAGTTTCGAAAGAAATAATATCATTTTCAATGAAATGTTGTTCTTTGGGGGCCAAAGAAGAAATCATTTCATTGTAAATAGATATTACGTCATTTTCATCCTCACTTTTAATATCTATTATGCAATGGGAAAAGTCTAGAATGGTTTATTCCAAAGTAGGCACAGGCACCTCATTTGGTTCAAAACATTCTTCGACTTTGAAAGTCTCGAAAGCAAAATCATCGTCGGACTCAAAAAGTAAATCCAAGTCATGTTCCCACGAACGATTTTCTTCCCGATAACGATTTTCAAATTTCTCATTCTCATACATACGCAAGCCCTCACCGGATATCATGGGTCGAGGTGCGGATGCATGAAAATGGGAACTTTGAAAATTACCATCAGACTCAAACGAAAACTCATTATTATAGGAATTTTGAAAACTATTCGACATTTCAAAATTCGTATTATAAGGAGGTAAAGGCCCAAAATCATTATCATCATCATCAAAATTCCAATAACCTAAGTTTTGACTTTCGTTATACTCTCCCAAAGTCATATTTGAATTTGTTATACTTTGGGATTCTAAGTATTCACCGAAAGTCATAGGTTTGCGAGAATTTTGAGAATTATAACAATGATTACCGAAAGAATTATTTTTCCCTCCGCTGAAAGTGCCGTAACTTCTTCATACGAACTCATAATCGTGCACCGTTTACGGCCACGTGAAGCTTGCGAGGAGGGATACAACTTCCATGAAGATGTTAGGCCGGACGCCTAAACTGTGTATTGACCAAATTGCCCTTGAACGTGCGAATGCGTATGGAACTTGAGCGGAATGCGTCCGAACTCCAACTTAGTACCTAAATACCTACAAAAGCCCAATTACACCTCATATAGCATGTTAACAATATAAACCAAGGTTTTCTGGTTAACAGGCTTAAATATAGAGATTAAGGCACCCGAGGGGGATAAAATGCATAGATTCGTTGGATGAAATACGCAATATTTGCGTATTATCACTCAGTTCTATAGGAATGTTAGATTCCCTTAGGTTAGAAGAACTCGTAGGAGACCTTTAAACTTATGAAATTGGCATGCTTACTAAAATTATAAAACCAAAAGAGAAAGAGAGAGGAGGTGTCTAGAAAGAGAGAGGATGCGTCTTTCGATTCTAAGTACGATTAAGACTAAGATGATTTAGCCCTTTTTGTTAAGGATTTAAAGAAATTTCTCAAATATAAAAATAATAGCACATCTAAATATGAAAAGAGTTTTGAGAAAAATAAAATTGGGAATAAATTTTAAAAGGATAAAAAGGACCCCTAAGAGAGAGCAAGAGAGGTGTTACGAGTGTGATGGGAGAGGTCACAAAGCATATGAGTGACCCACTAGGTTAAAGTGCCAAGGCTAGGGCAAATATGCCTTAAATGCCACCTTTAAAGATTAAAGAGAGGTCGAGTCGGTGGATTTAGGAGAACAATCACCGCATGAATGTAACTTCACCACATTTATGGCTAGTCATGTGAGTATGTCTATTGCACCTCACAACAATGAGGAAGCTACTTCACATGGACACCTCGACAATGAGATCGACGTAAGTGAGGGTGATGATGCAGTAAGTGAGTGAGAGAGTGACCTGCAGTGCACGTATGCCGTGTTCTACACTGAATCCTTTAAAACGAAAAGGCAAAAGAAAGGTTTAGCAACTAGGATCATTGTGCTAGAGAAGGAGTTAGGAAAAACGAGAAAGAGATTCCTTCGTTAGAGAATCTTTGATAGAGAGAGAGAAAGTTTGTGAGAAAGAGATAGGGGACTTGACCAAACAAGTGGCTAGTCTTACAAGTGAGCTCCTTGCATCCGCGGAGACACAAAAGAAACTTGAAGCCCTTGTTGCCTAACTCGATAAAGATCTCAAGATAGCTCGGGAGGTCAAGGTAAAGATTGAGGACACATATAAGAATATAGGAAATATGTTCTTGACCCCGCTTTAGGATTTGTTGAGTGGCAAGGAATAGGTTTCGATGACGCTTCCACATCACATCTCGTATCGAAACCGGTCATAAATTCACTTTGAATCCTTATGGACCTCAACCAAAACCCCTAAAGAAAAGTTCGGTCAATAAAAACAAACCAAGGTAGGCCTAAGACTATTTATTTTTGCACTTATTGCAAGAGAAAAGTCCACCTTAGGGAGTTTTTCTATATTCTAAGTCGAATTCGACGTAAACATACTTCGACGCACCCCTTTAGCAATTTTGCTAGCCTCGAAGAGCAGGTTGAGTATCTAGGCGCCACTTCTCATTGTTTTATTAAAGAGTTTCAACAAATGTCTTTGCCCTTAGTGGATGCATTCAACATCCCGACTAGAACCAACAACGACAATGATAAACAAAAGGTCACCACTAGATGGGTGCCTAAGCATGAAGAGAAATACGTTATTATTCATGTTGCTCTTAAGGCTCATAATACCTCCCAGTGGTATTTTGATAGTGGATGCTCCAGGCATATGACTGGCGACGTCTCATTTTTAACCAACCTTGAGGATTTCAAGGACTATAAAGTCACCTTCGAAGAAGGGAGTAAATCTATTATTATAGGATTTGGAAAAGTAAAGATACCCGAATTCACTAAGCTAGATAATGTTTTGTACGTCAAAGATTTAAAAGCAAACCTTATCAGCATTAGCTAGCTGTTTGATGCAGACTTTGCTATAAATTTTGATCGGAACATCACGTCGGTAAACTTTTAATACAAGGGGTAAGGACAAAAGATAATTGTTATGGGATTGTGACCAAGTCTTCTATTAAATGAAAATGTTATTTATCCCTAATTAATAAATTAGTTTAATTAATGTAAATTTTAATTTAATGTAATATATTGATTTTGATGATTCCAAACAAACTTTTATTGATTGCATAAACATTTCTCAACACACACACACACACACAATTACACACACACATACACACACACACACACATATATATATATATATAAACAGTAATGTTTAAAAAGTGTGTGCCATCATGTTTTTCCATCATCCACGCATATATACATACTTTTTCAAAATCTCTTGACAGGTCTAGACCCACACACTTATACCCATTCGTTAGTTCCATATATTTTAAAGCTTCAACAATTAACTACTGGATAGTCCATAGGGCCCCACACTATTTAAATTCCTTAGTCATTTATATATAGGATTATTTATACACATACATTTTTTACTGCTTGGGCAGTTCTTGTCCATGTTATGGTAAGTAATGTCAATTTTCTTTCGACAATACTCATGTCATATTCTTGGGCCGTATGCCTATATTTTGTTTAAAGTAAACATATGCATCTCTTTGAATAGGACTAATGTGACAACCCGAATATAATTATGATAAATTATATTTAAATCATGCTTACCTTATGTGATATTAATAATGTGTTATTAGTATATCTAATGTTAAGTGATTATGTTTAGTCTAACCCTACTTGGATAAATCATGTAATGTCGAATTATTTACAAACACAAATTTTTGTTGCTTTCGATAGAAATGTCCCTGTTTAAGACTAGTTTTGACCTTTATAACATAGCAATTGACTTGAGGTAAAAACTATGTAATTGTAAAAATATGAGTTAGGGTTGTAACACAATAAACGGTGCATCAAACAGATGTACGAGTAAGAAGTTAGGCCAAATTTACGAACAAGGGGCAAATCTGTCAATTCCCTTTAAGTGGTAAATTGTCTTTTAATAAACCAAATGGTTTAATTTGATTGGTTGTCTTGGGAGGCAACCTTGTCCGACTTAAAACTCTCCCTCTAACTTATTCTTCAGCAAATTAAGCCCTCGGTTCAGTTTTAAGTGTTGTTAGGTTGAGGAAGGAGAAAGTTGAAGTTTAGGAAGAGAAAGTGAGGAGAAAAAGTGTAGAAAAATCCGTAGAAATTACGAAAAAGTCCCGAAGGTAATCCTAATCTCAAATCTTGTTATTTTGTCTTATATTACTGATTTATATGATAGAAATCATCATTTTTTTACTAAAATTTCAGAGCTTTATATATATGTATGCTTATATGCATGTTTAAGTTAAGTTGAATGTACAAACACTTAAAATTGCTTTGTATTTAAACCCCTTGCATTCAAACTTATATATCTCTTTGTGTGCTTGATGTAATTGAGAAATTAGATTTGGATATGAAATTAGACTCATATATATTCATATCATATCCGAGAATTAGGATTTAACAACTTGTAGTTAGTCCGTAGTGATGGTTGCAAGTTGGTATATAGTTGTTGTTTGTATATTTCATTTCGGTATGTCCTCCGCTTTGTCAAGCTTTTCACATAGCAAATGAAGTCAAAAATTTATGAAACTTTAATTATGTAATATTCAGTATGTGTAATGAAAATGGGTTAAAAATAATAGAAAGTTATATTGTAGAAAAATTATGAAAATTCTGTGAAATTGAAGGAACAATAGAGGAGCTTGTAGGGAAGATTTCTTGTGTTGTAAAGAAATGGTCATAACTTGCTCTAGTAAGCTTGAAAAATTACACCTTCACTTGTACTGGAAATTATATTTATATATGTTTTCATACTGATAAGGTTGGACATCTGTTTTTATACAATTTTGGAATATAGGATGGTTGAGTATAGAAGACAATAATTGGAGGCCATACTGAATACCCAATGAAAGAATATTGTTATCTCCTCTTTCTAAAGAGTATTTTGAGTACATGTTTCATGTGTATATACATTGAGAAGTATGTTTTTATATTTTTTGGGTTTAATTATAAATCCCTTATGAGGTATTTCCTACGGTTGAATGTTCATAACTTTATCAACATGTGTACCATTATTTTGTCTTTACTCATGTTTCATTCAATGTGACTGAAGTGGAATTATATTGTTGTTGTAGAGTCATGGAAAGTTACATAATTATGTTAGGATAATAATTATGATTGAGATTCAGTACTAATTTAGTTGGATTGACAGGTGTAAGGTCTAATCAACCCAGTGCAGCTCCACCCGAGGGAAACATAAATACATAGTTGACAACCCAAGGTAAGTGTACTCACTGGAATGATATATTTGTATACTATTACGAATATGATCATAATGTTATGAATATAAAATTGTTCATTTCGGTTTACCAAAATGGGAGGTTACTCCTGTGACAACCCGCTATCCGAAATAAAGGGTGGCCAGCCCGATACCCCGATGAAACAGGAATCATGGATAGATACCATTCTCAGCATCACAAAAATCATACAGAGTACCAGGAATAACCACACAATATTCCAGAAAACGGGTTATCAAAATTTTAGTTTGTAACTTAAAGAAAACACTTTCAACAATCCCACAATAGAAAAAAAGAGGATGGAAACTCCCACAAACATATACATGTAATTAAATAGATAAGAAAGGACCGAATGAAGCGTCGGTCAATACCATCCATACGACATACAATAAGTTCACGTGTTACATAATACATCAATTATGCAATTACAACCATTTGGGCTACACGCCCGAATAAAGACTGATCTTAGCTAGAAAACAATAATAGGGACGTCTACACAAAATATCCCGTGATCCCCGCAAAATGTCAATGCTCCTCAAAAGACTCAGAGAAAAGATAGTCATTACGGGCGACCTTGCGGCGGAACACCTGAACGAATATAGAAGATATATACACAACAAGAAAGCAAAGAACCGGTCAGAAGCCGGTTTGATATGATCACTAGATAAATGACAGGTATGACAATAATGTACAAGTAAGCATGGATGATAATCTAGCATGGTAACATCATATAAAGAACTAATACAGATAAATGATTATTAATATGAAATCCAATTATACAAGAATTAAAAGTACTTATAAGCCTTTTTCATCTTTCATCATTTTCAATTCCATCTTCTTTCCATTCCCTATCAGGAATGCATTTATTACCATATGCTCTTTATGGCACTTATATCAATAGTATGCTCTTTGTGGCATATGCCTTGCCCTTTATGGCATTATTGTTCCATCGAGTCCAACTCGATAATAGAATAGTTATAAATATAAATATAACGATTCTAAGATCGTCCGTCCGAGTTTCCCCACTGTTCGCGTCCCTAAATAACCATCATCTTCCAAGGCCTAACATAAGACAACCTGGGATCCTATCGCAAACGTCGGGAAGCGGCCATATGCCTGCGGGGTAGTCAAGACCACACCAAGAATCTCCTACCCATCGTAGAAAAATATAAAATAAGCGCTCATATGGCCTAGTACTATATCCACACTGCATTCACTACCCAGGGGGCTTCACCTCACGCACGGACTTCACTTAAGATGGTATTTAGAGAGGTGTGTATCATCCATTTTAATAATTTCCATTTCATGATTCAGTAAATTATGTTTTACTTTATCCATTTTACATTTTATCAAATGCATTATGGTATACTTCACATCATCATAATAACCTCGAAGAATATTTAAACTCCCAAGTTATCTCTCCTAAATGTCCTTGCTTGGACTTTATAATAATCCTCAAATGAGATCTAGTTCGCATATACTCCTAAAGTCTCCAAATTCGACCTTAAGATTTCCTAGACTTTTATAGAACTACCTGACGGAAGAAATGCCTAAACATCTCTTTAAATCTCCCACCCTGAAATGAACCCTAGATGAACCCCTTCGAGTCTAGGGTGTCGACCAACTCAACTAATACTCTAAGACCCTATATTTACTTCATTTAAGAAGGTCCTTAATTTCTAATCCTAAAGAAAAGGGGTTAAAATTGAAAAAGAAAAGAATTAGAAAAAGTGCAGGGTTTTCGAATCGATTCGGCCTAGCCGAATCGATTCGTCCAGAAAATATGGGATTCTGCATAGTTGTCGAATCGATTCGGACCAAGCCGAATCGATTCGGTCAGGAAGATTGGGTTTCTGCATAAATGCCGAATCGATTCGGACCAAGCCGAATCGATTCGGATCACTCGACCCTGAAAACTGCATAACAGCGAATCGATTCGGCCAGGCCGAATCGATTCGGTTCTGCAGAAGTTCCAAGTTGTTCTTATGGATTCTTTGACTCCAAATTCTTCCCAACCCAAATCCAATCTAACCAACTCATTTATTATCATCAACACAACATAAATGTTACTAATAACTACCACCACCATTAATACTCATCCAATTTATTCACCCATGATCCAAATCCAACAATTATACACTAGTTAAACTATGGTTAATACACCATTATCACACAAATAATTTATCTTAAACCACAAACAACAAGTAGAAACTTTCCTCAATTCAGCAATTGCATATTTTCTTGGTGTAGGAGCAAGAATCCCTCTCAAATCTTCAATCTCTTTTCTTTCTCTCTCTAGTTCTCTCTAGGTTTTGGAAATAAAATTTGGGAAATTTGAAGACTTAGTAAGACTAAGTCGTGGCTTAAGACAAAATCCCACTTAATTAATTAATATTGTGATAAAATAATACGCAACAGCATAATTGAGGTACAACCAGTCAAAAGTGCCAAAAACCTCAAAATACATAATGGCACAATATCTGACTATCTCGCACGTCCCGGAATCAACTGTGCCCTCCAAATTATCATTTGGACATTTTATAAATTAATTTAAGTTCCGGTCTCATTATTAAGCCAAATATCATTTTAATTCATATGATATTAATAAGCATAAATTCACCCATAGTTATGGCATACATGAAAACTCATAGTGAATATTAACTTTTCTTCATAAAATTAACATTCAAATCATAACCCAACACTTATATCTAATTACCATACCTAGTAATTAATATAAAATATGTTCTCATAAGAGAGGGTTATTACATACTCCCCCCCCCCTTATGAGGGAATTTTGTCCCCAAAATTCAGGCGTACCTTATAAGAGAAGATGTGGATATTTCTCCCGCATCTCGTCCTCACGCTCCCACGTTGATTCTTTCGTATTGTGATGACTCCATTGGAATCTCACCAAGGATACCACACGAGACCTTAACTTGCGCTCCCCATACTCAAGAACAATAATTGGTTGTTCTTCATATGATACATCGGGTTGCAAGTCGATATCTTCAAAAGGGATGTGCCAAAGGGCACCCTCACATCTTCTATACTTCTTTAAGGAGGAGACATGGAATACAACGTGGATTTGTTGTAAAGGCTCCGATAAAGAAAGTTGATACGCTACGGGACCAATCTTTGCAATAACTGGAAAAGGTCCAACAAAACGCGGTGCAAGCTTTCCTTTCTTCCCGAAACGTTTAATGCCCTTTATTGGAGACACTCGCACCAACACTTGGTCTCAAACCTCTAACTCCATGTGTCTCCTACCCACATCGGCATAGCTCTTTTGAAGATCCTGAGCTATCCGAATGCGATTTCGAATAAGTTCAATCTTTGAAGAAGTGTCTTGGATCATTTCAGGTCCAAGGAATTTTTTATCACCCACTTCCAACCAACAAGCAGGCGATCTACATGGTCGGCCATACAAAGCTTCATAAGGTGCCATTCCAATAGTGAATTGGTATGAGTTTTTATAAGCAAACTCAACCAATGGGAGGTATTGTTCCCAACCGCCCTTAAAATCAAGTATGCACATACGAAGCATATCCTCCAACATCTGGTTTACCCTTTCAGTTTGACCATCTGTTTGAGGATGATAAGAAGAGCTTAACTTCAACTCGATCCCCATGGCTTCTTGAAAACTTCGCCAAAAGCGGGACACAAATATTTTATCTCGGTCAAAAATAATATTTAAAGGTACCCCATGAAGTCTAACGATCTCCTCGATGAACAATTGGGTGTAGCGAGCGGTATCATAATCCGTACATACAGGAAAGAAGTGTGCCGACTTAGTCAAACGGTCGACAATCACCTAGATCGAATCATGACCCCTCTGCGATCTAGGTAAGCCCGTAATGAAATCCATCGAAATACTTTCCCATTTCCATACTGGAATCTCTAGCGGTTGTAACAAACCTGTCGGTCGTTGGTGGTCAATCTTAACCAACTGACAAGTAGTGCATTGGGACACAAACTTCGAGATATCCCTCTTCATACCAGCCCACCAATACTGATGGCGCATATCTTGGTACATCTTGTCCCCACCTGGATGTACCGTAAACTTTGACCCGTGAGATTCCGCCATCACAGCTCGTCTCAAGTCCCCATCTTCGGGAACAATAAGTCTTCCATGGAAGCGTAGTCCACCCTCAGAACTAATCGAGTACGACTCCGCTCCCTCGAACAACAATCGGTGTATATGGTCTTGATAACCTTTATCTCTTCCCTGGGCTTCCACAATTCTTGCTACAATCGTAGGAGTAACGGTCATCACGGAAATGAATGCTCTTACCCCTTCATCCTCCTGACTGAGCTCTCTCCACTTAGCTTTCCACACATTAGCTAAGTCTCCCTCGGGCCTCCTACTCAAGGCATCCTCTACTACGTTCGCCTTTCCAGGATGATAATGGATATCAAATTGGTAGTCCTTCACAAACTCCAACCAATGACGCTGACGCATATTCAAGTCCTTTTGGGAAAATAAATATTGTAGCGATTTATGGTCGGTGAAAAGACTAAACATTTCCCCCAAGAGATAATGCCTCCATATCTTCAAGGCAAAAACGAATGCGGCAAACTCTAATTCATGCACCGGATAGTTCCTTTCGTGAGGCTTCAACTTACGAGAAGCGTAAGCAATAACTTGTCTTTCTTGCTGAAGAACACCTCCTAACCCTTGAAGAGATGCGTCGGTGAAGACTAGATATTCCAATCCCGGTTTTGGCAATGCAAGGACTGGAGCCGAAGTTAATCTCTCTTTGAGCTCATCAAATGCAGCTTGACATGAACTGTCCCAAACAAATCTCACTCCCTTTCGAGTTAAATTCGTCAACGAGCTAACGATCTTTGAAAAACCTTTAATAAATTGACGGTAATAACCCGCCAAACCCAAAAAACTACGAACCTCAGTAGGTGTCGTGGGCTGACCCCACTCTCTCACCGCAATCACTTTGCTAGGATCCACAGACACACCCTGGGATGACACCACATGACCCAGAAATTGAACTTCCTTCAACCAAAAGCCACATTTCTCAAACTTTGTATACAATTTGTGATCCCTCAGTCTCTGCAGGACCAACTGTAAGTGAGTAGCATGATCAGACTCTGTCTGAGAATAGACTAGGATGCCATCGATGAATACAATAACAAATTGGTCAAGAAAATCCCAAAACACCCTGTTCATAAGATCCATAAATACAGCAGGAGCATTGGTTAGCCCAAAGGGCATAACCCAAAATTCATAGGATCCGTAACGGGTCAGAAATGCAGTCTTGGATACATCTTGCGCCCGTATCCTCAGTTGATGATACCCCGTCCTCAAATCGATTTTGGAGAAGTATGACGCTCCCCTAAGTTGATCAAACAAATCATCGATGTGAGGTAAAGGGTATTTATTCCGGATGGTGACTTTATTCAACTCCCTATAGTCCACGCATAACCGGAGAGAACCGTCTCTCTTCTTCACAAATAATACCGGAGCACCCCATGGCGATGTGCTAAGCCTAATAAAGCCATGCTCCAATAGCTGCTAAATCTGATCTCTCAACTCCCTCATCTCCACAGGAGCCATTCGATATGGATCTTTAGCAATCGGTCGAGTTCCCGGCATTAAATCAATCACAAACTCTATTTCCCGACTTGGAGGTAATCCCGGTATCTCCCGAAAAATATCTTCAAAATCTTTAACAATCGAAAGAGAATTTAGGGGAACCACAACATCCCTAGATTAATCTTCCGCAATACAATATCAATAATCACTCGTACTCCCTTCCATACAAGGTATAACAACTAGGAACATTTATTGCCCCGGAACTGCAAAAACTATGCTTTTCCCATAATAATTTACTATCGCGCGGTATTTCACTAACCAATCCATACCCAATATTACATCGTACCCGACCATATCAAGGACGAGCAAATCGGCCGCAAAATACAAGTTGCCAAGATTAATCCCTATGTTTTTATAAACAAATAAAATCAATAAACCATCGCCCATCGAGGATTCAACGCTAGTGAAGGTACTTTCAGCAGATTTTATGAAACCTGTGGTCTGGGCAAAACTTCTAGAAATAAAGGAGTGTGTAGCACCCGTATCAAATAGTACTCGACCTATATGCCCATGAATGAGAAACTTACCCTCGATCGCTGGCGGTGCCGGAGGAGCTGGAGGGAGCATAGCCTCCTGAATATTGTAAACCTGTCCATACTGCAACTGCCCTTGCTGAGGAGGAGCAACTGGATTAGGCGCTTGGGGAAGAAACTGTACATACGGTTGCTGTGGGGACCTAGGAAGATGCCCTCCAACCAACTGAGGACACGCCCTTTTATAATGGCCCAACTCCCCACATTGAAAACATTTATTAGCCGCGTTCTCCTGATTCCTACCTTGATTGTTTCGAAATTTCCCCGCACCCCGGCCCTGCTGGCCCCTACCTCCATTTCCACCTCTACCTCCCTGTTGTTGTTGTTGACCGCCTTGACCCGGCCTGTTATTATTATTATTATTGCCACCAGCATTAAACCCACCGAAACGTTGATGCTTGGACAAATCCCCTTGCTGAGGATCCCTCTCTTTCTGCTTGTTCCCCGAGGATTGGGACGAAGAAGATGTCCTCCCTCCGCTCCCATTTCCTCCCGATTTCACCACTTGCCCCATTGTTGCAGCCCTCTTATTGTTTTGCACAAATAATCTATGCTCTTGACAATGAAGTAAAGCAGCATTCATCACGTCCCCAAAGGTTACCAAAGATAGATTTCCAAGAAAATGTTGTTTTAATCGCCAGTGCAAACCTCCTACAAATCTTGAGATCCTCTTCGCTTCCAGAGTCACTTCATCCGGTATAAAGCTTGCTAACCGGGTAAACTCCTCTTCGTACTCGTCAACCGATCTCTCCCCTTGTACTAAATCTTGAAGCTTCCTTTGCATCTCCCTTTGAACTGTGGGAGGGAAATACTTTCCATCAAACAAAGCCCAAAAATTTGTGATTGACATTGTATCCCTTTGTTCGGGTGTCGTCATTGACTCCCACCAGTGTAAGGCCGATCCGACAAGCTTAAAGGTAACGAGGACTTGCTTTTTCTCCTCACTACATTCCACCATCCTAAGATGACGCTGCATGTCCTTCTTCCACTGGTTTGCCTTTATAACGTCAGAACCTCCATCAAATTCTGGGGGATGACCCTTTAGGAAAGACTCTCTTACCCGTTCTCACTGAGAAGGTCCCACAGGAACCGGTGCTTCTTGTCCTCTCGCTTGAGCTTGTGCATCTGTTGTGCCACTGCAGTCATCGCTGCATTAACAGCTTGGGCCACGATATTTGCCACATCAGCGGCACTGATATTTCCCGGTGGCGACGGTGGAGGACCAACCTCATCTTCGACAACCCTATTGTGTCTAGCGGGGCGTCCTCTCTTTGGCGGCATCTGAGATAGAGAAGAGATAGAGTTAGAATATTATATAAAATAATCTATCTAGCAGAAGATCGCATACATAAGCAGCAAAACAATCCTAACATTAAGCTCTATATCAAAGAACGCTACAGTAGAGCGTGACAGTCCGCATAGATCCTAAAGACTCTAGAACCTGATGCTCTGATACCATATGTGACAACCCGCTATCCGAAATAAAGGGTGGCCAGCCCGATACCCCGATGAAATAGGAATCATGGATAGATACCATTCTCAGCATCACAAAAATCATACAGAGTACCAGGAATAACCACACAATATTCCAGAAAACGGGTTATCAAAATTTTAGTTTGTAACTTAAAGAAAACACTTTCAACAATCCCACAATAGAAAAAAAGAGGATGGAAACTCCCACAAACATATACATGTAATTAAATAGATAATAAATGACTGAATGAAGCATCGGTCAATACCTTCCATACGACATACAATAAGTTCACGTGTTACATAATACATCAATTATGCAATTACAACCATTTGGGCCACACGCCCGAATAAAGACTGATCTTAGCTAGAAAACAATTATAGGGACGTCTACACAAAATATCCCGTGATCCCCGCAAAATGTCACGGCTCCTCAAAAGACTCAGAGAAAAGATAGTCATTACGGGCGACCTTGCGGCGGAACACCTGAACGAATATAGAAGATATATACACAACAAGAAAGCGAAGAACCGGTCAGAGGCCGGTTTGATATGATCACTAGATAAATGACAAGTATGACAATAATGTACAAGTAAGCATGGATGATAATCTAGCATGGTAACATCATATAAAGAACTAAGACAGATAAATGATTATTAATATGAAATCCAATTATACAAGAATTAAAAGTACTTATAAGCCTTTTTCATCTTTCATCATTTTCAATTACATCTTCTTTCCATTCCTTATCAGGAATGCATTTATTACATTGTGCTCTTTATGACACTTATATCAATAGTATGCTCTTTGTGGCATATGCCTTGCTCTTTATGGCATTAATGTTCCATCGAGTCCAACTCGATAATAGAATAGTTATAAATATAAATATAACGATTCTAAGACCGCCCGTCCGGGTTTCCCCACTGTGCGCGTCCCTAAATAACCATCATCTTCCAGGGCCTAACATAAGACAACCTAGGATCCTATCGCAAAAGTCGGGAAGCGGCCATATGCCTGCGGGGTAGTCAAGACCACACCCAGAATCTCCTACCCATCGCAGAAAAATATAAAACAAGCGCTCATATGGCCTAGGACTATATCCACCCTGCATTCACTTGCAAGGGGGCTTCACTTCACGCACGGACTTCCCTTAAGATGGTATTTAGATAGGTGTGTATCATCCATTTTAATAATTTCCATTTCGTGATTCAGTAAATTATTTTTTACTTTATCCATTTTACATTTTATCAAATGCATTATGGTATACTTCACATCATCATAATAACCTCGAAGAATATTTGAACTCCCAAGTTATCTCTCCTAAATTTCCTTGCTTGGACTTTATAATAATACTCAAATGAGATCTAGTTCACATATACTCCTAAAGTCTCCAAATTCGACCTTAAGATTAACTAGACTCTTATAGAACTACCTGACGGAAGAAATGCCTAAACATCTCTTTAAATCTCCCACCCTGAAATGAACCCTAGATGAACCCCTTCGAGTCTAGGGTGTCGACCAACTCAACTAATACTCTAAGACCCTATATTTACTTCATTTAAGAAGGTCCTTAATTTCTAATCCTAAAGAAAAGGGGTTAAAATTGAAAAAGAAAAGAATTAGAAAAAGTGCAGGGTTTCCGAATCGATTAGGCCTAGCCGAATCGATTCGTCCAAAAAATTTGGGATTCTGCATAGTTGTCGAATCGATTCGGACCAAGCCGAATAGATTTGGTCAGGAAGATTGGGTTTCTACATAAATTTCGAATCGATTCGGACGAAGCCGAATCGATTCGGATCACTCGACCCTGAAAACTGCATAACAGCGAATCGATTCGGCCAGGCCGAATCGATTCGGTTTTGCAGAAGTTCCAAGTTGTTCTTATGGAGTCTTTGACTCCAAATTCTTCCTAACCCAAATCCAATCTAACCAACTCATTTATTATCATCAACACAACATAAATGTTACTAATAACTACCACCACCATTAATACTCATCCAATATATTCACCCATGATCCAAATCCAACAATTATACCAAAAACCCTAAACTAGTTAAACTATGGTTAATACACCATTACCACACAAATCATTTATCTTAAACCACAAACAGAAAGTATAAACTTGCCTCAATTCAGCAATTGCAGATTTTCTTGGTGTAGGAGCAAGAATCCCTCTCAAATCTTCAATCTCTTTTCTTTCTCTCTCTAGTTCTCTCTAGGTTTTGGAAATAAAATTTGGGAAATTTGAATACTTAGTAAGACTAAGTCGTGGATTAAGACAAAATCCCACTTAATTAATTAATATTGTGATAAAATAATACGCAACAGCATAATTGAGGTACAACCAGTCAAATGTGCCCAAAACCTCAAAATACATAATGGCACAATATCTGAATATCTCGCACGTTCCGGAATCAACTGCGGCCTCCAAATTATCATTTGGACATTTTATAAATCAATTTAAGTTCCAGTCTCATTATTAAGCCAAATATCATTTTAATTCATATGATATTAATAAGCATAACCTTGCAATATTCACCCATAGTTATGGCATACATGAAAACTCATAGTGAATATTAACTTTTCTTCATAAAATTAACATTCAAATCATAACCCAACACTTATATCTAATTACCATACCTAGTAATTAATATAAAATATGTTCTCATAAGCGATGGTTATTACAACTCCTCGACCCGGAATGGGGGATATTTGTCTATTAATGACAAGGGGTTACTCCTCGACCAGGAATGGGGGAGAATTGTCTATTTAGACAGGATATGCGAATCATGATTCGGAAAAGTTGGTCATTAATTATGAATGAGTCAGATAAGTTAATACATAATTATGATTTATTACATTTAAATTCATGCAATAGTATAGTAGTGATGCATTTCCTTGGGCTATTTTGCTCACGATTCCTATGTTCACATTTTTTTAGGTAACACTATCTCTCTGCCAAATCTAGGAAATTGGGTTGGGTTTGCCAGGAATGGGAGAAACAATGATTCCGTGTAAATGTAAATGATGTAATTATGTTAACTTATCCTTAAAGAAAGTTTTTATGGACATGACTACTTTGATGTTGTAAAAAGGCTTTCAGTTATATGGATTTACAATAATGACTCTGAAATTAAAACTCGTGTTTATGGTTTGGTTAGATTAATTATGGTTTGACTCACTGACTTTCAGACTTAATTATAAGTAACTGGGCTGGGGTGTGTCAGCTTTTGGTATCAGAGCCTAGGTTTTAGAGGTTCTGGAGTTAGAAGAGTCTCGATTTGGCAGTGAATGTTAGAAATATATTTTGTCTGATACTAACGATTATGTTAGGGAAAATATGTATATATGCATGTTGTTATATCTTTTATTCATTTCAGATATAAAAGAATGGAACAAGGGAATTTAAATGTGATAATAGAAGATGAGGCTTCAAATATGGAAGCAGAGGCAGAGGTTGAGCAACTTGTTCCTAAAAATATAAAACGTGACCCAAAACAATTGACAGACATGCAAAAAATGGCACGTGCTATGACTCTAATGGCAGAGCATCAAGCTAGATTTATGGCTCAGATGGAAGAAAAACAAGTTAGACAACTAAAGGCACAAGCATTGGCTAGGGATGAGGAGGTGATAAATCAAGAAGAAAGGAGTACTTCACACAAGAAATTTATTAAAATGAATCCACCTCATTTGAAGGAGCAGTTGATCCAGCAGAGGCAGAAGAATGGGTTAAAGAGATTGAACTTATCTTTAGGGTAATGAGAATGCCTGAAAGTCAATGAGTGACCTTGGCGACGTACATGCTCAAAGGAGAAGCTATATATTGGTGGGATGCCATAAAACATTTGTTGATTACTCCAGGAGGTGGGAATGTGATCTCACGGGATGCTTTTGTCAAATCTTTGTATGATAAGTATTTTCCCCCAATGTATCAAAAATAAAAAGAGAAGGAATATTTCATGGTGAATCAGGGCATCATGATAGTTAGAGAATACGAAGCTAAACTTACAGCCTTATCTCGGTTTGCTTCGAGGTTTATACGGAATGAGGAAGATATGTGTAGCCAATTTCTCGATGGACTTGCGTTAGTCACTAAATCCAGATTGTCGACTTTAGAGACTGCTAACTATTCAGTCTTGGTGAACAAAGCCATGCTAGTAGAAAGGGACGTGAATGAAGCTAGAGGGAATCGAGAATGATGCGTAAAGAGAAGTAGATTCAACCCGAATTATCAAAAAGGCAGTAATACAGAATATTCGAGACTTGGTGGGAAGAACTTTTAGCAGGGTAGAAGTATGGGAAGTACTTTGCAAAGGGGTGAATCTAATGGTGGGAGAGGTTCAGGAGTTTCAGCGCAAGGAGATCCGAATATTTATTTCTTTTGTGGGACATCGGGTCATATAAAGATAAATTGCCTAAAAATACTGAATATAAATGTTTTAACTGGCATCAGAAGGTCCATCTGAGAAAGAATTGTCCTATGTTGTCAAGAGGAGTTTCAGTTAGTAGTGTGGGGACTCATAAAGGATCCTCTCTAGGCAGTGCCACCAGGGGAAGAGGTACATAACAAGCAACTGGATCGAGGGAAGGAGGAAGAGCGTTTGTGATGACGCTGTAAGATGCCCATGCTACACCGAAAGTGGTTACATGTAAACTCTCTATTGCCAATAAAGATTTATATTCACTCATTGATCCTGGATCTATGTATTCATTTGTGGCATTACATATTATTTCATATTTGGGTAGACCATGTTCATTTCTCAATTGTGCCTTATATATTTCTACTCCAACGGAAAGTGTAATTCTGGTGGAGCATGATTATAAAGATTGTGTCTTACGAATGGGTGAGCGAGATTTCTATGTTGATTTGATACCGTTGGCCATTTGGGATTTTAATATTATATTGCGGATGGATTGGTTATCATCGTATCATGCTTCCATTGATTGTTTTCGAAAAGAAGTTACATTTCATCTTCCTGGTGAACCCAAGTTCCAGTTTATAGGAGAAAGGAAAGTTGTCCCTAATTGTCTTATCTCAGCAATTAAGAGTAGAATTTAATTAATTAAAGGTTGTACAGGGTATTTAGCTTATGTTGTTGATGTTAGTAAAGAAGCACTTAAAGTTGAAGATATACCAGTAGTTAGAGTATTTTTTGATGTCTTCTTAGATGAATTGCCAGGATTGCCACCCGATAGGGAAGTAGAGTTTTCCATTGAATTAATTCCAGGTACTGGTCGGATTTCCCTTGCTCCATATAGAATGGAACCAACAGAGTTGAAAGAATTGAAAGCGCAATTACAAGATCTGATAAGCAAAGGTTTCATTCGGCCTAGTGTTTCGCCATGGGGAGCCCCAGTGTTATTTGTGAAAAAGAAAGATGGGACAATGCGATTATGTATTGATTATTGGCAATTGAATAAGGTGACTATTAGAAACAAGTACCCTCACCTCGTATCGATGATTTATTTGACCAATTACAGGGGGCCACAGTATTTTCGAAGATTGATTTGAGATTATGTTACCACCAATTGAAAGTAAAGGATAGTGATATTTCCAAAATAGCTTTTCGGACTCGATATGGGCACTATGAGTTTTTGGTGATGCCATTTGGATTTACTAATGCTCCAGCAGTTTTTATGAACTTAATGAACCGGGTATTCCACCCTTTCATTGATTCATTTGTAATTGTATTCATAGACGATGTGTTGATTTACTTGCATAGCATGGAGGAACACCAGAACCATTTGAGACTTATATTGCAAATTTTGAGAGAGAAGAAATTATTTGCTAAATTCAGAAAGTGTGAGTTTTGGTTGAATGAAATAGTGTTTTTAGGGCACGTTGTCTCGGGAAATGGGATATATGTTGATCCAAAGAAGGTAGAAGCAATCGATGAATGGGGGAGTCCTAAGAATGTGACAGAAATTAGGAGTTTCCTAGGATTGGCAGGTTACTATCGCAGATTCATTAAGGGGTTTTTAGCAATAGCATTACCATTGACAAAGTTGACTCGTAAAGAAGTGAAGTTTGTATGGGATGAAGAATGCGAGAGGAGTTTTAAAGAATTAAAGAATCGGTTGGTTTCATCCCCTATACTTACTATTTCATGTGGGAATGAGTCTTTTGTGATCTATACAGATGCTTCATTTCAGGGGTTAGGATGTGTTCTTATGAAGAATGGGAAGGTAATAGCATATGCTTCCAGACAATTAAACACGCATGAAAGAAACTACCCTACACACGATTTGGAGCTAGCAGCCATTGTTTTTGCTTTAAAGTTGTGGCGACATTACTTGTATCGAGAAACTTGTGAGATATTTACAGATCATCAAAGTTTGAAATACTTGTTTACACAGAAAGAACAGAATTTGAGACAGAGGCATTGTATAGAGCTGATTAAAGACTATGACTGTACCATCCATCATCATCCTGGGAAGGATAATGTAGTAGCAGATGCTTTGAGTCGAAAATCATCAGGGATTCTTGGTTGCATACGGTGTGCCCATGTAGGAAATATTCTTGACTTGGCATTGATGGGGATTGAATTGAAGTTTTCAAAAAGGGGAGGATTATTAGCACATGTCAGAGTGAGACCTTTATTGGTAGAACGCATATGAAATTTGCAGAGCAGTGATCCATTCCTTGAGAAGAAGAAATAAGATGTCCTGGATGGTAACGAGAGTGACTTTGAGATTAAGAATGATGAATCGTTGTGTTATAAAAATAGGATTGTGTACCGAATGGCCCACCCTTAAAGAAGGATATATTAGAAGAGGCACATAGTTCTATTTATTCTATGCATCCGGGAGGTACCAAAATGTACAGATATTTGAAAGAGTGTTACTGGTGGAACAATATGAAACGTGAGATTGCAAAATTTGTTGCTAAATGTTTAGTATGTCAGCAAGTGAAAGCGGAGCATCAGAAGCCGACAGAATTATTGCATTTTTTGCCTATTCCGCAATGGAAGTGGGAACATATAACAATGGACTTTGTTACAGGATTAGCCCGATCACCAAAGGGGCATGATTCTATTTGTGTGATTGCAGACCTATTGAGGAAGTCAGCCCATTTTTTTCCAGTTAAGACCATCTACACTTTTGATAAATATGCACGTATGTACGTTGATGAGATTATCCGTTTAAATGGGGCACCAGTGTCAATTTTATCAGATAGAGATCCAACATTCACTTCTAAGTTTTGGCCTCATTTACAGAATGCCATGGACACAAGTTGGAAGTTCATCACTTCATTTCATCCACAAATCGATGGGCAATCTGAAAGGGCGATTCAAATATTATAAGACATGTTATGAGCTTGTGTATTTAACTTCAAGGGTAGTTGGGATGATCATTTTCCATTGATGGAATTCTCGTATAATAATAGTTATCAGTCCACCATTGGTATGGCTCCGTATGAAGCTTTATATGTGAGGAGATGTAGAACGCCTTTGTGTTGGGATGAAGTGGGTGAAAGGAAAATATTGGGTCCTGAATTAATAGAGGTGACGACTGAAAAAATCAAAATGATTCGAGAACGGATAAAGATAGCACAAAGTAAAAAGAAATTTTATGCAGATAAGAGGAAGTATCCATTGGAATTTCATAAGCGAGATTTTGTATTCTTGCATATTTCACCATGGAAAGGCGTTATGAGATTTGGGAAGAAGGGGAAACTAAGTCCAAGATACATTGGACCATATGAGGTGTTGGAAAGAATTGGGAACCTGTCATATAGATTAGAATTACCTCCAGATTTATCCCGTTTACATGATGTGTTTCACGTATCGATTCTTCGTAAGTATTTGGAGGATCCATCTCATCAGTTGAAAACTCAACCAATTGAACTGAAGGAAGACTTGTCGTACATCGAAGAACCAATGGAAATTATTGATCATAAGGAGAAAGTATTGAGAAACAAAGTTATTCCCTTAGTTAAAGTTATGTGGATGAGCCATGGAATTAAAGAATCAACTTGGGAAATGGAAGATAGCATGAAGAAATAGTATCCCCATTTGTTTGGTAAGTGACCTTTATATTAAATTTCGAGGACGAAATTTTCTAAGGGGGGTAAGTTGTGACAACCCGAATATAATTATGATAAATTATATTTAAATCATGCTTAACTTATGTGATATTAATAATGTATTATTAGTATACTTAATGTTAAGTGATTATGTTTAGTCTAATCCTACTTTCATAAATCATGAAATGTCGAATTATTTACAAACACAAATTTTTGTTGTTTTCGATAGAAATGTCCCTGTTTAAGACTAGTTTTGACCTTTATAACATAACAATTGACTTGAGGTGAACACTATATAATTGTATATATATGATTTATCGTTGTAACACAGCAAACGGTGTATCAAATGGATGTACAAGTAAGAAGTTAGGCCAAATTTACGAACAAGGGGTAAATCTGTCAATTCCCTTTAAGTGGTAAATTATCTTTTATTAAACAAAATGGTTTAATTTGATTGGTTGTCTTGGGAGGCAACCTTGTCCGACTTAAAACTCTCCCTCTAACTTATTCTTCAGCAAATTAAGCCCTCGGTTCTGCTTTAAGTGTTGTTAGGTTGAGGAAGGAGAAAGTAGAAGTTTAGGAAGAGAAAGTGAGGAGAAAACGTGTAGAAAAATCCGTAGAAATTACGTAAAAGTCCCGAAGGTAATCCTAATCTGAAATCTTGTTATTTTTCTTATATTACTGACTTATATGATATAAATCATCATTTTTTTACTAAAATTTCAGCCCTTTGTATATGTGTATGGTTATATGCATGTTTAAGTTAAGTTGAATGTACAAACCCTTAAAATTGCTTTGTATTGAAACCCCTTGCATTCAAACTTGTATATCTCTTTGTGTGCTTGATGTAATTGAGAAATTACAATTGGATATGAAATTAGACTCATATATATTCATATCATATCCGAGAATTAGGATTTAACTCCTTGTAGTTAGTCTGTAGTGATGGTTGCAAGTTGGTATATAGTTGTTGTTTGTATATTTCATTTCGGTATGTCCTCCGCTTTGTCAAGCTTTTTACATAGCAAATGAAGTCAAAAATTTATGAAACTTTAATTCTGTAATATTCAGTATGTGTAATGAAAATGGGTTGAAAATAATAGAAAGTTATACTGTAGAAAAATTATGAAAATTCTGGGAAATCGAAGGAACAATAGAGGAGCTTGTAGGGAAGATTTCTTGTGTTGTAAAGAAATGGTCATAACTTGCTCTAGGAAGCTTGAAAAATTACACCGTCACTTGTACTGGAAATTATATTTATATATGTTTTCATACTGATAAGGTTGGACACCTGTTTTTATACAATTTTGGAATATAGGATGGTTGAGTATAGAAGACAATAATTGGAGGCCATACTGAATACCCGATGAAAGAATATTGTTATCTCCTTTTTCTAAAGAGTATTTTAAGTACATGTTTCATGTGTATATACAGTGAGAAGTATGTTTTTATATTTACTTGGGTTTAATTATAAATCCCTTATGAGGTATTTCCTACGGTTGAATGTTTATAAGTTTATCAACATGTGTACCATTATTTTGTCTTCACTCATGTTTCATTCAATGTGACTGAAGTGGAATTATATTGTTGTTGCATAGTAATGGAAAGTTACATAATTATGTTAGGATAATACTTATGATTGAGATTCAGTACTGATTTAGTTGGATTGACAAGTGTAAGGTCTAATCAATCCAGTTCAGCCCCACCCGAGGGAAACATAAATACATAGTTGACAACCCAAGGTGAGTGTACTCACTGGAATGATGTATTTGTATACTATTACGAATATGATCATAATGTTATGAATATAAAATTGTTCATTTCGGTTTACCGAAATGGGAGGTTACTCCTCGACCCGGAATGGGGGATTTTTGTCTATTAATGACAAGGGGTTACTCCTCGACCAGAAATGGGGGAGAATTGTTTATTTAGACAGGATATGTGAATCATGATTCAGAAAAGTTGGTCATTCATTATGAATGAGCCGGATAAGTTAATACATAATTATATGGACATGATTTATTGCATTTAAATTCATGCAGTAGTATAGTAGTGATGCATTCACTGGGATATTTTGCTCACGGTTCCTATGTTCACATTTTTTTCAGGTAACACGATGTCACTGCCAAATCTAGGAAATCGGGTTGGGTTGGCCAGGAATGGGAGAAACAATGATTTTGTGTAAATGTAAATGATGTAATTAAGTTAAATTATCCTTCAAGAAAGTTTTTATGGACATGACTACTTTGATGTTGTAAAAAGGCTTTCAGTTATATGGATTTACAATGATGACTCTGAAATTAAAACTCGTGTTTATGGTTTGGTTAGATTAATTATGGTTTGACTCACTTTGACTTTCAGACTTAATTATAAGTAACTTGGTTGGGGTGTGTCAACTAACATCCGTGCAAGATTTATTGGGCCATGCATTTTGTATCAGGTTTTATATCATACCTGCTACTATATCTACATATATAACTTTATAATTTATATTTTTTTGCACAAATTTGTCTAATGTTTTGAACTAAATCTTACACCTACTCTACACCTATAAAAAGTAACAACTTTGTATACAAAGAACTTGATTAAGTGTGCCTATATGTAGACATCTTCTTTGATATCTGATTCCTTGTCTATTTAAATCATATATGGCCTTTAAATCTTTTGACAAATATATATTATTATATTATACATTACTGTCCGAATCTTCTTTATCAATGCTGTCTGAATAACTATGTATATATTATTAATATTCTTTGGTCAGATGAGAATATCGCTATCATCTTTTTACACCAAAATGTCTATGACTTAACACTTCACAGTATATTAGATTCTTTATTTCTCTCTCTTGGATTAACATTTTCTGCAAAGCCTAAATGGGATTATCTACAAAAATCTATTTTCAATCCTACACTTTCGATCATAATTTGAGGATGCTATCATCATGTCGCAAATGGCCATTTTCATTGAAAATCAAATGGAGATTTGCAGATCATATTTGAGGATATTTTCTCTCAACAAAATCAGGAGCATTTAATGCTCATAAGGATGTCCCTAACAACTATTTTTTTGAATAGATATTAAAGGATTCAAAGAGATGCATTGAAGACATACAAGAATGAGACTATGAGCAATTGCTAGAGAATTTATTAAGAGCATTTGAATTTACTACTCAGCTACTACATTCAAGAGAGCAATTAATTTTTTATTCTGCTCAATCATTGAAGAAGACTTAAGCCTACATCAATATCATTTATTGAAGTCTCACTGAAGAAGAAACTCGGATTCAATTTGTATTTTATGGATTTTCATTATTCAATCTTGTACTACAAAAATTAGAATTGTTTGAAGCTTTGTTAAAAGCTTACGGTGGTTATACCAACAATTGGTTCATACCCGCAAATTGGACCACGGTTTTTGAAGCTCAGTTTTAACTTGCAAATGGTTATACATCGTAGTTTTATCCTACCCTCGAGTGGATCAGGAATAGTGAAGCGCAAGGGAGTCGGAAGCTCTAGGCGCGTGGACGTAGGCCGGATTTTAGTTGAACAACATTAAATCTTGGTGTCTTTTTATTTTTCACAATTTTATTTATTTATTTGTATATGATTGTTTGAGTTAATATTTTTAGCACACTAACTTGCAAAAATAATAATTCTGAAATTTAACAAAATTATCTTTAAGGTTAAAATAATTATTTTTGAATTAATTCATTTATTTCATAATGTTAATTTTTATTAAATACGAAATTGATTTTAATACTTATTCGGTGTTAAAATATGCATTTTAACTTGTTTAAATATTGGATGTGCTTATTTGATATTCTAGGTCTTAATCATTTAATATTTATAAATCTTAATTTTAATTAACTGTATTAAATTAAATATTTTCTAAAAATTCATTTTGTCCTAAAAAGTTTGCTAAACTCAATCCCCCCCCCCCCCCCCCCCCTTCTTGAGTATAATATGGACAATAATTAGTATTAGAGCAAGTGCTTTTATTATTTTTACATTTAACAATCTTAGAGTTAAAGATTGTGACAAACTTTTCTGTATTTATTTTAAATGTTGCACTTTACATTTTTATTATTTGTATGCTCAAATGTTTAATCTCTTGTAGCTACTCATTATTTTATTTTGTGAGAAGAAAATGGACACGTAGTCAACCCTGCATTTCAAGCTTTATTTTAAAGAAAGAATTCAATCCTTGCCTATATGATAATATGGATGAATCTAATAGTGAATAGACTAATGCTACTTATCTCATGGTAAATGATAAGAAGGAGGTACTCTCTAACCCTAACTCTAGTGATAGTGATGATAATATTGTTGATGATTATGAAGAATTGAAAAATGTATTTGATGAATTATGCGATAGTTTTGATGAACTTAAAAAAATATATATTGATCATAAAAACTCTCAGTAATTACTTTCGACTAAATGTGACTCTATATCAAATGATTTTGATAATTTGAAATTAGATAATAAATCTTTGAAAAATGAAATTAAAACTTTTAAAAAGGAAAAATCTGTAAATGTTACTTACCCTCTTGAAATTGAAAATAATGAATTAAAAAGGAAGATTGATTATTTAAAGAAATCAATAGATACTTTTAATAAAGAAAATTAATATTTTCATAAAATTATGAAAAATCAAAGAATTAGGTTTAATAATATTGGTATAGGATATGACAAAGAAAATGAGAAAAAGAGTTATTCCAGTTTATTTCGAAATGAAGCTTCATCTAGTCATGCTAAACCTCTATGCTCATATTGTGGTAGACATACACATTATTCTAAATTTTATTATTTTAGAAAAAGAAAGTATAATAACACAAAATTAGCTTGGATTCCTAAAGAGACAATTATGTATGCTAACCTAACGAACCACACTCATTTTGGGTTCCAAAAGATAAAGTTTTTAGGTGCAAAACATGTATTGGTACTTGAACAAAAATTTATGAGAATAGAATTAGTGTTAGATTTTTTTTGAAATATTATTTTCTTGTATATATGCCTATTTAAGTTGAACACCATTCTTTACTTGATAAATATTGTGATATGTTGTTCTCGTATTTAATAAGCTTATTTTTTTTGTATTAGTCAAAGCATATTAGGAAAAATTATTTCTAAATACATTTTGAGGAAGATTCTGTTTTTTGGTCTATGATAAAATTGACTTTGATGATTATATCATAGTATGTCATTATTAATCTTGATGATTATCATTTATTATAACTATGCTTGAAATTTTAAAAATTGATATAACAACGCATTTTGAAAAATATATGCTTTAATATTGTATTATGGACCTAACACACTCTTAGTATCAAAAGAGAAAATTTCCAAAGTTATGTAGGTTGTATTTTGAAAAGAGTTACGGATTTTCAAAGCCTATGATTTTGTATGGAAAACAAAGCTGACATTACAAGTATCTTTGCCAAAAGATGAAAATTCCACATTTGGAGAATTTCATGGAAATATAAATAGTGTTGGTAAGGTGGTAAGGAACACCTTTCTTAAATTTTGAATGTCTTATATTTAATGACGATTTGATATATATATGATATTATTTGACATTATTACATGATTAGATTATTTGTTAAATTATATGATCTTATTGTTGATAATTAATTCTTCGCAAGTAAATTTGTATATTTTACCTTTGATGATTTTATATTGCATGATACATGCACTTGATTTTGATGATAAATTTTTAAAGAGAAAATTCATCATTTCTTTATCTGTTATATCCTGACATATATTTGTTGTTAATAATATTTGATTAATTTTTTTTCTTTATCGTATATGAACTTGAAACGAAAATGTCATTTTGTAATTTTGGCAGTTATATGAGCTAATGTTAATATTGAGACATTCACTCATTAATTTTGATGATATGAGCATATTAATCTTTATGAGTTAGTTTTATTGCATGCTACATGTTTAGTGCCATTATTTGATTTTTTTTTTGACATTCATGATAAATATGTTTTTTGGAAGATAGTAACATTTATATTATGTATGCTTAAATTGAGAAATCATATATTATTGGATTAAAAAATAATTTTTGAGTATTTTTCAGACTTGTTGAAAATGATTTTGTGAAGAAAAAAATGTACCTTATTTATCATATGCATATATGCCTTCATTGGTATCCCTTTGGGGGAGATAAATGATTATTGAATTTGATTATAAAAAAATGCTTGATCATGATTTTTAATGCTACATGATTGATAATTCGGAGAATTTCAGCTCGTATATTGAAAACGACAAAACATGAAAAAAATAAAAAATTTAAAAAAAATCACTATATATATGCCGCTATATTGTCACTCATGTTGCGCTTTATTCAAATTATTTGAAAAACATTGGGTTGTGATAACCATTATGCGCTTTTATTTATTGATTTCTCATCTTAGTGACTTATGCATTATTTGATGTTATTCTTGTATATCTCTTGAATCAAATACATGTTATAAGAGAATATTATGTTGAATATGTACTTATTAAATCTTTTTATGATATCCATATACGACTCTTATGATTTTATAGTTGAATCCCATTCACATATTATTTTGATAAGGGAGATTCGCTTTTTACCCTTGGCATTCGATTTATATGAAAAACTTTTTGATAATGTCAAAAGGGGAAAAAATATGTATGATTCAAAAATTGCGCTTAATTATGCATTTTATAGATCATTGTGAATCCTTGTTTGTCATCATCAAAAAGGGGAAGATTGTTAAATAAAAATGTTATTTATCCCTAATTAATTAAATTAGTTTAATTAATGTACATTTTAGTTTAATGTAATATATTGATTTTGATGATTCCAAACAAATTATTATTGATTATGTAAACATTTCTCAGCATTGATATATATATATATATAAAATAAAGTAGGAAATTTATGTATGTCATAAACTTAGTTGATGATGTCATCTCGGGGTTTTGGTCTTTATAAACTTATGGTTGTGATAAAATGAGAGTCTTTGAATCTAATGCCTTAGAATCATCCAAGGCTTGATCCGTGTACCCTCCATACCATCTATTATATGTACTTTGTAGAGTGGCTACAGTACATATCAGTGGCTAGACTGACTAGAGATCTCCACACAATCTCGAGGACATGAGTTGTGAGAGAGCTGGAGCCCAATAATTCAGAGTTTGGGAGAGCAAAATCTGATGACTTTTGAAGCTCAAGAATTTTATCACTCTAGTACTCTACACACTTTCAATCTTAAGGTGAGTTATTTCTTCTATTTTATGAACATGTCACTTTTATTTTACAGCTTATAGTCTTCAATATGTATGGATCCAAGATGTATGGATTTTGGATGTATGGATTTGGATGTACTCACGAACCCAGTTGATTTTTTTATCTCAAGCTGTGATGTTGGTTCAAAAATGATTTTGGTTCACTTTTCTTAGTTCCAAAATAATTTCTTGGTTCAAAAATCTTTATGGATCCAAACTGTATGGATTTTGGATGTACTCACGAACGCAGTTGATATTTGTATCTCAAGCTGTGATGTTGGTTCAAAAACGGTTTTGGTTCATTTCTCTTGGTTAAAAAACGAGGCTTGATTTTCTTGGTTAAAAAATGATCTTGATTTCTTGGATAAAAAACAAGGCTCGCCTTTTCGGTTTTGATTTCTTGGTTACAAAATGATCTCGCTTTTTACAGAAACCGATTTTGGTTGTTGATTTCAAAAATGTAAGGAGAGTTGAGGTATTTGTATGTATGTAAACGCTAAGCTCTGTGTAGTTCTCATAGTTTGCATTGTTCATTCCAGCAAATAATTTGGGAGTGATGCTCATCAAGCTTGCAGATTGTCTTCATAACATGAGAACCATGTATAGACTTAAACTTCATTTATAATAACTTTCAGTCAAGGGTCAAAATGAAAATATTAGTTCCACTGTTTGGAATTAAAATTATTTTTGTAATTAACAATCAACTTTCTTGCAGTTATGCTCTGCCTTCAGCCAAGGCTCAAGCTGTTGCATAGGAAGCGTTAGTTACTTGGTGATCCCTTGCTTCCAGATTGGGCTTCTCGGCATTAAATTATGAACTTGAAGATTTGTGTTTTGATGTTCTTCAGGTGGACTCAAAATTTCATCTTCTTTTGGGGGTTAAATTACTCCTTTCTGTAACAATACATTTCTTTCTAATTTTTCAAGTAGGATACGTAGGTAGATAATAGCCAAGGTATCAAGCTACACATGATTTTGAATACCATCTGCTTGGTTAAATGTTTATTTGTATAGAAACTTAACAATAAGACGTACTTTTTGTTCATTGGTGAGTGTATATGTTGTGTTTTTTTTTAGTTTATTTTAATTCTGATAAGAGTTCATAATGCATTTCCGATGATGTTCAACGTTTTTCCCTTAAGAGTGGTCAAGTTTCTAATTTTTCTCATGTTTTTTTTAATTCTCTTTTTGCTATTTGTGCTTTGTAGAAAATGGATAGGAGATTTAGTATCAATCCAAGTTTGAGCAGATGAATGTGGAAGGTTAGTCTAGAGGACGATAACTAGCAAATAGAGAGAGATTTGGGAAATTTTACTGAACTGAACTGTTACACATTTTACTATAGTTTCCTTTTTTCTTAAACACAATTCTATCAAATGTTGCCTTTTATGCTCTTTGGAGAAGAAGACTATGATGTGATGTGTTTGTTTGGAATGAAAGTTTTAATTTGTGAGGTCTGGATGTAGATTGGGGTTATTTTTTATTTTCAATTGTTTGATTAATGTGTCTCTAAGAGGACTCTCTCTCAAAGAAGTTTTAAGAAGTTTTAATCTAAAATGTATCTATTTGAAAAATCAACCCGCATATATTTTATTTTATATGAATATAAACATCAATATTAACACATATTGTGCACAACAGAGTTTCTTTACCCTTATAAACCAAATAATAGATAGGTGATATTGTGTGGTTAGACTTTTTGGTCTAAGTTGAGAGATATGGTTGAACCAAGTTGAGAGATATGGTTGAACCAAGTTGAGGATTTTAAGGATATCATTGGGACTTGCACACCATCAAGAGTGTCTAGAGTTAATATATGACTAATTTTTCTTTGTGAAAAAGTTTTTTCTTATAAGAGCATTGATGATTTAATGGTATCTGAGTATCTACATATATCGCATTTTGATTTGTCTATGGACCGATAAGTGCGATACATAACAGACTATGAATATTTGATTTTGATTGATAAATTGTATATCTTTGAATATTGTTGTTGGACTATTTTTTATTTCTTAAACATGGTAGTTAGTATAATTGTTGGAGTATTTTTTTCTTTCTTAAATATGGTGGATAGTTTTATAAACAAACGAAATTCTCCAAATTTTTTAAATCGTGTAACACTATGTATTATATATAAAACATTTTAACTTAAATTATATACGACCAACACTTTATTTTGTTATGGGAATGATTTTTTTTTGTTTCACAATTAGGTGCTTTGGAAATTTTTGCCGTTTTATGATATACTTTTTGGCGAGGGCACTTGCCATCGCACCAAGGCACAACTTTATGCTTTTCAAAATTATCAGCGTGCTTTCAAGCACGGGTATACCCTAGTGTGTGTGTGTGTGTGTGTGTGTGTGTGTGCGCGCATATATATATATATATATATATATATATATATAATCTTTCTTTATTGGCATATTACTATTAGTTATGCAATTTTTAATTTAGATATCATTTTATACATTTATATAAATTATTCGTGTTAATGTTTGTTTGGTTGTTTAATATATAGCTATATATATTTATAAAAATCTATTTTATTTGTTACATACCCTATCAGAACATATTTCAAGACTATTGTTCTCATAGTTGCGAATACTTATATATTTATTTTGTTCAGCATCTTGGATTTTGACGAATTTTTTTTGTAACTGTTACTCTTACTTATATATATTTATATATGTTAAAACTTTGAACATGGTCGGTCATTTATAGTTTTTCCAACGTTTTAAATTATATATTTTCATACGTCAGTCTTTGAGCTATATGTTTATGTAATCTCTATATACTCTAAAATGCAAAACAAGGCATTTATTATGCTTTACAATTAGCCTATCCACGTGGCACATCACTTTACTATCTTTATCTTTTACTAAAGTTCACCCTAGAGTCGTGGGACTATAAATCCATTACTTTCTTTTTTTCGTAGATGCATTCAATATTTGTTTTTAGTTTCTCGAGGAGTTGAATGTAGACCCTTTGCAAGGTTTTGTATCTAATCCAAGGTCGTTGAATGTAGACCCTTATTTCATCTCTTTATATCTCCCATTTGCAAGGCTTGAAAAGTTAGATCAAGGTATCTATTTTATTCAAGGTCTGAAAACTGCTGTTGGGTTTGCGATGTGGTCGCCGGAAAGGGGTAGGCCGGCGACGGACAGGTGGTGGCAACAGCGGTCAGGGGTAGGACGGGGCCGGACACGGGTTAACGCCGGAGGTGGAGGTGCGAGGTAAGAATTTCCGCCGGAGGCTGGGGCGGTTCGAGGAGGAGTCACAATCGGAGCAAGGGCAGTGGCCGGAGCAGGTGGTTCGCGGGTCTAGGTCCGATTGAAGGCAGGTGGGTTAATGGAGGTGAGAGAGAGAGTGTGTTGTGTGGAGAAGATGGGGAAATGGGTTTTTGGTAATGGAGGTGAGAGAATCGGGTGTGGGTGTGAGTGTGGGTGGATGATGATGAATAGTAGTTTAGGGGTGTGTTTGGGTATAGGTTGGTTTAGGAGTGTTATGTGTGTGTGTGTGTGTTTAATTCGTACCCCTAAAAAATGACACCTATTAAAAAAATAAAAGAAAACTAAATAAAATTAAAAATTAAAATCTAATAAAACTAAAAAAAACTAACACCTCAAACTAAAATAAAATAAAACTCTATTAAACTTATAAAAATATAATCCTAATAAAATAAAACTAAAATAAATAAATAAATAAAAGTATATATATAATAGAATCTAATAAAAATAAATTCCTAATGGACTACAAAGATACTACAAAGTTCAAGAATTATACATGCTGTTCTTCATTATGTTATAAATCAATGTGAAAAATAATTAGTCCGCGCATCGCGCGGGTTTACACCTAGTATTTATTTATTATGTGTAACACTGCTATATTAAATGCCCAGACTGACATGTCAAGACAGTCATTAAATATTCTATCACCTTGGGCCCAATGCCCAACAAGTTTTCTTAGTTTTTAAGAATGTAAATCATATATAACATTTTTTGTCCTGTCGTAGATAGCAAGAAGCTTTTTGTTTTGTCTAATCACATCATTGTTTTGTCTTGCCCTCTCCTTCTCTATACATGTTGCTATATTTTGTTGTCCCATCCACCTGTTCACTTTTGAACAAAATCTGTGTTTTGTCCATCAATTACCAATGCCTCAAGTTAACGTTATTTATTATATTATTCTTTGTTCAAATGTTTAAGCTTTTTCATGGAACTCCCATAAACCTTTATATTTATCTAAAATTTATTCGCATAAATACATGTATGATCAAACTCAGCTGTGCCGATTTTTTTATCATCTACGATTGCTTGTGTAGTATACCCTCTCTCTCTCTCTCTCTCTCTCTCTCTCTCTCTCTCTCTCTATATGTATGTGTGTGTGTGTGTGTGTGTAATATTATAGGATTATTTATACACATACAATTTTTATTTCTTGGGCAGTCCTTGTCCGTGTTATGGTAAGTAATGTCAATTTTCTTTTTGACCGAACTCATGTCAGATTCTTTGGTCGTATGCCTGTATTTTGTTTAAAGTAAACATGTGCATTTCTTTGAATATGACTAACAACCTTGCAAGATTTCTTGGGCCATGCGGTTTGTATAAGATTTTATATCATAACTGCAACTATATTTACATATATAACTTTGTAATTTATATTTTTTTGTACGAATTTGTCTAATGCTTTGAACTAAATCTTACACCTGCTCTACAACTATAAAAGTAATAGCATTGTATACAGAAAAGTTGATTATGTGTGCCTATATGTAGACATCTTCTTTGATCTTTGATTCCTTGCTTGTTTAAATTATATATGGCCTTTAAATCTTTTGACATGTATATATTATTATATGATACATTACTGTCTAAATCTTCTTTATCAATGCAGTCTGAGTAACTATGTATATATTATTATTATCCTTTGGTCAGATAAAAATCTCTCTATAGAGTTATCATCTTTTTACACCAAAATGTCTATGACTTAACACTTTACATTATATCAGATTCTTTCTATCTCTCTCTTGGATTAACATTTTTTGCAGAACCTTAATGGGGTTATCTACAAAAGCTATTTTCATTCCTACACTTTCAGTCATAGTTTGAGGCAGATCATCTTTCGGGATATTTTCTCTCAGCAAAATCAGGAGCATATAATGCTCACAAGGATGTCTCTAACAGCTAATTTTTTAATGACATATTAAAGCATTCAAAGAGCTGCATTGAAGACATACAAGAATGAGACTATGACCAAGAGCTAGAGAATTTATTAAGAGCATTTGAATCTACTACCCAGCTACTGCATTCATGAGTGTAATTAATTTTATATTCGGCTCAATCATTGAAGAAGACTTGAGCCTACATCATTATCATTTATTGAAGTCTCAATGAAGAAGAAGTAACTCAGATTCAATTTGTGTGTATAGGAGTTTCATTATTCGATCTTGTATTACAAAATCAAAATTGTTTGAAGCTTTATTAGAAGCTTGGATTGTAATCAGTAACTCGATTTTTGCTACGGTGATTGTACCCGTGATTGGTTCCTAATCGTAAATTGGACCACGGTGTTTGAAGCTCAGTTTCAGCTTGCAAATGGTTGTACATGGTGGTTTGATCCTACCGTCAAGTGGATCAGGATTAGTGAAGTGCAAGGGAGTCGAAAGCTCCAGGCGCGTGGGCGTAGGTCGGGTTTTGACCGAACCGTAATAAATCTCAGTGTCATTTTATTTTTTGTACTTTTATTTATTTATTTATTTTCATATGCTTGCTTGAGTTAATATTTTAGCACACTAACTTGCAAATATATTAATTCTAAAATTTAACAAAATTATCTTTAAGGTTAAAATAATTATTTTCGAGTTAATTAATTTATTTCAGAATATTAATTTTTATTAATTTAAATATTTATTAGGTGTTAAAATCTGCATTTTAACTTGTTTAAATATTGGTTGTATTTATTTGATATTCTAGGTCTTAATCATTTAAGATTTATTAATCTGAAATTTGAATTAAGTGTATTAAATTAAATATTTTTTGGAATTTTATTTTGACCCAAAAAGTTTGCTAAACTCAATTCATCCCCCCCCCCCCCCCCCTTGAGTATAATTTGGGCAACATCCTCATTCGTGTGCAACAACGCCATGATCTCTTCTATGAATTTTTGGTATCAGCATCTAGGTCACATTAATTTTAGAGAGTTAGAGCAGTTAGCGAAAAAAGACCTAGTATGTGGCTTACCGTCGCTTGGAAAGCGAACTTCCAAGGATTTTGATCCTTGCCAGTAAGGGAAACAAGTCCTTAGTCCCCATCGAAAGTTAAATTCCATTACCACTACACGTGTGCTTGAGTTGATATATATGAATCTTATGGGTCCTACTCGCACTGAGAGTTTGGGTGATAAGAGGTATATCCTTGTGATAGTGGATGATTTATCTTATTATTCGATAGTTGGTTTCCTGAGAGAGAAATCCAATAGTGTAGAGTTTCTTACAACCAAGTGTCGTGTCTTGAAAAATGAACACGGAGTCACCATCAATAGGATGCTTAGTGACAACGAAAAAAAATTTAAAGAAGAAAAAGTGGATAGTTGTTGTGATAGCTTGGGAATTAAACACGAATTTTTTTCGGTGAAAACTCCTCAACAAAATGGTATTGTTGAGAGGAATAATTAAACGATTCAAGAGATGGATAGATCCATGCTTCTCGGTCATAGAGTGCCTAGACGGTTTTGGGGAGAGGCGGTGTCTACCACATGCCATGAGGTGAATAAGGTATATTTTCGTCCACACACACTTGAGACGCCATATGAGTTGTGGACAGGGAAGAAACCAACCTTTTATATTTTCGTGTCTTGAGGATTAAATGCTACATCTTGAGGGATAGAGAGCAATTAGAAAAGTTTGACTCTCGTAGGAACGAGAAAATTCTGTTAGGATATTCATCGACGAGCAGAGGTTACTGGGTTTTTAACCTAAATAGCTCTAAGGTTATGGAATCAATAAACGTCACTATTAAATATGACAAGTCGCTGACGTTTGATGATCTTAATCCTTTATGTGAGGATGATTCACCCCTTAATGATGATCCCATTGTTCCTCACACACCTAGGCTGGACCCTACTCTTTATTTGACAAACCTGCTGGGGTTTGCAAGAATCATGACCCTTACGCTATTTTAGGAGATCCTACTTTAAGTATCAAGACTCGCGCTCAGATTGAAAAAATTATTAGCTATCTGTTCTACACGTCCAAAGATGAGCCCAAAAAATATCAAAGAATCACTCAAAGATGAACACTGAATACCAACTATATAGGATGAGTTTCTTCAATTTATATATAATGATGTCTGGGAACTTGTCCCCGACCTAGTGAGATAAATGTGAGTGGTACTAAGTGGATCTTTAAGAATAAGATTGATGAGAATGGTACCATTATTCGTAATAAGGCTAGGTTGGTTGCTTAAGGCTACACACAGATTGAGAGTGTAGACTTTGAGGAGACATTCTCTCCTGTTATGAGGCATGATTCCATCCGCTAACTACTCTCCATCGCATATCATCCGCACTTCAAGTTATATCAGATGGATGTCAAGAGTGTCTTTTTTAATGGCATTCTACAGGAAGAGGTTTACATGGAACAATCGAAAGGGTTTGAAGACCCTAATCACCATGGAGCCTTGTATGGTTTGAAGCAAGCACCCCGTTCTTGGTACGAAAGGAACACTTACTATCTTTTAGCCTGTGGCTTCAAGAGTGGGGGAGTGAATAATACATTGTTTATGAGGAGAGGACAAGGTGTTATTTTGGTTTCCCAAGTCTATGAGAACGACATAGTATTTAGATCCACGTGCTCCCGCCATACTCATGACTTTGAGGAGCAGATGAAGAGTGAGTTCGAGATGAACATGGTTGGTGAGATTACGTTCTTCCTTGGTCTCCAGGTTCATCAGCTAGAGGATGGGATGTTCATTTCCCAATCCACAAATGAAAGAGACATCGTGAAGAAGTTTGGGTTAGACTCCACAAAGCACTCACGCACCCCAATGAGTACCTTGAGTAAGCTTAGTAAGGACTCTTCAGGAAAGGACGTAGAATAAATCTTGTATCGGAGTATGATAGGTAGTCTTCTCTACTTGAATTCTAGTCGTCCTAACATAGCCTTTAGTGTTGAAGTCTGTACGCGATATTAGGCATCCTCGAAAGAGTCACACTTATTTGCTCTAATATGTATCATCAAATACGTGAGTGGGACTCTCTCATATGGAATTTGGTATTCTTTTTATACCAACGACCGTTTATTTGTCTATTCGGATGCCGATTGGGCCGAGGATGTAGATGGATTTAGGAGAACTTCGGGTGGGTGTTTCTACTTTGGGAGTGCTCTTGTCTCTTGGTTGAGCAAGAAGCAGAACTCCATCTCTTTGTCCAGTGCGGTGGCTGAGTACATCGCTGTCGAAAGTTATTGCATGAAACTTTCATGGATGAAGTAAATATTGGAGGATTACGGGATTTCACAGGGCACCATGACTATTTCCTATGATAACACGAGCTCAATCCACATATCCCGAAATCCAGTCCAGCATTCGCGCACGAAGCACATTTAGATACGAGAGCATTTTATCTGAGACCTAGTAGAGGATAAGGTCATGTCCTTGAACTTTATATCCACCAATCTCCAGTTATCCGTTATTTTCACGAAACCATTAGATGCCCTTAGATTCGAGAGTCTTAGAAAGTATTTAGGTATCTTCACTGTTGACTAAAGGTTGGTTACTTTATCTAGTATAGGATGATTTTTCCTTTCATATTCTTATTTTCTATTGCTAGATTGTATTATTTATATTATTCTTGTATTATATTTTTTTCTTCATATTTTAGAAAAATCCAAAAAGATATTCGGTCTTTAAGAAAAAAATTGGAAAAATTCAAAAAGATTTTTGGTTTTTAAGAAAATTAAAGAAAAGATTTTCTTTTTATAAATTTTTTGAAAAACACAAAAAGATTTCTGTATTTTGTTTACACCTTATATGGATGGACATTTAGGATTGCCAAGTCACAATATCATTTCATTATCCATGTGACTTTTTGATAGTATTTTGAGACACAACATAATTTCACCCATGTTTTTTTAATGTATTGGAGTCACTGAGATGTGATTAGTGCATGTTTGACTCGTTGCCTCCATTAATGCACACATGCATGAATTTATTTGAGCATTGCACTTGTCTGTCACATGTTTGTCAAGTTGTTTTCATCTCAACCCTTCCTTTAAAAAGAACCAAATGCGATAAAAGGAGATAACGAAACTAGTTCTTGTAAGAACCACTGCCCGGATTAAAAAAATTGAAAATTATATCTCTGCTAAATGTGTTAATTTAAAGTAACAGAATCGGGCTGCGAAAGTAAAAATATCTTTACATGAATAGCCATCATTTGCAAAATGAAAAGAGCCTAAAATATTAGAGGCACGTAAAAGAAAAAAATATAAAGTGTCAAGCCAAATTCATAGAATATTGATGCTTCGCTACATATGAGCATTTATTTCTTCAAAATAAAAAGTTGAGATAAATATTCTATATGTGAGTTTTGAGGGATTTTAGTCGAAGATCAATGAGTTTGCTCGTCCTGAAAAAGTCTCATAAAAGCATTACATACTTTTAAGCGTTATTGGTGTGAAAATCATTTTAGACTTTGATTTATTGATTAGATTGAGTCGATATCTTATGAATTCAACATTTTTACACCTAAGGACGATTTTGAGTTAATTCGTTAAGAGTATCCAAAATTGATCGTACATATATGTTGTAGGTGCCCTTTTTTTGTATGCTTTAGGTGATAACAATTTGTTTTCAAAAAACTTTTTTCTAATTTTATTTAGCACCAAGTTTGTGAACCAATTTTACTTAACCCAATTTTATCATCTTCAACCTAAACATGAATCTAGCAAGAAAGTAAAATAAAGTAAAGTCTACACAACACCAATGTATGAGGAAACCACAAAGGGGAAAAAACTTGGACAACCCTAGCTAGACAATCACTATGATATGATTTTACAAAGTACATGTAATACCCCGTATTTCTGAATATTTTATTTAATTAAATTGGAGAATTAAATGAGAAAATACAGCTTGATTTAAATTACATAAGAGGAGTAATTTAATGGAATTTATTAAAAATTATAATTTTGGAATATCAATCGGGAGATAGTTACCGATTTATATTGCCTCATTATATTTACTTAGTGCGAGTGGTAAATAGTTACTTAACGCGTGTAGACCGTGTTGGGGTGAGAACAAGTAATATTTGTTAAGTGACTCAAATGATAATTTAGAGGTCACCGATGAGTCCGTAAGGGTCAAATTAATCAAAATAGTATACCCGGGGGTACTAGTTGAGTCCCGGGGTAATTTTGGACTAAACCGAGACCGTTCGAGGGCGTTTTGGTCTTTTAACATGAGAGGGTATGAAGACCTACGAAAGTGAGAGCTTTATATCAGTCGTATGATAGAGGGGTTAGGGTTATAAAACCCATGAAAACACACCATAGCCATTAGAGATAAGAGAGAAACCATTCTCAAGGCAAAAGGAAGAATTGGGAAGGATTCAAAGGAGATTTTCACTATCAACTTGTTGAGGAAGAAGGATTAAAGGATGAGGATCATCAATCATCAACAACAACCATGAAATTAGACCCTACTGATCATAAGGCAAGTTGTTTATTGCAAAAATTATAAAGTTATAATACCCATGTGTAGGGTTTTTGAATAGTTTTGTTTAAATCATTATCTTGATTGGAGGAAGATGATATTTATACATGTTGGGATAGGAATCGCATGTAGAATGATTTATCTTATGTAGAGGATTAAGATTCATATTAGACTTGATGATTTTTCAGATTGAAATTTGGATTTTGAATGATAATATGGGAAGAACACCATAACTAGGGTTTCAAGAAATTCTGGGTTTAATTCACTATTTCTTTAAAGGAATTGGAGTTTTGAGGTATTTGACACGTTAGAAATTGTCCTAGTATATGTGAAAATATGTTAGGATCATTGGGTCAAAGTTTGGTGGACTATAATGGAGTTTGAAGATTTGTTAATGGAGGAAAAATCTTAACGAAGAAGAAGACTGCGTCTGTCCCTGTTCGATCGATCGATCGATCTCGAACTATCGATCGATCGACTATGTCTATCGATCGAACCTAGCCGTCGATCGATCGACGCAAGCTGTTCCCGAAATTTTGTGTTTAATTCTTCGTTGAGTTCGGGAATGAATGAGTATTCTAGGATTTACATTATACTTATATGGGAGTGAGAATAATACCATTAGGTATATTGTTGAGGTCCGATAAGGCCATTGGGTGTAGGGCTTGGATTACGGACCGAGGAGAATAATCCGATTTAGTAGAGTATCGGGGACTTCGAAAGTTGAGTTACGGGGCAAAGTAAATTCTATTTAAGTAATAGACCAGTAGGGTAAGCAATAAGTACTGAAATTATATGTAAGGGGTAACTAGGACCCTTAGAGTTATGTGAATACTCAAATAAGTGCGATTAATGAGATCAATCGTAAAGCGAATGTTGTATGGCAAATATATGAGAGTAAAATATTACGTACGTATATAATTAATAGGTCGGGCGTGTGCCTACTAAATTATGTGATCTTTTAGGTAAAGAGATTTATACCTAAATTAATTATGTTAGGGTCGATGAGACATTTCGAACTAACATAAAGTTATTATATGTTTGGGGTCGATGAGAAATGCCGAACCAAACCTTGAACTGGTGTCGCGATGGAAGAGTCCCGAACCAGAATATGTGTATATATATATATTTTGAAAATAGTTGGGGTCGATGGATAATTCCGAACCAACTCTCACTTGGGGTCGATGTATCATTCCGAACCAAGAATCATTTACGTGTGTATATAAATAATTGGGGTCGATGTATCATTCCGAACCAATTCTTACTTGGGGTCGATGAATCATTCCGAACCAAGAGTCCTTTACGTGTATAAAAAGGGCAAAATAGTAATGACTGATATTTAGTATATATTGTGTGTGAAATATATATACTTGATGATATTCTACTTCTATGTATTAGTAGATTGATATATATTGTGTATTTAATGATACATACTGAATTAGTAAGTTAAGTAGTGGAACTTAATTACGAAATGCACCTTTAGATAGAGAAAACCTATTTTGTAATTCAAGTAGCGAAACTTAATTATACAAGTGGGAAGTTAACAATTGTGAGAATTGTAGTAATTTTTAGTAGTGAAACTAAATGAGAAGTCTCGAAAAATAACATAGATGAAATGTTACTTGAGAATTAATTAACATACGCGCGATGTTAGTAAACAGTTGTACTGTATGGGCGGTACTGGAACTTGGGTACAGATAAGTTCAGTTGACTACTTTGGTTTCAGTTAGCTTGGGAGGTATGGCTAGATAAACTAACACTACACCAAAATGGGCAAATTGTCACCTTTCAGCCGGCCAGCCTTGTCAAGGTCATTGACCGTGACAAAAAAACACGCGTTTTATGTCACGGTCATTGACCTTGACACGACCGTGACAACTAATTGTCACGGTCATTGACCGTGACAAGCCCGTGACAAATTTAATTGTCACGGTCTTGTCACGGTCAATGACCGTGACAATTCGTGTCACGGTCAATGACCTTGACACGACCGTGACAACTTTTCCAGCAAAATCACTTTCCCCCTTCTTTTTTCCCTCCCACCGTTCCCTCCCTCTCTCTCTCTCTCTCTCGACTCGACGCTGCTCTCTCTCTCTCTCTCTCTCTCAGGTCCAATTTCTCTCTCTCTCTCTCTCTTCCATTTATATATATATTTGTTTGTATATTTATGTGTGTATGTGTATATATATATGTGTGTGTGTATGTGTGTGCGTGTGTGGGGGGTGGGGCGGGATGGGGCAGGGTGGGGGAGGGGGTGGTGGAGGGGGGCAGGGGGTGGGGCGGGGTGGGGCAGGGTGGGGGAGGGGGCGGTGGAGGGGGCAGGGGGTGGGGTGGGGTGGGGTGCAGTGTGTGTGTGTGTGTGTGGTGGTGTGTTTTGGGGGAGGGGGGGAGGGGGTGGTGGAGGGGGGCAGGGGGTGAGGTAGAGTGGTGTGTGTGTGTGTGTGTGGTGGTGTGTGGTGGGGGAGGGGGTGGTGGAGGGGGGCAGGGGGAGGGGGTGGGGTGGGGTGAGGTGGGTGTGTTTTGGGGGAGGGGGGGGAGGGGGTGGGGTAGAGTGGTGTGTGTGTGGTGGTGTGTGGTGGGGGAGGGGGTGGTGGAGGGGGGCAGGGGGAGGGGGTGGGGTGGGGTGGGGTGGGTGTGTGTGTGTGTGTGGTGGGGGTGGGGCGGGATGGGGCAGGGTGGGGGAGGGGGTAGTGGAGGGGGGGGAGGGGGTGGGGTGGGGTGGGCACACCTACGCACACACGCACACCTACGCTACACACACACACGCACACCTACGCCCCTACGCACACACGCACACCTACGCCACACACACACGCACACCTACGCACCTACGGACACACACACACCCCACCCCACCCCACCCCCTGCCCCCCTCCACCACCCCCTCCCCCATCATTGTGTGAATAGGTATGAGATCATAATTTGGAGGAATTCACGTCCAAGAAATAATTTGGATTCCCTTTAGGGTCTTATGTCTTGAATTAATCTGAGGGGGTGGGGGCGGGGGGTGGGTGGGGTTTTGAATATTATTTACATTCAAAATAAATAATTGATAATAGTTGGATAATAATTGGATAATAATTGTTTTTATACCTATAGAACAGCTTAGATAGTGTGTGTGTGTGTGTGTATGTGGTCAATACATGAATTTCTTTTTGTATTTGAATTATCCCATGAATTTATTTTTGTATTTGAATTATCCCATGAATTTATTTGTGTATTTGAATTAACCCATTATATGAAACATACTTGAAATTAAATATAGTGCGCATAGATACTAGCATTCTAGTTCTTATGCGTACGCATTCAATAACCCTTAGACCCGTTCGAGAGTCATTACCCCTGTAATGAGATCTCTCGAATTGTCCCGTTTGGACAGTTTGAGACTGTATAATTTTTGTATAATATTCTTATTGGCTTAAAGTTGTTACTTTTGGAGGAAGTTCTGCAGTCGTATCTTAATGTTCTCTGGGTACATACTAGATTGACAAGTGTGACTGTTATTTTAATTGACCAATTGAAATAACACTCACACCTGCCAATCTACGTCGTGTACTTGGAGAACTAAGGGGATATGCTGTCGAATTTTTTCCAAATCGTAACAATGTGCATGAGCTGTTAAGTATATTACAGAAAAATGCATTCTTGAATGGGATAGGACCACATACCCTTTAATAGGATAATTAAATGATGGGATAATTAAAAAAAACATACTATAAATCTAAGTTTTGTTTACCTTTAATAGGTGTTTAGTTGTGGTAGCTGTGATGGGATATCCGAAATACAAAGAGTGGATGGGTGAGACTAATAGAATGGGGGATGTGTTTCGCAGAGGTGCTAACGAATTTGTGAAATATGCAAAGAGATGTCGTAATGATGAAGAGTTTCCGTGTCCGTGTGCTAGGTGTAAGAATGGTAAGGTGTTTGAGTGGAAAACAGTTGAACTACATTTGTTAAGATCGGGTATGCAAGATAGTTATCGATTTTGGAGTTTTCACGGTGAATTGAAAGTTCCTTTTGTCCCTGACCAACCTTCACAACATCCTTCAACAAGTAGAATAGATGAAGAAGGGGACGACGTAGATCATAATATGTTAGAGGATTTAGTTGATGATGCGTACGGAGTTTATGAAGCTGAGGAGAATGAGGTTACTGATGATGTAGAAGATTCAAGTGCTCGTGAAGATAACACGATAAAACTTGACGATGACTACCAAAGTTTAAAATTTAAGGCGACCCAACCGTTATACTCTGGCTGTGAGAAAGATCAAACAACTTTACATGCCATGGTTGGTTTGCACAGTTTGAAGACGCAGTACGGTTTGTCTGGCAATAGCGTGACGGGAATTCTGAAATGGGTGAAGGGCTTATTACCCAAGGTGAATACACTTCCAAATAGCTATCCTGTTATGAAGAACAGTTTGAAAGGTTTGGGAATGAAGTACAAATCGATTCATGCTTGTGTGTATGACTGCATACTATACCGAAAGGAGTATGAAAATCTCGATCGTTGTCCGGTATGCGATGAACCTAGATATGTCCAATCTACTAGTAAGGAAGGCACAAGCTCAAAAGTGCCTCAAAAAGTATTGAAATATTTTCCCGTTGGGCCTAGATTAAAGCGATTTTTCACAGTACCATGGATTGCAGAGGCAATGACTTGGCATGCTAGGGCAGAAGTAGGGGGTAATATCATGCGTCATCCTATTGATTCTACTGCCTGGCGGAGGATGAATTATGAGTATCCCGATTTTGCTCGAGAACAACGCAACATTCGTTTGGCTATATCAACAGATGGTTTCAATCCATTTGGAAATCTAAGCACCAATCAGAGTGTATGGCCAGTGATCCTAGCCCCACTCAACCTCCCTCCTTCACAGTGTATGAGACCTGAATTTTCGATGATGGCTTTATTGATACCTGGGCCAAAGGCACCAAGTGAAGACATTGATATCTAACTGGCTCCTTTGGTAGAAGAATTAAATGAGTTGTGGGAAGATGGTGTGCAATCATTTGACTCTTTTAGAAAAGAAGAGTTTACGCTGAAAGCTATGTTGATGTGGGCAATTCATGATTTTCCAGCTTATGGGACATTATCCGGATGTGTAGTACATGGTTATTTGGGGTGTCCTATTTGTGGAGAGGAGACTGAATCTCTTCGTCTATCCTCCAGCTTAAAAAATGTATACCATTGCCACAGGAGGTTTTTACCCCCAGCTCATAGTTTCAGATTTGAGAAAGCTTCCAATTTTTTATTGGGCGGAGTTGAACATAGGCTACCGCTGAGACAACTTTCGGGTTCAGAAATTGAAAGTAAATCTTCTCAATGTGGCCCAAATATGCCAGGTAAGAATCCCAAATTTAAGAATGTCAAGCATAAGAAGACCCCAACTGGGAATGAAACTGAGATAAGAAAGGCATGGTCTCGGAGGTCAATTTTATTTGACTTGCCTTATTGGAAGAAAAACCCGGTGCGCCATGTATTGGATGTGATGCATGCAGAGAAGAACTTCGCTGAACATATTGTGGGTACTTGCCTTGGGGGGAGTCATTCGAAGGATGGAGAAAATGCACGAAAAGACCTTAAAACGTTAAAACTTAAACCACAACTATGGTTGAAAGAAGATAGTAGGGGAAGGACAATAATTCCCCCTGGTGCGTTTACTTTGACGAGTGAGGAAAGGAAGGTGCTTCTAGACACAATATATAATTTGAAGGGCCCATCTACTTTTTCGTCCAACTTGCAAAGGATTGTGAATTATGCTACTCATGATTTACATAAGTGTAAGTCCCACGATTGGCATGTGATCATGCAATTGGTTCCTCTATTGTTTAAGCACTGTTTCTCCAAGCACAAGGATTTGCGTAGGGCTATTATGCAAATTAGTATTACCTTCTCCCTCTTGTGTGAGAAGGTAGTGAATCGAGAACACATAGTGGCCGCAAAATTGGCTGTGAACGAAGCGATTTGTGTATTGGAGAAGTACTTTCCCCCAGCATTCTTTGACATAAGTGTTCACTTGTTGGTACACCTATGCGACGAGGCACTTCTTTGTGGTCCAGTTAGATATCGGTGGATGTATCCGTTTGAAAGATTGATGAAAGTTTTTAAAGATTACGTCAAGAATACGCGATACATTGCAGGATCAATTGCAGAGGAATACATCACCGTGGAGTCATCAATATATACTCGGGAATATATGACTGACTCTACCAGCGTTGATGACACTGATGAATTCCTCGATGATGGTGGTAATGTGATGGGAAAACGAGTGAAATTAACGAGTTTGCAACATGAACAAGTAGCTCGTTATCTATTTGACACACATGAAGATGTCGAAGAATGGAAAAAGTAAGTTTCGAATATTATAATGTTTAACATTATTTTAGATTATTTTATACATGATTAATTTTGTAATATGCAGTAAATATGAAGCCTGTGAGAACAATAAAAGACGAAAAACAGTGGTACAATCAGACAGCGAATTTAGGCTATGGTTGACACAAGAGGTAATTACAATGAAAACAGTCGTTATATAACGTTACATTACACTCATATTTTACCACTAATATAATTAATTTATCTATATTCTCAGCTCCTAAAGATGGGTGATGCGACATCAAGGCTTGCTCGTCTAGCCACTGGACCCTTGTTCGTGGCACAAGAGTACAAAAAATATCGATTGAACGGTTACATTTTCGGCGCTAAAGTGTACGAGGAAAGTACAAATGTACAGAACTCGGGTATTTCATACAAGGCTCTTACTTTCTTTCGAGCAAGCGCAAAAGATAAAAACCTCGTTGAAGCTGAAATGACTTACTATGGTGTAATTCAAAATATATTTGAATTGGATTATATAAGCTTCAAAGAGGTTGTATTTTACTGTGAATGGGTAAGAGTTGAGGATAAAAATGCTTCTAAAGTTGATCCTGTCACCAATTTGATCATGGTTGACTTGTCCAAGTTGAAGAGCAACGACCACGTGAGCGATGAGCTGTTTGTTTGTGCATTTCAAAAGGTTAAGCAAGTGTTTTACTCGGAGTATATCAACAACGAGCCATGGTCAATTGTCCAACACGCGCCAAGGCGTCTAAATAGTAGTGTGGATGACTTGGCTGCTCCTACCGAATATCAATCCATTTTTTATGATAACCCGAATTTGAAACAATTTTTCAATTTGTAATAATTATTTCAATTTGTACCGAAACATCCATTTTTAATGCTTTTACTTGATCTGCACTTTATCATTTTCACTCTTCTGTAGTTTGCGTGTGTGGAGAGGAGATTAATACATAAATATTCCAACTACATCTAAGTTTTGTTTATACTAATCCATGAATATACGCTTCTTACCTTTAATAGGTGATTAGTACATAGTTATTTGGGGTGTCCTATTTGTGGAGAGGAGACTGAATCTCTTCGTCTATCCGAACACTAAGAAATACCATAATCCTATGGAGCGATGCTCTGCAAATTCCTCCCAACCGTTACGTAGCCAAACATCACCGGTTGAAGTTGTCAATTCCACTTTCCATACCCCACCACTTTCCATACCCCATTCAAAGGTGGAGTTGACAACTTCAACTGCTGATTTTTGGCTACACAACGGTTGGAAGGAATTTGCAACGCATACCTCCATAGGATTATGGTATCTCTTAGTGTTTAGATATGAAGAGAATTATAATTGACACGATTGCCCGGGGTACATTAGTTGGAAGGAGGTGCCATATGAGCTCAAGTTAGCTGTTTGAGTGACACTACAGGTAATGTATTTATATTTATATGTCAATTTCAATTTCAATTTCAATTACAATTTATATTTATCTATATTTGAGGGGCGGATACTAATTTTACTTTATTTCAATTCAGGGGACAGGGAGTGGCCCTAAGGGTAGGCCACATATGCTCTACTTATGTGGCTACTCGGACGAGAAGGGAAGGATAAGGAGGTGTTCCCGAGCGTCGCGGTACAAAATCTCTTTTCCATGCAAATAGTTTGTAGATTTGAGATAAAATGATGGTGATGTTGTTTCTTTTTAAATAGTTTCTTATTTGAATATATATTTGCATTATCTTTAGTTTGTTCGGATATATGATGTGTGGAACAGGTACAATGTTGCTATAACAGATACAAATATACTGCTGGGCAGTGGCAGTGGCCATACTGCCCAACTGTTTTTTTTTAATTCTGCCCAGAATTGTCACGGTCATTGACCGTGACAATTTTTTTACAGAGGGTCACGTCTTTATCACGGTCAATGACCGTGACAAACGTGTCACGGTCATTGACCTTGACACGACCGTGACACAAAACGCGAGTTTTATGTCAAGGTGATTGACCGTGACACGACCGTGACAAAAAAAGTTGTCTCGCCTCGAAATGTCACGGTCATTGACCTTGACAAGGTGAATTTGTCAAGGTCAATGACCTTGACAAATGGGCAGATTTGGTGTAGTGTAAGTGTAGAACGTTAGGTGTGCACAAAAGATGAGGGGTGAGTTAACTCAAGAGAGTGTACGAGAACCTAACATGTGTAATCAATAACCGCATTTTATATTGTGATAAACGCTTGCTAAATATTTTCAAAATGTTTTGAGTACTAACTCTTGCTATAAAATATTTTCAAAACCTTTTAGGTGTCCAGCCACAGGGACACCATGTATGATGATTCCATTCCAGGGACTCGGAGCTGTAGCATAGTGGATGCTTACAGGATTTTGACTAGACGATATCTCTCATTCAGATCTAGTACAGGATCTCACACTATTCTATGTATGGACTTGTGGTCCGGTATTAGTCTCAGATGTTAGTTTCAGACTAGTGGTTATTCTATTGTTGGTTGGGATTTTTAGCCGATGGTTTATTCGGTAATACTTTGGTTCTGTTGTACTTTTACTTCGATGTTTGAATTATAGTACATGATTATTTGTACTTTGTTCCGCATGGTTGATTTATCTGTTTTAAGAAAGGTAAAATTTGGCAGCGGTCTAATTTTACTTAGGGGATTAGTAATTAAAAAGTTTTCGACAGTGATGCTAAGAATGAACCATTTGAGAAACCTGTTTTAATTTAATAAAGGCCTGATCACCCGATGTTTAATTAGGCGGGGTGTCACAGATGGTATCAAAGCATCAGGTTCTAGTGTCCATAGGATCTGTACGGCTTACTACATTTTCAGCGTATCATTTGATTGATATAGAGCCCTATCTTAGGATTGTTGTACTCCCCTACGTACGTAGTTTCGATCTCCTTCTATCTAGTAGATGTAGTGTTATATATACGAGTTCGATTGGGTATGGTACGTCAAACATGGTGGTAGGACCAGCATTGGCGTTAGAAGGACTGCAGGAGGGAGGAGCTCGGCATAAAGCATGGGGTGTTCGAAGATGGTAATCATAGGAGAGATGACCGATGTCGAGGTCACTCCTAGCGTGTAAGGGAAGTAAATGCTGCAAGGGTTGTTGAGGCATAGCAGGCATTTTCCAAGTGTCGCGACGGCAAGGGGGAATGCTAATCTAGACCCGCCTAATGCAGTGATAGTGGGAGGGAGTCTGATGAATTTTTTTATGAGAACGAGCCGTAATATGTGATAAACGGCGACTGTGCATGGTAAGCAATGGAAGTAGAATGTACAGAGGTTTTGGCATTTAGGGATAGAGTTGAAATACCCATAAGTGAAAATTTGGGTAAAATTTTTTAGGCAACGTGGCGAGGATACCAATCACCACATCTGGACCGAGGGTCCGTATACAAATAGAGGAACCTTACGTATTGTTTAACCATAAAATCCTCCAAGAAGGATTCAGAAGCAAAGTGAATGGAAATATCTGAACCCCTCACGTGAAAGCCTGGTAGAGACCAATCGTGAGAGAGAAATTTATCCATTGAAGTGAACTTGTACCGAGGAGATGGGTATAAGGGAAAAAGAGCCCTTGAGAGAATGGACTCTCGAGTTGTGATTCGCAATTTTTGGTAAAACTCTTCTTGAACGACTTATGTATAAGAAGGCAATATGTTACTTCTTACAAGGTTGGGGTAAATGCTCCTAGGGGGGAGGGGGAGAAGTTAAGAGAGTTTAAAGATTTAGTTAAAGAGTAAGACTGAATGTAATGGGGCTGCTGCAAGCCATAAGTGGAAACCCACTAGAGGATTTAATGATTAGATTCTAAGTCGGGACTGTTAAGCCCCATAGTGCGTTCCTCTTGGTCAGCAGAACTAAGGGAACCAAGATGATAGTGCTCAGAATCGAGGCTACCAAGTCCGAGAGGAGGGATACCCCAAACCGGTCAGTGTGGCCTGGAGTAAGGGGATTTTTGTAAAGATGTCTAGTGTGGCTTGTAGGGCCACGCGTTTTATTTTAGCTTGAAGTTATTTGAGGAAATAATAACTCTAATAAGTTTTGCATTCCGGAGAGGACAAGCGTGTTATGTCCGGAAACCATCTGAACCACCAGAGCGATGGATAAGGAAGTATATGGGTTTTAGCCTCGAGTGAATGGGGTATGTGATGATACCTAACCTGAAAGAGGGTCGAGTTGTCATTATTCATCAATAGGTGAGGGACTTCGGGAATTATGAATGTCTCATAGTAATTGATTCCGGTGTGTGGGAACCTAAATGATGTGAGTCAATGTATGTCGTATGACTGCTGAGCGGAGAAATCGAGCTCGCTGTTGTAATTCGTGCTAAGGACTTAGCGATAGTATAAGCGCGGTGCCACTTGATTCCTTTAGAAATATTGGAGTATAGTTGCACATATTGACGAGGAATCGAATTTAGGCATCTCGACTATGTGTTGTTCCGATAATGCTCAGTAAGAATACATGGGGAGAAGTCCCTTGTTTAAGTTCAGTTGCGAAAGGGAATACGACTGAATTTTATGCACGACAGGAAAAGAGACATTGTTAGATGCTAGGGCATCAGTGGAGCCGGTAGTGTTGTAGAGAAACACTGAAAGGCTTACCTCACCACGAAGGGATAAGTGGGACTTTGTGGGTAAGGATTTGATTTCTGGTCTATAGGGTATTGAGAATACCCACAAGATTGTAGTCACGTCGTGTAGACTAGGCTGGAGTTGAAGAAAAGCATGTTACGGGTGCGACATTTGCAATGTTTTTGCAAATGTGCACGGAGAAAAGGGTGTATGGGCGCCCTAATCAATTGGATTCCTTAGACATCCGAGATAGAGGGATGCGGAAATTTTTTTGTACGACGGCGGGAAAATTAGGAGACATGTCGTATCGATGAAATGGGTTGAACGTCATGGGAGATAGACGATGATCCAAGATTATATGTGCTGAAAGATCCAGCACACCCTATGGGATGAAAGTCGGTGGGAAATCGTTCAAAGGTTATCTCTTGATATGGGAGACCTAACTGTGGTGAAGAAGTAGCGCAAGGTGCTACTTGACTGAGTGTTGTGAGTGACTTACGTGTTACTAAAATGTTGATTCATATAAAGTAACCAATCCCAAAAAATGCGCCAATTGCGAAGAGTGCACGGATTGTAAAGTATAATAAACCCGGAGAGAAAGGGAAATAGAGTACCACTTGAGGAAAGATGACGTAAGTGGGAAGCGATGTTGAGGAGAGACATAGTGAGATTGTCTCCAGATACACCTCTAGTTAATAGAGCGAGATAGTCTCGAAATGAGCAACTGAAATGTGTTATTGAACCCACATTTCCAATGATGGAATGAGGAGACAGACTTATAAATCATTGATGGGTTGTGAACATCATAATTAAGCCAACATTTCGTTGGGGTAGCAAAATGGGGTGACCGGGATGGATTAGTATGTAGTTGAAAAGGGAGAGTGCACGGTGCGGCTCTACATGATTGTGAATCAGGATGAAATCCTAAGATTCCACCCTGTGAGAGATGGTCAGGAAGGAATAGAGATAAAGTTTTATTTTGAGTACGTTGTGTTACCTACGACTCAATGTTAGTGAGAAAGAGTGATGATACGCCCTTATGATAGTGAAATTTTGGAGAAGCCCACTGATCAATTCATAGGTTGAATGTATACCTATAAGAGCATAATTATAGGTAGAGTGAGTGCCTATATGGACTGTACATGAGGATTAGGTTCTTGGGTACCGATTACGAACAATACATGTACTTTGAGGTGTGGTTCGAGGAGACATTTTGAACTTTTAGTCCTTAACGCGTGATATGAGGACATTCTATTGGAGTGTGACATTTTAGGGTATATGAAATGTGAAATATATGGCTAAAAAATTTTCTACTCATGTGAGATGAGATATATATACATATATTGGTGCTCGAGATGTGATTCCGAGACAAGTAATTAATCACTATTGGTGATCGAGGTGGAATTCCGAGCCAATAACCCCAAAAGTGTTATGGAAGGGGGTGATTATAAAATAAGTGTTGATAGTATATGTTATGTGTACGATATATATATACCTATTGATTTTTCCTACTTATATGCGATAGTAAGTGTGCTTAATCTCTGTATTGGGGTCGATGATGTTCCGGACCAATACATGAGGGATCGATTTGGGGTCGATGATTTTCCGAACCAAATCGATGATAAATATTGGTATCGACGGAAGGTCTGAACCGACATGTGCATTACATTTACCTTGGAATCGAGGGATTCCCGGACCAATGTAAATGATAGGATTATTGGGGCCAATGATTTTTGCCGGACCAATTTTTCTTAAAGTATATATTGTGTGTGAAATATATACCTTATAATATTCTACTTATGAGTGATAGTAGAAACTTAGATGTTATATAGAGATATACATCAAATGGGTTAATTAAGTAGGGAGAAACTTAATTTCAAGAATTAACGTTGGATTGGGAAAATCTATGAGAAATTAAGTAGTGAGACTTAATTATGATATATGCGGCATGGGTAACATGCGATAAGAATTTATAATGAAGCAAGGCATGTACTCGGGGTGACCGTTAGGATGTTATGATTTGGTATTGGGTATTAGAGGATGTAATTATATTTAAGGTCCTTAGCCTTAATACCAGCCTTATCCAAATTTCGAGGACGAAATTCCTTTGCAAGGGGGGAAGTATGTAATACCCCGTATTTCTGAATATTTTATTTAATTAAATTGGAGAATTAAATGAGAAAATACAGCTTGATTTAAATTACGTAAGAGGAGCAATTTAATGGAATTTATTAAAAATTGTAATTTTAGAATATCAATCGGGAGATAGTTACCGATTTATATTGTCTCATTATATTTACTTAGTGCGAGTGGTAAATAGTTACTTAACGCGTGTAGACCGAGTTGGGGTGAGAACGAGTAATATTTGTTAAGTGAATCAAATGATAATTTAGAGGTCACTGATGAGTCCGGAAGGGTCAAATTAGTAAAAATATTATACCCGGGGGTACTAGTTGAGTCCCGGGGTAATTTTGGACTAAACCGAGACCGTTCGGGGGCGTTTTGGTCTTTTAACATGAGAGGTTATGACGACCTACGAAATTGAGAGCTTTATATCAGCCGTATGATAGAGGGGTTAGGGTTAGAAAACCCATGAAAACACACTATAGCCATTAGAGATAAGAGAGAAACCATTCTCAAGGCAAAAGGAAGAATTGGGAAGGATTCAAAGGAGATTTTCACTATCAACTTGTTGAGGAAGAAAGGATTGAAGGATGAGGATCATCAATCATCAACAACAACCATGAAATCAGACCCTACAGATCATAAGGCAAGTTGTTTATTGCAAAAATTATAAAGTTATAATACCCATGTGTAGGGTTTTTGAATAGTTTTGTTTAAATCATTATCTTGATTGGAGGAAGATGATATTTATACATGTTGGGATAGGAATCGCATGTAGAATGATTTACCTTATGTAGAGGATTAAGATTCAGATTAGACTTGATGATTTTTCGGATTAAAATCTGTATTTTGAGTGATATTATGGGAAGAACACCATAACTAGGGTTTCAAGAAATTCTGGGTTTAATTCACTATTTCTTTAAAGGAATTGGAGTTTTGAGGTATTTGACACGTTAGAAATTGTCCTAGTATATGTGAAAATATGTTAGGATCATTGGGTCAAAGTTTGGTGGACTATAATGGAGTTTGAAGATTTGTTAATGGAGGAAAAATCTTAACGAAGAAGAAGACTGCGTCTGTCCCTGTTCGATCGATCGATCGATCTCGAACTATCGATCGATCGACTATGTCGATCGATCGAACCTAGCCGTCGATCGATCGACGCAAGCTGTTCCCGAAATTCTGTGTTTAATTCTTCGTTGAGTTCGGGAATGAATGAGTATTCTAGGATTTATATTATACTTATATGGGAGTGAGAATAATACCATTAGGTATATTGTTGAGGTCCGATAAGGCCATTGGGTGTAGGGTTGGATTACGGACCGAGGAGAATAATCCGATTTAGTAGAGTATCGGGGACTTCGAAAGTTGAGTTACGGGGCGAAGTAAATTCTATTTAAGTAATAGACCAGTAGGGTAAGCAATAAGTGCTGAAATTATATGTAAGAGGTAACTAGGACCCTTAGAGTTATGTGAATACTCAAATAAGTGCGATTAATGAGATCAATCGTAAAGCGAATGTTGTATGGCAAATATATGAGAGTAAAATATTACGTACGTATATAATTAATAGGTCGGGCGTGTTCCTACTAAATTATGTGATCTTTTAGGTAAAGAGATTTATACCTAAATTAATTATGTTAGGGTCTATGAGACATTCCGAACTAACATAAAGTTATTATATGTTTGGGGTCGATGAGAAATGCCGAACCAAACCTTGAACTGGTGTCGCGATGGAAGAGTCCCGAACCAGAATATGTGTATATATATATATTTTGAAAATAGTTGGGGTCGATGGATAATTCCGAACCAACTCTCACTTGGGGTCGATGTATCATTCCGAACCAAGAATCATTTACGTGTGTATATAAATAATTGGGGTCGATGTATCATTCCGAACCAATTCTTACTGGGGGTCGATGAATCATTCCGAACCAAGAGTCCTTTACGTGTATAAAAAGGGCAAAATAGTAATGACTGATATTTAGTATATATTGTGTGTGAAATATATATACTTGATGATATTCTACTTCTATGTATTAGTAGATTGATATATATTGTGTATTTAATGATACATAATGAATTAGTAAGTTAAGTAGTGGAACTTAATTACGAAATGCACCTTTAGATAGAGAAAATTTATTTTGTAATTCAAGTAGCGAAACTTAATTATACAAGTGGGAAGTTAACAATTGTGAGAATTGTAGTAATTTTTAGTAGTGAAACTAAATGATAAGTCTCAAAAAATAACATAAATGAAATGTTACTTGAGAATTAATTAACATACGCGAGATGTTAGTAAACAGTTGTACTGTATGGGCGGTACTGGAACTTGGGTACAGATAAGTTCAGTTGACTACTTTGGTTTCAGTTAGATTGGGAGATATGGCTAGATAAACTAAGTGTAGAACGTTAGGTGTGCACAAAAGATGAGGGGTGAGTTAACTCAAGAGAGTGTACGAGAACCTAACATGTGTAATCAATAACCGCATTTTATATTGTGATAAATGCTTGCTAAATATTATCAAAATGTTTTGAGTACTAACTCTTGCTATAAAATATTTTCAAAACCTTTTGGGTGTCCAGCCACTGAGACGCCATGTATGATGATTCCATTCTAGGGACTCGGAGCTGTAGCACAGTGGATGCTTACAGGATTTTGACTAGACGATATCTCTCATTCAGATCTAGTACAGGATCTCACACTATTCTATGTATGGACTTGTGGTCCGGTATTAGTCTCAAATGTTAGTTTCAGACTAGTGGTTATTCTATTGTTAGTTGGGATTTTTAGCCGATGGTTTATTCGGTAATACTTTGGTTCTGTTGTACTTTTACTTCGTTGTTTGAATTATAGTACATGATTATTTGTACTTTGTTTCGCATGGTTGATTTATGTGTTTTAAGAAAGGTAAAATTTGGCAGAGGTCTAATTTTACTTAGGGGATTAGTAATTAAAAAGTTTTCGACAGTGATGCTAAGAATGAACCATTTGAGAAACCTGTTTTAATTTAATAAAGGCCTGATCACCCGATGTTTAATTAGTTGGGGTGTCACAGTACAGACAGTAGACTTACTCAACGACTCAATCCCCACAGGCCTTGACGTTATTCTATGCTTCAACCACTCCTCCACAGTGCAATGTAGGAGTCCACCTACACCAGTTACACAATAAACGATTCCTCGAGTGCCTCGATGTCCATCGATATAGCTTTTGTAACCGGGTATAATTTAGAAACCGGTGTCCATCACTTCTTCACCACAAAACTCGACGAATCAATTTGTGTTCAACAGAGATGAATAAACTCCAATGGTGAAAACCAAGATCTCTATAACATATGTGTATGAAAGTTTGGATCTTTAAACGATAAGGATGGTTTTAGCTTTGAAATCCTTTGAAAACAAAGTGCAGAAAAAAGTATAGTTATGTTCTGTATTTATTTCTCTGCCTTTCCAAAATTTTGAGTAAAAGACGCCTTAAATAAAAAAACTTGAGGCGGCGGGTTATTTGAACGATTTCTCTATGTCTCTCTAACGATATGGTTATGTCATTTGAACGACTTTTCCATGTCGTTTGAATGACACTGATAATTCATTTGAACAATTATTGACATCATTTGAAGCATCTAAACTCAAGGAGATGCTTCACATGACTCTGAAAATAGATAAACTCAAAATAAATGTTTTAAAAACATTATAAATCATTTTAAATAAAAATAACATCCTAAGAAAATATTTTTGAATCCCATAAACATTATGCATTCATACTTTAGAAATACTCAGAACATGATATGATATGAAGACGTGAAACGTGCACCAATAAACACAACATGATCTATCTTTAAAGCTTAGCCGCTACGTCTTCAACACAACGTCATAGGCTTAGTAGAAATAGTGACAAGTAAAATTTATCCTATGACTCAAATTGGTTGTTGTCCAGAATAATGCTAATACATACAAATTGGCACCATTTAGAAATTTGTTCTTATAAATCTCCCCCTTTGGCTATCTCGGGATAACACCAAAAAAGTGAATGCTAAGCTGGGAGGTCGAGCCTAATGACACCTAAATCCCATCCCATAAGCCCAGAATAAAAAAATTCAGGATACGAACTAGTATAAATAGAACCGACAAGCATGAGTTGTCTGAATGTGATGTAGTCACAAAATCTCGAATCTTTGAAGAGTACCTACAAACATGAAACAAACAAATACCAAGTAAAGTATGGAGGAACAAATGATATATAAAATAATTTGTTAAACATGTGAGCAAATCATAATTTAATATTAATTTTTAAACACATTTTTCAATATATCTCAAATCAATATGATACTAATATAAGCATGTAAACATATGTGCTCATAAATCAAAACTCCCCCCACATCACATAATATCTATCCCGCTTTTTGTCTCGAATAGACAACTAGTGAAAAAGATAAACAAACAACATCGTAGCTAGATAAACAGATGTAGCCAGCTAATAATAATCAGAGGATACCAAATCATATCTAGAAAACAGTCACATAGTGAATCGTTAATCTAAACAATGATGTGACTAAACAAAATTAATGCAGTGTAAGAGTCAATCATGAACAATAAAGAACGACTGCATATAAACTATCCAAAATAACCCAGAAGTACCAAAATAGTGTAATATTAGCGTATATGCGAAACAGGTACATAAAATTTAACATAGGTCGTTCGATCGACAAAGCAATGTCGTTTGAACGATCGAAACATCTCGTTCTAACCATGCTAAGAAATGACCTAAAATAGTAGTATGTCGCGCGAAGCATCTATCTAATGACCTATCTCACGACCATATCTGACACTTACTGTACCTCGTTTCTAAGGTCGCTCGATCCAATCTTCAAACGATGTGGACATGTCCTTCGAACGACAGCCAAAAATGGTTTGAACGACATAACAAACTTTCAATTCCAGTTTTAAAAATGAGCATCATTTTCCTAGCAAAGAAATTATCTCAAAAAACTAACTAGAAGATCGAAACAATTGAAAAATAGACTCAAAAATAAACAAAAACATATGAGTTACATGCTAACATAGTATCGATGTACCTAAACATGGTTATGGAATGAATGGCATGAGCTACAACAAATGAATCACAACTTAAACACATCGAAGTGATTAAGAAGCTCTAATTGATAGCTAAATTTCATCAAACTAAGTTTAAGCCATATGTGACGATTAATATTTTGAGCTTAACAAACTAAAAAAATAATGTACACACAAATACGGAATTTTGACACCAAACAAATAGCGTCATGACACGACTTTTCAACATTAGGATTCGTGGTGCAAACCCGTTGTACATTTTCAACCAAACACCCTAAAATATTTAAGTTCTCTCGTTAGAGAATTACTATTTGCCCCTTTTTAACATACATGTGATATTTTTAATGCCTTAATTTTTTCTTGGGCTCTTTTTAACGGTGGCTTTCATGATGAGATTATTATTCTTTCGCACCCATTTCCCGTGCACACTCATCCATTTTTTTTATTTAAAACAATATCTATCCTCACGATAAACAGTTCTTACATGCACAACTCCTCCTAAGTCTAATTGCACATAGATGACAAAATTGAGAGGAAAGCGTCTCACCAAAATCAAATATGCATGAGAAGTCAAACATTCATATAAGCTCGTACATGTGTGTGCAATGGCATATATACAAAGCCAAATCAAAATGCAAATCAACTTCGAAACAACCCTATTAAAACAAATGGTTAAGATAATTTTAAGTCTCTATAAATATTACCAAATGTCCTAGCCACACGAAAATATAAAACAATGAGGGTCCAAACACACCAATATTCCACATCAAACATGTAAACTCAAGACTCAAAAATCGAAAGTTTTTTTGGTTTTTCAAAAAAATATTTTTGGCCCAAAAAAAAATTCTTTTCATATTTTCAAAAATTTTATCAAGATAAAATCTTTTTGTATTTTTCCAATAAGACTCAAATAAAAGGATAAAATATAATACAAAGAGATAAACATGTCGTAACACTAACAAGAATATATCATGAGGCAAAACTAGCATATGATAAGCAAGGCTAACACAATCATCCATAGGATCCATCATGAGAAGTATCGAGTGTAAACAAACGAGTGTCATTAATTTTATTTCCTAAAGCCTCTAAATTCGATTTCCTAACCGAAGTAGTTGTAACGATGTATGGGGGTTTTAAAAATCGAAACGACTTTATTTTTAAACTTTTTACCTACATTCTTAAGGTCTTCCTAGCGCGATGAGTGTAAATGAAAACATGGTCAGGAATGTGACCTAAATGTGAACCTCTCCTAACGTTCCTAATTATATCTCTCACACGATTGGTATTGGCTTTGGGAATGGGAGTAATACGATCGTCGAAGCCTATAGCACACCTATTATCCTTGATTTGGACGGTGCCTAAAATCCTATATAACGTTTTTTATGTAGCCTCCAAATCAAACTTCACCTTACTCGAGTCTCTCAAGCTCACTAATCCTAAGCTCAAGAAAACATCTAAACTCCTTAAACTTTAGAATCACTTTATTCAAAGCCTCTATCAAACCAAGAAGACTATCTTTCTCACCCTCGATGTATTTTAGTTTCTCCTGTGCCCTAAGATCCTCAATCAATGCATCGTTATTTTATATGGCATGCTCTTTCAACCTAGCTTGCAACTTCAAGTTTTCCTTCTTCACCTTTACAATTTTCCTTATACAAATCACTAAAGGCAACTTGCAACTCACTCATATCTATATCCTCCTCCTCATTGGCTTCACCCTTACTCACTTAGGATTCACACTTAACGGCCTCGAGAGTGTCATTCACATGAGTATCTTCATGAAAAGATTTATCGTCGTTGCTCACATGATAAACCATAAACGCGGTGTAGTTGCGCTCAATGGGGGAATCTCCTCCCTCTTCCAGTTCACTATCACTTAAGGTGGTATTATATGTTATCGATTTCTTTCCCTCCTTCTTAAGTCTAGTGGGACACTTCGTTACCTTATGTCCATAACCCTCATAACCAAAATACCTATTCGACTCATCCCTTTTAACATTCTCACTACAATTTTTAGGGACTTGATCTTCCTTGTTATTGTTAAATTTCTTATGTCTTTTGGCACCTTTAGAATGGTTTTATAACTTAAGACTTTTTAAACTTCTTTGCCAATAAGGCTACATCCTCGAAATCAGTGTCAAAATCATCATTCAAAACTTTAGTATCCTCCTTCCAGGCTTTCAAAGCAATGCCCTTTTATTTATTTGGCACTTGCTTGGAGGTAAACATATCAAGCTCATACTTTTGTAAGTCACCTACAAGCTCTTCTAATTTCGTTGATTCAAGCATACCTAAGGAGTTTAAAACGGTCACTTTAGGATTAAATCAACTAAGCAATGACCTTAAAGTTTTTCTTTATGACTCAGTTGTTGGGTTTTCTCTCTTAAGTTAAACGACGAGTTTACAACATTAAACAACCTAGTGTAAAACTCATCAAACATCTCACTCTATAACAACTTAATCATCTCAAATTGGGTAGTGAGGTTTTGAAGTTTAGACACACTAACCATGCTAGTTCCTTCGTGAGTAAGTGCAAGAACATCCTAAGCCTCTTTTGAGGTTTCACACATCATGATACGGATATACTCTTCCGGTGTGACAGATGAGGAAATAACATTAAAACCTCTACAATTATAAAGTGTAAGTCTATTTTTGGCTTCGGTCCATGACTCAACAGGTTTTAAATTAGTGGTCTCTCCATATCTCGTGACCGGTGGTGACCACCCTTTTTCAACTGCTAACCAAACACGCTCATCTATAGCCTTAAGTGCATTTTTCATTCATATTTTCCAATAAGTATAATTTGTATCATAAAAAGAAGGAGTTCTAAAAGCATAAAAAAAATTTAATTCATACCTTCAAGCACACGGGATCACTCACATAATAAAGTAGTGTTTGTAGCTCTGATACCAATTTGTAGGTGCACACATAAAAAATTTTATGTGTGCTTTAGGTGACAATAATGTTTCTATTCAAAAAAACTTTTTTCTAAGTTTATTTTGCACAGAGTTTGTGAACCAATTTTACTTAACCCAATTTTATCTTGTTATACCTAAACATGCATCTAACGTGATTTAATCAAGTAAAATAAAGTAAAGACTACATAACGCCGATGTACGAGGAAACCACAAAGGGAAAAACCTCAGACGGCCCTAGACAGACAATCACTATGATATGGTTTTACAAAGTACAGACAATAGACTTACTCAATGACTCGATCTTCACAAGTCTTAACACTCTTTTATGCTTCAACCATTACAGTGCAACGTAGGAGTCCACCTACTCTAAGTCCATAACATACGAGTCCACATGTGCCTCGATGTCCACTAATAAAGCTTTGGCAACCATCTACAATTCAAAAACCGGAATCCACCGCTTCTTCACTGTAAAACTCGATGAATCAATTTGTGTTAAATAAAGATGAACAAACTCCAATGGTGAAAACCAAGTTATTGTGTTACATCCTTGTCTAGTTTTTCTCTCGGTGGATTCACATAGTTTTGTAGAATTAAATTGTTCGAATTTGAAGTTTGCAAAAAGAATTGAAATTCTTGAAAAAGAAAATTCTTGTTTTAAATCTGCTATGGATATTTTGCAAACTGTTCAAAGTCAAAGGGATTTATTTCATGAGAAACTTGTGGACATGGATAGAGATTTTAAAATTTTAAAATTATTCAAGAAAGAGAGTGACGATAGAGTCTAGTTTTTAAAAAAATAGTTGGAGGACTTTAAAATTTCTTGGCTTCATATATGTCCCATTGAGGATAGTATTTTGATTAATGATTATAAGGCACGAGAGAAGACTCTTAGGGATAAGTTTGCTTTCATTGAGGGGGAGTGAGATAACCTTCTAGGAATGATTGCAAATATGAAGAAGGAGTTCCTAAAACTAAAAGAGTCAAATTCTTTGCCTGAGTCTAAAATTTTAAAGTTAAAAGATGATTTAAAAGACTCGAGTAGTGTTGGCAGTAATGGATTTGGCTCACATGTTTCTAATGCTTCGAGTGTTAAAACCATGACCATTGTTTGTTTTCGAGGGCAACCAAATCCAAGGACATTATAAAAGGTCAATCCATCGGTAACATTCCTCGCGTTTATATATATTCTCATTAATGTAAGAAATGTCACCTTAGGCGTTTTTGTTATGATCTTAGAAGAGGTCCTAGAAAGTTAAAGTCTAGTATCCCCTTAGTTACCAACACCAGACACATTAAGTATACATTTATTTAAGTAGGAAATAATTTTTAGATACGCTAGATGTTATACTTCCTAATTCGCGCATGCTTGCACATAATTCTTCACATTTTATATCTTATGGATGATTGCTTGCATGATTTTGTGTATCATATTCTAGTTGCACTTCATGATATATGTTCGCTAGTGTTATGACATGTTTATATGTTGTATTATAGTTTTCTTCTATTGAATAATAGTAATACTTGAAAAATACAAAATGATTTTATTTTGATAAATTTTTGAAAAATACAAAAAGATTTTCGATTTTTTGTGTATTTTAATTTTACACATTTGGTGTGGATTATTGGTGTGTTTGAATCCAATTCCCTCCGCAATTTTCATGTGGTTAGGACATTTGGTTATGATTTAGATACCTAGATTGATCTTAACCATATTTATGGAGTTGTTTCAAACTTCATTTGCTTTACGAATTTGATTTTGTATATACCTCCGCACACATGTGTACGAACTTATTGGATTTTAACTTCAGTATGTACAATTTATCTTGGTAAGAGGTTCTCCCATAAATTTTTGTCATCCACATGTTTATGTGACTATGGGAGATTTGATCATGTGAGAACTGTTACCCATATGGATATTAGTTTATTATTAAAAAAATATGAGCATACACAAGAAAGGGCTACGAAAGAAAAGTTGACTTTGCGTGAGAGCCGCCGTTTGAAAGAACCCGCGAAAAAATAAAGGCAATAAAAAGAGCAAATACAAGACAAAATGGGTTAGTTTGATTGATCTTAGAAAAAGAAATCAATTCAAACGAAAAAGAAAAGAAAAGAATGATTATGTTTATCTTTTGAGGGAGTTTAGTTAAAGATCAACGGGTTCGCACAATGATTCCTAGTTATGTTTATTTTGTCATGACGTTATTGATTTGTAGAATCGTCAATATTCTAGGCTTATGTTCATTGTGCTTGTTTTGTTCATTAGAGTTCAACTTTATTTTTCACTTGAGGATAAAACTTAGTTTGATAAAGTTTTGCGGTCAATTAGAACTTCTTGAACATATTTGAGTGTTTGGGTTATAATTCAATTGTATCTAGTTCACACCTATTCACTCCATCCCATATATTTAGACACATCGATGTTATGCTAGTATGTAAAGCTTATGTATTTTGTGTTATGTTTTGTGATTTTTTATACCTATATATGTGTGCCAGATTTCGTTGATATATTTTTCATATATCATATATGGTATTGTATGTTGTATTATGAAATTTATTTATTTTTGAAAAAATTGATAATTTTCAAAAATAGTTGGTTGTGTTTGCCTTCGAGATTACCATTACACATGCTCGATTTATATCTTTTTGTGATGATAGCTTATATTCTACGCGATACTTTGTATTTCATGACTATGTTTCTACTTCTATGTCTATTTCGAATAAAAACAAAGGGGGAGAGAAAATTAAAATTTGATAAGTTTGATTTATGGTGGAGAATTTATTTATGAGTTTTACTTTATTTCAAACTCGATGCATCACGAGGTATATATTTTTGTCTCGTGTCTTTAGGTACTTAAAGAGAAATTCAAGACACACCTAATGAAGACAAAGTTTGCCAAAAGGAAGAGAAGAATTTTGAAGATAAAGAGACTTATGCCATTCCGTTTTAGGGTTAGGATGGGTGTTATTAATTTTTTCATAGGAGATTTTTCATTTTAATTTGGTGTTCATTTATTTTGTTGTTTTTGTACCATAATAGCCAAAGGGGGAGATTTGTAAGAACAATTTTTCTAATTTTGTTCATAGTATAAGCCTTTTTATATTTTATACTAGCCTGGCGTATCGCGTTACAAATCGTCATGCACACTCACGACGAACCGAAATCGAGCATCTCCAAATTTGAAGGCTTCCCAACATCCCATAAAGGTGTAAATTAATTTAGAGTTTAAATTAATTACATAATTTATTTTTAGGATGTTTATTTTTACCAAAATCGAAAACTTTTTTTTTATTTTGAAAAGAAATTTTTTATTTTTAAATTTCGTTCAAAAGAGATGGACATATCGTTCAAACGATATTGTCATTTTGTTAGAATGGTCTTTTAAAATATTTTCTAATGTGCTTTGATCGAGGGCGTACTGTTTTAGGTTGTTTGATGGTTGTTCAAACGAGAAGACTTCTTCATTCAAATGAGATTTTATTTTGTTAAAACGAGATACACTTGTCATTCGAACGAGCCTTGAAAGTCATTCAAACGAGTCACTGCCTTGAAATTTTTGAACATCCTATAAATATTTGTTTTGTGTTCATTTTTTAAGACTTTTAGTAAATCCGTTTCTGCATATTTTTTGCAAAAGTTCTTCTTTGTTTAGTGTTAAAAAACACTTTTGATTCATAACATACATCCTGATAATAGTTTTTGTGAATCGGTTTAAACCCTAGAAAGTTTTATATCCTTTCATATACCTTTGTGGATAAGTCATCTCTATGGCTAACTTGTGATACCCGAGGGAATTCACTGCTGAAGATAAAAGTTTATTAGTGGACACCGAGTGTGGAAGGATGCATGTGGACTTCTCTGGACTAAGTAGTTTCTTTAGAGATTTACGAATATCAACGCGTTATACCTGTAGCGGTTATCAAGTAGTATTGTAAGTCGACTGTCTTGTAATGTTTGAAAAGTGCTAAAAAAGGTTTTACCCGAAAGGTTTTTTTTCCTGAAACCATGTCTTTGTTTAATGCTTGGTTTGATTTATTTGTTTTATCACATAGATATATGTTTAGGATAAAAGGATAAAATTAATTAAGTTAAAATTTGGAATTTTTTACCATCCTTGCCAAGTAAGTTTGTTTTCTCATTCTCAAAGTGGTATCAGTGCCTTCCACTCTCTTTAAATGGTGTCAGAGCATTCTTACCGCTTTTTCAACACAGATGCTATAAATTCTAAAAGCATGACACCAACTTAAGTATCCCAAAAGCATCATTAATTTAACGTTCTCTTCGATATAATAATATTGTGCATTAATATAACCACAAAGGAGTTTTGGATCAATTTTGTAATTTAGTCCTCATAAATAAGTTTCAACATTATGCATGATGATGTGAAAGTAAATTATTTATGTCTCACTCATTTATTATTATTCAGTTAATGTCTCATGCAAGTCCCCTATCTATTTTATTTTCACATTACACCAAATTAAAATATTACGTGAATTTCATATTAAGCAATAGACAATAATATAATTTATTCATATGTTACGGGTATTTTTCATGTGTATTCTTATCTTTAATATTTATATAATGTAAGTTTTGATGTTTGTTAAAGTGATCCATTCTAGAAGAGATCATTATTGAATTAATGTGTTCATACCATGCATATTTTGGTTGCTTACGGGTCCATGTATGATATTGAATGTTGGGATTTTATATTTTATGATGTTGCATACATATTATTGTTTATTCAATTGTTGTGATTTGATAGTCTACAGGTCCAATTACAATAATTGATCAAAAATTGAGTGGTGATATATATTTTGAGAAGGCAATAATGGTCATCAAACACATATGTAGTAGTTTTTTTCATTGTGATATCACTAATTAAGTTTAATGAAAACATAAATATGAATAATCTAGTTCATTTCTCATACGATATATAATCAACATAAGTGAAAAATTTATTAACATGTGTATGTAAGTCTTTACTTAATCTAATATTCATGTTATGAAATTGTTGGTAGTCACTACAGAGATCCATCTAGAATGGAAATGAATATTACAAATGTAAAGATGATGGTGGTAGTAACTCATGATGCTTATAATTATAAAGATATTTATGGGGTATATTGAGTTTATTTCTTTAAAGCAAGGTTATTCTTTACATGGAATCGATTTTGAGTGATCGAATGAACATCAAAGATCACATACATTATCATAGTATGTGAAAATAAGTTGTCGACAAAGATCGTGTATATCTAATAAAATAACATTATACCTAGTAAAGTAACCTAAAAGCAATATAATTGATATTTCATAGTTACCACTGAAGAAAAATCACGGTTATGCACTATATGTATTATTATCTCATCGATGTGCGTGTTGTTAAATCAAAGTATTAATTAAGTGAGAAATTTATCTCATTACTTAATCATATTATGGTATCTTAATTTGTTTGTCTAAAATTGCATATATCATCTATATAATTCTTTCGAGACTGCCTTCTTAGAATTAAGTAAAGAGTAAAGTTTCATTTATTGCATTAGATCTTTATATGTAAATTTTAACTATGAATCCACTATTGTTGATGAACAATGCGTGGAATACTCCATATAAAGTTGGAATAGATTAAGCATATTAAGTATTATTTTAATTCAGATGATGTTGTATACTCAGACTAATAATGTTAAAGATTTAATGTACATATGAGCCATAATTTTCATACTACTATGTACCTAATATGTTATATATTCAGTACGTCAAGGTAGATTGTGTGAAACATAATATATAGTTACAAAAATTCAAATATTTAACATGCGTAGGTTTCAAATTAAATGTAGGGTGATATGAAATAGTTTAAATTATATGCAAGGATCAATCAAGTCGCCCTTTGTTTTCATAAACCCTTAATTTTTTTAATTTTCTTGGAAAATATTTATCTAGACTTGATCGTGAGGGATATTTTCTAAAGAATCTTTTAGTATATCATTTTCAGAGGTTATGGTATTCCTTTCGATGTTTTTTATAAAATAAAGTTTGGACATTTTTTTTAAAGATTATTTTGATCCCGCATCATAATCGTAGCATTCTTGATGAAACTCTTTAATATTTTACCAATTAAATTTAGGCTCCCTTAGATAATTTTTATGGACAAGGTTTTTATAATATCTCTTATAAATCTTAATAGTCGAGTTGTGCTCTTAAGATATTATAATGTCTAATATCATGATGGCATATGTGGCCCCAAGTGGGAGATTGTGAGAAACATCCCTTAAAGTGTACCTACATGGATTATATAATCGTCATTGACACATACTTATGGAATTAAGAAAACCAAAAATGTCAAATTCATTATGAATGGTGAAATTAGTGGGAGTAGCAAATCATGAAATTTGGTTATAAAGGAAGGTAGGTACTTATCCCATTACCGATAACTTTCTTGAATACTTGTTCTTTTAGTGTTGGATTGTCTAAACAACAAAGAGCAAATAAATGATCAACCACTAAATGATGCTATTGTGACTGTGAGACAAATGTAGATAAAATCATAAGGAATAGTATTGAGAAGATCCTAAAGGAGTCTACTATCCTAAATGAATATTTGATGTATCAACATGAACATAAATTTTGCATAGGGATAAATAATGATTTGGTTTTGTTTCACAAGACATTAGAAGTGAAACTAATGTAATATAACTAAGTTTAGGATCTCGTTGAATTAAATAATATGCACCAAAGTCGGGTATGAGTGGGTCATCAAGATCAAATGTGATGTTAACGGTAAGTAAACGATACAAAGTTAAATTGTAGTAAAAGATTTCACCATTAATGAGGAAAAGGTTATAAATGAACCTTCTCAATTATATCTAAGGATATGGAATTCTTATAACATTAGTAGCTCATTATGATTGAGAGTTATATTAAGTTTTAGTGAAAACTACTTTTTGCAGTTTAATAAACCATGTGTATATGTTTAAGAGAACACTTTATAAACATAAGTTTTTCATATGCTATATTTTAAAAATAATACCATTATGTTTTTAATCGTAAATGTATTTGTATACACCTTAAGGTCAGTGAGAGTAAGTTTATATATTTTCTATATATACAAGCACGAATTTAGAAAGTAGAAAAACAAAATTATTTTATATGGGCTTTAAGAGTTATGTATGAAGTAATGAGATACTCAAAAGACTATATGCTCACATTTAGGATATCTAATATGAATGTTTATTATAACTCGGATTTACTAGTTGTATGGATAGTATGAAGTTCACTCTTGCTTAAGTATGTTTGTTTTGGTTTAACAACCAACGTAATGAAGGAGTGCAAAATAATCCATCAACTAACTATTGTGAAAATCGAGTTCGTAGTATGCTTTGATGCTACAACGCATGTATTTTGGTAGCGGGACTTCATTTTAGGATTTAGAGTTATTGACACTATTATCAAGCTACTAAAATATTATGATAATGTCGTTGCAATATTCTTTATAAAGAAATGTTAGGTATTCTAATAGTGACTGAGCACATTAAATGTAAGTATATTTTAGTTAAATGAGAAATTCTGAAACAACGAGTGTCACTTGAACACATTAGTGTAAGTGTTGACATAGAAAATCCACATAAATGGGCTATCACGAAAGACATTAATGAAGCATGCTTAAGATATGGATCTTAAGTGTAGATAATAAAATTTTGATGTCGTGGATTGCTAGTGCTTATTTTTTACACTGCATTATGATATCACTAAAGTGTTTCCATATTTTATATTGCTATCTTTTTTGTATACATGCATATTAATGAATTAATGAATCTATCAAAAATATTTTTTTTATGAAGACATTATAGGACCATTATTGACAATCCACATTTTAGGCCTAATTGAATATGACATTAGTGGTATAGTACATGAAAGGAACCATGCTCTTGAATTAGCATGGAACTATCATGATTCATATTTAGTGGAGTATTTAACTAAGGTGAATAATTATTAATGACTATTCTAAAGATTATTGCACGCCTGATGTTCCTTTAATCAAATCATTGTGTGAATTTTTATTAGGACGAAGTGGGAGACTGTTAGGAATTTTTCATCCATTTAATAATTTTGAAATATTAATTAATGGGTTAAATAAAAGATTCCTACTTTATTTGGTCCAACTAAGAAATCTGATTTGGTTAGGAGACCTTTAGATAAGTCGCTGGGATTTTTATGAGATTAAGTGGGTTATCCTAATGAAAATCGAGTTGTGATGTATGGTAAAATTATAGTTTGCTTAGAAGATGCGGTCCTCTCTCAACATATATATAGTAGGTTATTCTCCATCAAATAGTATGCATAAGCACACAATATATTGGTCTAAAGAGAGAAATTTTTGAAGTTTCATTTAAGTGCAAATTTTATTAAGGAAGAGGAATTGTTGGACCAATTAATCAAGATGATTAAAAGAGACTTCTATAGCAAACTTGATCAATACATTGGATCAAGGTTTCGTTTAGGCATATTTTTATGAAAATATGAAGATCCAAGATCTATTTATTAAGAATAATTGTATGTGAAAGTTTAATCAAATTAATATATTTGTGATTAATATTATGGTGTTCTTAAGATTGGTTTTATAAAGATAATAGTGAACTATGTTTCACCTGATCCTAATGATACTATCTTTTTCATAATTAAATCATTATTATGTATAGATCAATTCTACTCCAACGGAACATTTGACTGAAAAGTGACTGAAAAACAAACCCACTTTATCCTTGCAAACAATCAACTTTACAGCAAATAATTAACTTTTCAGCAAACTTTAAAAATACAGACTACACACACAAAATCCTTGCAAATCCATTAAAAGGGTACAGTAGTTGTGGTATCAAACTCCATTAAACATAAAATTACAAAGTTATAAATTTGCTTGACAATAAAAAATTACAACTAAATTAATATACCCACAAAAACTAACTTAAGAATCCACATCAATTATCCTTTAACATATGAAGTGGGTCATTGTGATGCTCATTTAGATTAGAACTTGAATCAATTCTCATTTAGAATTCAGTGTTCATCTCATTGATGCCATTTCAAAATGGATAGTATAAATCCTGAACTATTATTTAATTTATCATTAGAATTTGATAAAAATGATAAAAATAAAAATACAGAATATGCAGGGGAACAACTTACATAAGTATATCCGGAGTTGATTGTTGAAATGATAGCATATGTGAACCACTTGCAAAGTCCTACATATCACATAGATGTGTTATGTTTTAAAATTTAGATTAACAAGCATAAAAAATATTAATAACAAATGAAACTTTTGCAAAATATTAATAACAAACCTTTGCTATATTTTCTTCTTCTTTTTAACAAATTTATTGTCATTCCTTATTGCCTTTTACAATGGGATCGACCTTTTCTATTAATGGTCGATGGAGAATGAATATTTGCACTTACTTTGACATTAACATCTTCCCCAATCATTGAGGTGTTGAGTTATTCAATTGTGAATGTAATAGGTTGAATACTTAAACAAGTTGCACCACCAATATCCAACTCATTAGACAACTTTTTAATTTAATTCATCAAAAATTTAGTTTGATCTTCGTTTCCCATAGCCTTATTCTCCACCTTATAAAATGCATTACACATTCTATCCCCACACTCATTTTCGATATTCATTGCCAAATCCGAGTAAATAATTTTAATCTTTGTGTGTCATATTTTTACATTTTCCCTCCACCGTAGAAGAATGTATTTTTCATGTACCAATTCATACTTTTTTAATTAAAAACATAAGACATTGTCTGCATAGGATTCCACAATACTCAAATAAACGACAATTGTACTTGGACATCATAATCAATGAGGTTAAAAGTAACCATAAAAGTGACATATCGTTCTCTAATTCCAACCAAATCCTCATATACACCATACAACTCAACCCCACCATCATCTCTAATAGTCAATAAAGTACAATATATTTGTCCTTTCATCTCCTCTTAAACCTCAATAAATTTTGTGTTAATGTAATAATCTTGGTATTGTTTCTCCATATTATATCTAGTTACACATGGAATTAAGGCTTTGAAGGTATCAAAGTATTTTTGGCTCTCTTTCTCAACCTTACTCTTCAATGCATTTTCGTATTATTCAACAAATTATTTAAGCGCGGTCTTTGAATTTACAAACCCATCAAATAAGGAATTCATGCTCTCACTTCTTTGAATGGTAGACATCCCCGCCCAAAATGTATCCTTAACACAAGTCAGAACCCATCGATGTCTCTCACTATATAAACCCCTTAACCATTCATTCTTTTCAAAATTAAATAGTCTAATCAATCTATTCCAACTTAATTCAAATTCAATGACAGTTAGAGATTCATAAACATCCCATTTTATAGAATTATTCATTGACTCATATTGGGCATACCCCTTTAATTTCTCTAGAAATTTCTTCATAATATGCCATACGCACCATCCGTGTCGCGAGTTTGGAAAGATAATTTTAATGGCATTTTTCATGGCTTTATCTTGACCTGTTATTATTGCATGGGGAGCATAATCATTCATGCAAAAAAGCCATGGCTTAAAAAGTCAAGTAAATCCCCAATAAAATGGGCAAAGGGCATGTCGTACTTGTTGGTCAAGTACATTGTGTCAAACATGATAACATCTCTAAACTTCTCATACGTTGACCTTCTTCTTGTGTCCGCCAAAAATAAATTCTTCACCTTTCCATCATTATCAAAAACCATGACATAGTAGAAATTAAAATTATTAGATTTCATTTTAAGTAGTTTTGAACAACCAAATCATTTATCTCACCATATCTCAACCCTATAACTTAATCAATATAGTTATAGTTGAGAATGATGTGCGATATCGATTATCAATTTAATTCATAAATTTCCAAACTTTAAACTTATTTAACTAGATGTCAACTTTTGATCCAAATTAATTAAACCCTTAAACATACATCTAGGTGAATAAATTAATCATGCCATCAAAAAATGATCCAAATTTCTGGGCACACTAATTTTAGAAAAAAACCCCTCAAGGGGCAAAACTTTTATTTCTATAATTTTTTGCAAATTGCAACGTACAACGCACTTAAAGAAATCTGCAATGAATCTACCGTAGGAAACTCAGATAGGCTACAATCTTGAAACCAGCAATGGACTCCCATGAGAACCCACAAGAATCGCAGCTCTGTCTCCAGCAAGGAACACCCTCGAGTATTCCTAAGTGATCGTAATCGTCAGTAAGCAACTCCATCAAGAGCTACCAATCCAGTAGTAGAGATGGAACTCCACAAAAGCAAACTTCAATAAGAAGTGAATTGGGTTCCATAAAAGATTCACAAAAGAATTGGAATGATTTTGTGTGAATCAAACACATAAAAAGCCTTAAAAGCAAAGACTAAAAATTTTACATAATTACGGTTTTCGTGTATCAAAAGTCTTACTAAAAAGGTCGTCACAATAGGTATTTATAACTGATAAAAAAATTTGAGGCGGCGCCAGTCGTTCGAACGACTTCAAACGACATCACATCTTCATGTCGTTACTAACGACCTTTCGAATGACAGTTAAAAACACAAAACAATATGGGTCCATTTAAAGCAACAAAGAAACGACCCTTCAAACGATACTGCATGTTGTTAGAAGCTGTCGTTTAAACGATAGAAGCGATAATTTTTTTTTAAAATGATCGCCTACATGTCTTGAAAAACCTAGAACAAAATGTGTCATTGTGTTTTAAAACAATTTCAAAAACTATCCCAATACTGATGTAAAGCAATTACGAAACTTAAACACGTTATATATGAAATCGTACCTCATGTCACGCAAATGTTGAAAATACTTGATATTCGAATCCGTCTTCATGAATGTATGAACTTGATCTTCCCTCGACGGTTGTAGCGGTATATAACTTGTTCTATATAAACTATGGACAATACAAATATCCCCTATATCTATGCCGCTACAAAATAAAACTATCCGAATTATCAATCAAAATGCCTATATAATTCTAATACCCTCCCATGCAACCCAAAAGCGAAAAGGTATTAAAAATTCAAGTCTTCAAATTCTTCAAAAATCTATAACTTTGATATCTTCAAATCTCCAACGTTTCTTTGTCATCATTATGGTGTGCAAAATAATGATCCTCAACATTTGTACCTACACACATGAGATAAGAAACAAATACTTTCGTGACATATCGAGTTTGAAAAGAGATGATTATAAATCAATTCAAAGATCAAATATCTCAAATATCCCATGTAATTAAATATCTCACTCCTCCATAATTCATAATTCGTTCTCCCCCTTTTTATTTATACAAAATATAAAAGGAAAGGAATAAACACAAAATAAGCACGAAGTGTCACAATAAAAAAAATCATCATGAATAACGCAACTACGATCATGCAAGGATAAAGTCAAAAATATCCACAAGCTCTTTTTTTATTTTTTTTTAATTATTTTAAGCAAAGAAAATTAATAAAAACAACACACACCATGAATTTATACTAAGATAACCAAATTGTAGAAACGAAATGAATGGGTGTGAACTTATTCAATAGATAAATCAACTCAAACATACATAACAAATGTGCACGATGAATTTGGAAACTCCTAACGAATGAACTTCACAATCATCCTTAGGTGTAAATGATATGACAAATATAGTAACCTGCCGCGGGAGAAGTACAATGAGCATGTGCTGAAGCCCTTACACCTTGGCCTATCACTTATAGGTCACGGACTAACTTAATATATGCCTCACTGGCCTACTACCGCAGCCTCTCATGCACATGGGCATCCCTACTCGCTATAGATCGCGGCCCCTACTTGCTACAGGGCGCGGCCCCTACTTACTACAGGGCGCAACCCCAATATGATCATTCTAACTGGCCCCTACAGTTTTCTCAAGAACGTCAAGAACATAATGGGAGTTCAGAAACCCTAAAGTCTAACCCAAACCAGAAAAAATCATTTATTGGGTCAACATTGGAGATTGATTCAGTACAAGGTCGGTTACCTAGTTCAAATCCAATCAATTACATGAATTAAAATTGATTCGATTAGTTGAGAAATTGGCAGAAGCAAATTCAGATGATGAATCATTCGATTACAACAATTATTTTGAAAATCAAAAGTTCAAATAGATCAATTCCAATTAGAGAATCAAGAATAGTTGGAAGGATTAAACTGTAAAGATATACAGGAAATTTTTGGTCAAAAAATTACCTAGACACGGATGGAAACCAATTGCTCGGCCTCAAGCTGCCTTGTGCCGCCTAAGAATCACCACGCGCTGCCTTGGAAGGTCGCCGGAAAAATCAAGAGGAGAAATGAACAAGGTTTTGCTTTCGATTTTCTGTCAAGACTTGGAAAATATAATGAAGGCCACGACCAGTTGCCATTTATATAAGAGACCGCGGGAAGATGAAGCGTTGCCTTTGATATGCTGCGGCATCTTGAGAAGACTTGATTACTCAGTCGCAGCCCCAATCGTAATCTCTTAGTACTACGGCTTGGGGGCTTATTGATATGAAAAATATAGTACCCTGCCGCGGGAGAAGTAAAATGGTCATGTGCCGAAGCCTTTACACCTTGGTCTATCACTTAGAGGCCGCGAAATTACTTATTATATACCTCACTGGCCTACTTCAGCAGCCTCTCATACACAGGGGCGACTCCTACTCGCTATAGGGCGCGGCCCCTATTTGTTACAGGGTGCAGCCCCTACTTGCTACAGGGTGTGGCCTCAGTCTGATCATTCTAACTGGCCGCAACCCCTTTTTCCATCCACAGTAGCAATACAACATTCACACCTATATATGTAGAGGTCCACACCTCGAGAGAGGGGGGATTCCTCATTCGAGATTCAGGTTCATGACTAGTGCCAATACATAGATCAGAGATCACGACACTCTCCAAACCACTCGGTCCCGCTCGAGGGCTTCTCTCTAGCATCAACGTCATCTCTCCGGCACACCGAAATCCTCATAAACATGTATTATCTTATATTCTTATGCGTGTATGCCTCTTTATGCCTAATTACTATGTACCAAACAACATATATAATGAGAGTGTGGCACCAAAGTGGATGTAGGCTCATTTTTACAGTCGAACCACTTTCTTGTGACACCCCGACTAATTAAATACCGAGTAGCTACTCCTTTATTAAATTAATTCAAAATGCCAAGTTGGCTCAGTTAACAGCATCACTGTCGAAAACATTTTATTTGTTTACTAACCACCTAGTATTTAAAAAGTAAGTGCCAAATTTTATTTAAAGTCTGATTAACAAGCAACAAGTGTAATGAAGAAATAAATAACACCATTCACCATACTGAAGTAAAACGAATAACCATCACAATAGAGTAAATAAAGTCTGGAGGAAAACTCCTCACTACAATCCCATACTGAAATAAATAACTGAAACTGAAATAAAACATGCTAAAGTCTGAAAACTGAAATATAAAAGATGTCTAATAGAAATGGGCAACATGCCCTACAACTGATAGATAATGACTCTGGAATCCAAAAGGTAGAAGCGTCTACATGCAAATCCCTGTAGCTTCCACAAGCAGCTACAGCTCGTCACCTGAATGAGTACCTATGCTTGGTGTCCTTGTGGCTGGGCACCTAAAATGGTTTTACAAAGAAAAATAGATTTGAAAAGCAAACGGGTCAGAGCTCGAATGTGGAGTTATATTTTAAAAACCTGCAAGTGCTTTAAAAACATTTAAAACATTAAATGCAAGGTACATGTTAGGACGTGCACTCACATTATATTCTCACCTCTCGTCTAACTGTGCACTCCTAACGCAAGTACCCATCTATAACTACCCATATTACTAGTTAAGTGACAACATATCTAGCTAGACTGCCGAAGGTCCTACCCATAATACTCGGTTCCATTAACATATAACGCTCGTAATTAGGTAGGGATTTAATGTAATCTCGGATGCTCAATATGCATAATATATATATCACTAACCCGTTATGTTATTCTCGAAACAATACTGTAGTTATATTCACAACATTTCCATGAAGGTTCTTATTAATTAACCATATATTATTCACATCATAAATATACAATACAAGCACCCCGAGAACTAAGCTGCGGTGCACACATACTCTGCTATCCATCCCGGTACATCACGTACATAAGGATTACATATTCCGAATCTCTCAGGAATAGTTTACCGATAACAACATCACAAATAATGGAGGCGAACACAATCACCATCACATGGGTCACGCACATACCTACGCTCCCATGATCAGCGGACTTATTAATATCCCAATAAGTCTTTCTATGGCCTATGTTCATCGAGGTACCAGTCTATATCCCCCCCGTAGGCACACAAGGATTAGAGGGTCCTAAGCGAACGCAACCTCCCGTGATAGCAAGTATGGTAGGTATGTCATACACACAATCCATATACTAATACTAAGTAAACACACATCTTAGTAATACCGTATTTTAATCGTAGTACGTATCGCATTCTCGTACTAACTATAATTATAACAATTTATACTAATCCGATTTATAATCATACGCGCTATAGTTTCTCACGTCGTAGTAAACATTCACGTCTCAACCCAAACCGTCCATGTAATACAACTCTCGTATATAATTTACTTCTCATAAATGCCCAAAAGTCCCAATTCTATCACTATATCATCAAAGGAATACTAACTCTACCCTCGAACCAACTTCCGGGACTCCAAAAATCAAAACAGTCCAAAAAGGACCAAACTGTCAACTCGTTAGAAGTCTCGTTCGAACGAGACTGTTCGAACGAGATTCCTCTGTCAACTCATTAGAAGACTCGTTCGAACGAGGCTGTTCGAACGAGGTCCCAGTTCGTTCGAACGAACTGTACCTTCTAATGATATCTCGTTCGAACGAGATATCGAACGAAATCCCTACTCGTTAGCAACGACTGGTCAACTCGTTAGAAGCTCGTTCGAACGAGTTCGTTCGAACGACCCGGGGGCTGCTTCTAACGAGCTACCAGCTTCGGCCCAGATTTTTCCCCATCTCGTTTTTACCCATTTTTATCACTTCTAATCTCTTCCAAAGTTCATCCCAACAACGTTTTAGGGTCTCTAATTCATCCTAAACATATTCAATCATCTCCTAACATGTTTTCAAGATTAAATCTCTTTAGCATCAATCAAATTATAAATCTCTACACCTTTTTTTCCCAATTCTTTCAAGAACATGAACCCTAACTTTTGAATCAATAATTAACCCAATAAAATCCGTTTTAATTTCTGTTCAATCATGTATATCATCAATAAAAACATGTACCTATCATTCTACATGCAATCCTTCTCAAATTTCTCAAGTTCTATGATCTAAACTACATGGGTTTTCATATTTTATCAAGAACAAACCATAAATCCGAATTTTCTAACATGGAGGGAACATTCTCTGAAATTAAATGGAATAAAGTCACTTGCCTTGGTTTGATTCCGGATTTGGTGTTGATTTGGTGAAGAATCTCTGCAGAATTTCTTCTCTCCAAGCTTCCTCTCTAATGGTGGCTTAAGGTGGCTAGGGTTTGATTTGGGGAAACTTAGAAAACCTAAATGACAACCTACGTAGCCTTCTAGGTTAATATGGGTTGGTTAATGGGATTAATGGGTTTAATCCACATCAGATTTACATCTCTAATTTTCGTCACTTTTAATTCCTAAAAATGTAAAATTACCAAAATACCCTTTAAGTTCCCGGTATGGCCTAAAAATACCCCGGGACCCAAACTATACCCATGGCTAGTGTTTTCTGACTATCTCGACCCTTCCGGACGCGTTGGCGCACTCAAAACGACCATACAGATTATAGATTTTAAATTCACTTTTATCATCAAAATATTATACCGTGACGCGGCGGTCCCACGCGTCTCAACAAAATTTCTAAAATGCCGTATATAAATCCCACGACAAATTTTATAATACCAAGTTCATATATAATCATATATGCACATAATCAAATACCAACTCGCATCACATTAGTATTTATAACCCGGATTAATTTCCAATTAATACGCATTTAATTAATTAATCCCCAAAATAAATATAGTCAAAAGTACGGGGTATTACATACTTCCCCCCTAATAACTGAATTTCGTCCCGAAATTCGAAACTAGAAAGTACCTGCTAAAAACAGCTCTGGATAACGCTCGCGCATCTCATCCTCGCGCTCCCATGTGGACTCCTCGACATTGTGATGTCGCCACTGAACACGCACTAACGGGACTATCTTTGACCGCAGTTTCCTCTCGCTTAGGTCCAAAATAGCAATTGGCCCCTCCTCGTAGGAGCTATCCGGATGGAGATCGATGTCCTCCACAGCAATGTGAGAATGAGCCAAATTATCTCTAAGGTATTTCCTCAGCGAGGAAATATGGAACACGTCGTGAAAACGATGCAAATGCTCCGGTAGTCCAAGTCTATACGCAACCGGTCCGATCCGCTCAATAATAGGAAACGGCCCCACATACCTTGGTGCCAACTTCCCCTTCTTCCCGAATCGCATAATCCCCTTCATCGGAGATACCCTGAGCAAAACCTGGTCCTCCACTTGGAACTCCCTGAAAAATCTCTTCGCATCTGCATAACTCTTCTGCCTGTCTTGAGCTACCCGAATGCGACTCCGAATCAACTCAATCCTTGCCGAAGTATCCTGAATCACTTCCGGTCCAAGTAGTTTGTTGTCCCCCACTTCTAACCAACATGCTGGGGAACGACAAGGCCTACCGTACAACGCCTCAAACGGAGCCATGCCAATCGTGAACTGATAGGAGTTGTTGTAAGCAAACTCCACCAGTGGAAGGTACTGCTCCCATCCACCCCCGAAGTCAATAATGCACATGCGTAGCATGTCCTCCAACATCTGATTGGTGCGCTCCGTCTGCCCATCGGTCTGCGGATGATAAGTCGTACTCAACCGCAATTCCGTGCCCATTGCCTCCTGGAAACTCTCCCAAAACCTCGAAACAAATATCTTGTCTCTGTCAGACACGATATTTAGGGGTACACCGTGAAGTCTCACAATCTCTGAAATGAAGAGCTGGGCATACTGTCCCGTAGTGTAGTCAGTCCTTACGGGTAAGAAGTGAGCGACCTTGGACAACCTGTCCACAATTACCCAAACGGAGTCGTGACCCCTCTGCGACGTAGGCAACCCCGTGATAAAGTCCATGGATATGCTCTCCCACATCCACACCGGGACCTCTAATGGCTGTAGCAATCCTGTCGGTCTCTGATGATCAACTTTTACAAGCTGACAAGTGGCGCATTTCGAAACAAACTCAGCGATATCTCTCTTCATACCGCTCCACCAATACTGCCGTCTCATGTCTTGGTACATTTTGTCCCCTCCGGGATGTACCGCGAACCGTGAGCCGTGCGACTCTGCCATCACGTCGTGCCGTAATTCTTCCCCTTCCGGAACTACCAATCTCCCATTGAATCGTAATCCCCCGTCTGAGCTAACGGTATAGGACTCAGCTCCCTCTGCAAGTAATCGAACTATCTGCTCCTGATAGAACAAGTCATTAGCCTGTGCCCGTACTACCTTCGTGACAATCTGCGGTGTAACGGTCATCACAGACATGAAAGATCGGGCCACTGCATCCTGGTGTCCCAATTCCTTCCACTTAGCTTTCCACACCTCTGCCACCTCATCTGCTGGCCTGCGGCTCAACGCGTCTGCTACCACGTTAGCCTTACCCGGGTGGTACTGGATGTCGAACTGGTAGTCCTTCACAAATTCAAGCCACCTACGCTGCCGCATATTCAATTCCTTCTGCGTGAACAGATACTGTAGTGACTTGTGGTCCATGAACAGCTGAAACTTCTCCCCCAAAAGATAGTGCCTCCAAATTCGTAAGGCAAATACCACTGCTGCCAACTCCAAATCATGCGTGGGGTAATTATTCTCATGAGGCTTAAGCTTACGGGAAGCATAAGCTATGGCCTGTCTCTCCTGCTGTAATACACCTCCCAGTCCTTGCAAAGACGCATCGGTGTAAACCAAATACTCAACTCCCGGTCTCGGCAATGCTAACACAGGTGCTGAGGTCAATTTGTCCTTCAACTCATCGAATGCCAACTGACAGGCATCACTCCAGATATATGGCACACCCTTACGAGTAAGATGTGTCAAAGGACCTGCTATCTCCGAGAAACCCCGAATAAACCTCCTGTAGTATCCTGCTAGACCCAAGAAACTACGAATCTCAGTCGGTGTCGTGGGCTGCCCCCACTCCCTCACCGCTGACACCTTCCCCGGATCAACCGATATTCCCCGGTTGGAAATGATATGCCCTAAAAACTGGACTTCTTTCAGCCAAAACCCGTACTTCTCATATTTTGCATACAACTCGTTCTGACGAAGTGTCTGCAAAACCTGCCTCAAATGCTCGGCGTGCTCCTCCTCTGTCTGAGAGTAAACCAGAATATCATCAATGAAGACAATGACAAACTGGTCTAGGAAATCCCTGAACACTCTGTTCATCAAGTCCATAAATACTGCTGGAGCGTTGGTCAAGCCGAAAGGCATAACCCGAAACTCGTAAGAACCATATCTCGACAAGAACGCGGTCTTCGAGACATCCTCCTCCCTGATACGCAACTGATGGTATCCCGATCTCAAATCAATCTTCGAGAAGAAAGAAGCTCCTCTCAACTGGTCGAATAAGTCATCGATTCGAGGCAACGGATACTTATTCCGTATCGTGACCTTATTCAACTCTCGGTAGTCCACACACAATCTCAGTGAACCGTCCCTCTTCTTCACAAACAAAACTGGAGCGCCCCAAGGCGAGTTACTCCTGCGAATAAAGCCTTGTCCCAACAGCTGCTCTATCTGATCCCGTAGCTCTCTCATCTCAGCTGGAGCCATACGGTACGGTGCGCGTGCTATAGGTCTCGTACCCGGTAGTAAATCTATAACAAAGTCTATCTCTCGACTGGGTGGCAAGCCTGGTATCTCCTGAAACACATCTGAATACTCCCTGACAACCGGGATCGAATCTAAAGGAATAACAACCTCCTTAGAGGTATCCTCCTCTATGTAATACAGATGAGCGGTCGATCCTCCCTCTGGGCGTGGCATCGCCACTACAAATATCTCTTGCCCCGGAATGGCAAAAACAATGCTCCCGCTGAAGCAATCAATCATGGCCCTATATGCTACGAGCCAATCCATACCGATGATCACATCGTGAACATGCATGTCTAACACTAACATGTCTGCAGGCAGTACCAAACCACCAATCTCTACCCCCATTCCCCGGCATATAAAGAAAATAAGTGACCCACTCCCCAATGGTGAGTCGACACACGTCACTGTGCTCTCTGCCGTAGTTAACAATCCTAAAGCTTTCGCGAAGTGTGTAGCTATAAAACAATGTGTAGCACCCGTATCAAATAATACCCGACCCATAGTGCCATGGATAGGAAACGTACCCTCGATCGCGGGCGGTGCCTGTGGAACTGCAGCCTGGTGGACGTTGTAGACACGTCCATATTGTAGCTGACCCTGCTGAGCTGGGACTGCTGGAATGGGTGGCAATGCTGCCATCTGTGGCGGTGCGGGAAGAGCGGCGGGAAACATAGGTCTCTGTGGCTCCTGGCGAGCACCCTGCTGCTGCTGCTGTGGGGCCCTGCCCCTATCAGGACAATCCTGCTTCTTATGGTCAGTCTTGCCACAAACAAAGCACTTCCCTGGGAAGTTCCCTCCCCTCTGCCCCTGCTGTCCCCGGCCCTGGTGGCCGTTACCATTCCTCCCTTGGCCCTGCTGGCCCTGATGAAACTGCTACCCATTCTGCCCCTGCTGGCCCTGATGGCCGTTTGGACCCTGATGGCCCTGACGAAAACCTCCCTGTCCCTGCCTGTAGTTCCCTGACCGGAACCTCTTATTATCCCCCTGCTAGGTACCCTGCTCATTCTGTCTCTGCCCCTGACCAGATTGTGCCCCGCTGGCACCATGTCCTCCAGTCCTGCCCTGATGGCTAGACTCCCCCGACCGCTTGCCCTCGGCCATATGAAAACGGTGGTCCTGGCAGTGCAATAATGCAGCGTTAACCACATCAGAATACGTGGCCAACGATAGGTTCCCTAGCAGATGCTGACGGATCCTCCAATTCAACCCATCGGTGAACTTCTCAATCTTCTTCTTCTCTGTTGGAATCTCGTCTGGAACGATATTCAACAGGTTAGTGAACTCGGCCTCATACTCAGCCACTGTCTTACCTTCCTACCTCAAACTCATCAGCTTCCTCCTCATCTCTGTATGAACTGCGGACGGAAAGTACTTGCGGTCAAACCGCACCCAGAACTCCTGAATCGTGAGAGTATCCCTCTCCTCTGCGGTGGTAATAGACTCCCACCACTGTAGTGCAGATCCCACTAGTTTGAAAGTAGCTAGCACCTATTTCTGAACATCAGTGCACTCATGCATCCTCAAATGCCTCTGTATGTCCTTCCTCCATTGGCTCGAGACTACCACATCTGACCTACCTGCAAACTCTGGCGGATGCGCTTTCTGAAAAGCATCTCGTACACGCTCCCAAGCAGACGGGAATGCATTAACCTGTGCTGGCGCGACAATCGGCGCCTGAGGCGGTGCCTGCTGAATCACGGCAATCGCGGCATTTACCGCTTGGGCTACTATAGCAGCAACCTCAGCGGCGTTCATCATGCCCTGAACTGGAGCGGGCTGGGGTTCGGGCATTGCATTCCTGGGAACTCGTCGTGCACGTCGTGGAGGCATCTGAAATAAGAACAAAGTTTATAAGTTCACGGTTATAAACTTAATATAGCTGAAGAACGAAGCATACACAAAAAGAGTACAACAGTCCTAAAATATAGGGCTCTATATCAAAGAAATGTAGCGAAAACATAATAGCCGTACAGATCCTAAAGGACACTAGAACCTGATGCTCTGATACCACCTGTGACACCCCGACTAATTAAATACCGGGTAGCTACTCCTTTATTAAATTAATTCAAAATGCCAAGTTGGCTCAGTTAACAGCATCACTGTCGAAAACATTTTATTTGTTTACTAACCACCTAGTATTTAAAAAGTAAGTGCCAAATTTTATTTAAAGTCTGATTAACAAGCAACAAGTGTAATGAAGAAATAAATAACACCATTCACCATACTGAAGCAAAACGAATAACCATCACAATAGAGTAAATAAAGTCTGGAGGAAAACTCCTCACTACAATCCCATACTGAAATAAATAACTGAAACTGAAATAAAACATGCTAAAGTCTGAAAACTGAAATATAAAAGATGTCTAATAGAAATGGGCAACATGCCCTACAACTGATAGATAATGACTCTGGAATCCAAAAGGTAGAAGCGTCTACATGCAAATCCCTGTAGCTTCCACAAGCAGCTACAGCTCGTCACCTGAATGAGTACCTATGCTTGGTGTCCTTGTGGCTGGGCACCTAAAATGGTTTTACAAAGAAAAATAGATTTGAAAAGCAAACGGGTCAGAGCCCGAATGTGGAGTTATATTTTAAAAACCTGCAAGTGCTTTAAAAACATTTAAAACATTAAATGCAAGGTACATGTTAGGACGTGCACTCACATTATATTCTCACCTCTCGTCTAACTGTGCACTCCTAACGCAAGTACCCATCTATAACTACCCATATTACTAGTTAAGTGACAACATATCTAGCTAGACTGCCGAAGGTCCTACCCATAATACTCGGTTCCATTAACATATAACGCTCGTAATTAGGTAGGGATTTAATGTAATCTCGGATGCTCAATATGCATAATATATATATCACTAACCCGTTATGTTATTCTCGAAACAATACTGTAGTTATATTCACAACATTTCCATGAAGGTTCTTATTAATTAACCGTATATTATTCACATCGTAAATATACAATACAAGCACCCCGAGAACTAAGCTGCGGTGCACACATACTCTGCTATCCATCCCGGTACATCACGTACATAAGGATTACATATTCCGAATCTCTCAGGAATAGTTTACCGATAACAACATCACAAATAATGGAGGCGAACACAGTCACCATCACATGGGTCACGCACATACCTACGCTCCCATGATCAGCGGACTTATTAATATCCCAATAAGTCTTTCTATGACCTATGTTCATCGAGGTACCAGTCTATATCCCCCCCGTAGGCACACAAGGATTAGAGGGTCCTAAGCGAACGCAACCTCCCGTGATAGCAAGTATGGTAGGTATGTCATACACACAATCCATATACTAATACTAAGTAAACACACATCTTAGTAATACCGTATTTTAATCGTAGTACGTATCGCATTCTCGTACTAACTATAATTATAACAATTTATACTAATCCGATTTATAATCATACGCGCTATAGTTTCTCACGTCGTAGTAAACATTCACGTCTCAACCCAAACCGTCCATGTAATACAACTCTCGTATATAATTTACTTCTCATAAATGCCCAAAAGTCCCAATTCTATCACTATATCATCAAAGGAATACTAACTCTACCCTCGAACCAACTTCCGGGACTCCAAAAATCAAAACAGTCCAAAAAGGACCAAACTGTCAACTCGTTAGAAGTCTCGTTCGAAGGAGACTGTTCGAACGAGATTCCTCTGTCAACTCGTTAGAAGACTCGTTCGAACGAGGCTGTTCGAACGAGGTCCCAGTTCGTTCGAACGAACTGTACCTTCTAACGATATCTCGTTCGAACGAGATATCGAACGAAATCCCTACTCGTTAGCAACGACTGGTCAACTCGTTAGAAGCTCGTTCGAACGAGTTCGTTCGAACGACCTGGGGGCTGCTTCTAACGAGCTACCAGCTTCGGCCCAGATTTTTCCCCATCTCGTTTTTACCCATTTTTATCACTTCTAATCTCTTCCAAAGTTCATCCCAACAACGTTTTAGGGTCTCTAATTCATCCTAAACATATTCAATCATCTCCTAACATGTTTTCAAGATTAAATCTCTTTAGCATCAATCAAATTATAAATCTCTACACCTTTTTTTCCCAATTCTTTCAAGAACATGAACCCTAACTTTTGAATCAATAATTAACCCAACAAAATCCGTTTTAATTTCTGTTCAATCATGTATATCATCAATAAAAACATGTACCTATCATTCTACATGCAATCCTTCTCAAATTTCTCAAGTTCTATGATCTAAACTACATGGGTTTTCATATTTTATCAAGAACAAACCATAAATCCGAATTTTCTAACATGGAGGGAACATTCTCTGAAATTAAATGGAATAAAGTCACTTGCCTTGGTTTGATTCCGGATTTGGTGTTGATTTGGTGAAGAATCTCTGCAGAATTTCTTCTCTCCAAGCTTCCTCTCTAATGGTGGCTTAAGGTGGCTAGGGTTTGATTTGGGGAAACTTAGAAAACCTAAATGACAACCTACGTAGCCTTCTAGGTTAATATGGGTTGGTTAATGGAATTAATGGGTTTAATCCACATCAGATTTACATCTCTAATTTTCGTCACTTTTAATTCCTAAAAATGTAAAATTACCAAAATACCCTTTAAGTTGCCGGTATGGCTTAAAAATACCCCGGGACCCAAACTATACCCATGGCTAGTGTTTTCTGACTATCTCGACCCTTCCGGACGCGTTGGCGCACTCAAAACGACCATACAGATTATAGATTTTAAATTCACTTTTATCATCAAAATATTATACCGTGACGCGGCGGTCCCACGCGTCTCAACAAAATTTCTAAAATGCCGTATATAAATCCCACGACAAATTTTATAATACCAAGTTCATATATAATCATATATGCACATAATCAAATACCAACTCGCATCACATTAGTATTTATAACCCGGATTAATTTCCAATTAATACGCATTTAATTAATTAATCCCCAAAATAAATATAGTCAAAAGTACGGGGTATTACATACTTCCCCCCTAATAACTGAATTTCGTCCCGAAATTCGAAACTAGAAAGTACCTGCTAAAAACAGCTCTGGATAACGCTCGCGCATCTCATCCTCGCGCTCCCATGTGGACTCCTCGACATTGTGATGTCGCCACTGAACACGCACTAACGGGACTATCTTTGACCGCAGTTTCCTCTCGCTTAGGTCCAAAATAGCAATTGGCCCCTCCTCGTAGGAGCTATCCGGCTGGAGATCGATGTCCTCCACAGCAATGTGAGAATGAGCCAAATTATCTCTAAGGTATTTCCTCAGCGAGGAAATATGGAACACGCCGTGAATATGATGCAAGTGCTCCGGTAGTCCAAGTCTATACGCAACCGGTCCGATCCGCTCAATAATAGGAAACGGCCCCACATACCTTGGTGCCAACTTCCCCTTCTTCTCGAATCGCATAATCCCCTTCATCGGAGATACCCTGAGCAAAACCTGGTCCTCCACTTGGAACTCCCTGAAAAATCTCTTCGCATCTGCATAACTCTTCTGCCTGTCTTGAGCTACCCGAATGCGACTCCGAATCAACTCAATCCTTGCCGAAGTATCCTGAATCACTTCCGGCCCAAGTAGTTTGTTGTCCCCCACTTCTAACCAACATGCTGGGGAACGACAAGGCCTACCGTACAACGCCTCAAACGGAGCCATGCCAATCGTGAACTGATAGGAGTTGTTGTAAGAAAACTCCACCAGTGGAAGGTACTGCTCCCATCCACCCCCGAAGTCAATAATGCACACGCGTAGCATGTCCTCCAACATCTGATTGGTGCGCTCTGTCTGCCCATCGGTCTACGGATGATAAGCCGTACTCAACCGCAATTCCGTGCCCATTGCCTCCTGGAAACTCTCCCAAAACCTCGAAACAAATATCTTGTCTCTGTCAGACACGATATTTAGGGGTACACCGTGAAGTCTCACAATCTCTGAAATGAAGAGCTGGGCATACTGTCCCGTAGTGTAGTCAGTCCTTACGGGTAAGAAGTGAGCGACCTTGGACAACCTGTCCACAATTACCCAAACGGAGTCATGACCCCTCTGCGACGTAGGCAACCCCGTGATAAGGTCCATGGATATGCTCTCCCACATCCACACCGGGACCTCTAATGGCTGTAGCAATCCTGCCGGTCTCTGATGATCCACTTTTACAAGCTGACAAGTGGCGCATTTTGAAACAAACTCAGCGATATCTCTCTTCATACCGCTCCACCAATACTGTCGTCTCATGTCTTGGTACATTTTGTCCCCTCCGGGATGTACCGCGAACCGTGAGCCGTGCGACTCTGCCATCACGTCGTGCCGCAATGCTTCCCCTTCCGGAACTACCAATCTCCCATTGAATCGTAATCCCCCGTCTGAGCTAACGGTATAGGACTCAGCTCCTTCTGCAAGTAATCGAACTATCTGCTCCTGACAGAACAAGTCATTAGCCTGTGCCCGTACTACCTTCGTGACAATCTGCGGTGTAACGGTCATCACAGACATGAAAGATCGGGCCACTGCATCCTGGTGTCCCAATTCCTTCCACTTAGCTTTCCACACCTCTGCCACCTCATCTGCTGGCCTGCGGCTCAACGCGTCTGCTACCACGTTAGCCTTACCCGGGTGGTACTGGATGTCGAACTGGTAGTCCTTCACAAATTCAAGCCACCTACGCTGCCGCATATTCAATTCCTTCTGCGTGAACAGATACTGTAGTGACTTGTGGTCCGTGAACAGCTGAAACTTCTCCCCCAAAAGATAGTGCCTCCAAATCCGTAAGGCAAATACCACTGCTGCCAACTCCAAATCATGCGTGGGGTAATTATTCTCATGAGGCTTAAGCTTACGGGAAGCATAAGCTATGGCCTGTCTCTCCTGCTGTAATACACCTCCCAGTCCTTGCAAAGACGCATCGGTGTAAACCAAATACTCAACTCCCGGTCTCGGCAATGCTAACACAGGTGCTGAGGTCAATTTGTCCTTCAACTCATCGAATGCCAACTGACAGGCATCACTCCAGATATATGGCACACCCTTACGAGTAAGATGTGTCAAAGGACCTGCTATCTCTGAGAAACCCCGAATAAACCTCCTGTAGTATCCTGCTAGACCCAAGAAACTACGAATCTCAGTCGGTGTCGTGGGCTGCTCCCACTCCCTCACCGCTGACACCTTCCCCGGATCAACCGATATTCCCCGGTTGGAAATGATATGCCCTAAAAACTGGACTTCTTTCAGCCAAAACCCGCACTTCTCATATTTTGCATACAACTCGTTCTGACGAAGTGTCTGCAAAACCTGCCTCAAATGCTCGGCGTGCTCCTCCTCTGTCTGAGAGTAAACCAGAATATCATCAATGAAGACAATGACAAACTGGTCTAGGAAATCCCTGAACACTCTGTTCATCAAGTCCATAAATACTGCTGGAGCGTTGGTCAAGTCGAAAGGCATAACCCGAAACTCGTAAGAACCATATCTCGACAAGAACGCGGTCTTCGAGACATCCTCCTCCCTGATACGCAACTGATGGTATCCCGATCTCAAATCAATCTTCGAGAAGAAAGAAGCTCCTCTCAACTGGTCGAATAAGTCATCGATTCGAGGCAACGGATACTTATTCCGTATCGTGACCTTATTCAACTCTCGGTAGTCCACACACAATCTCAGTGAACCATACCTCTTCTTCACAAACAAAACTGGAGCGCCCCAAGGCGAGGTACTCCTGTGAATAAAGCCTTGTCCCAACAGCTGCTCTATCTGATCCCGTAGCTCTCTCATCTCAGCTGGAGCCATACGGTACGGTGCGCGTTCTATAGGTCTCGTACCCGGTAGTAAATCTATAACAAAGTCTATCTCTCGACTGGGTGGCAAGCCTGGTATCTCCTGAAACACATCTGAATACTCCCTGACAACCGGAATCGAATCTAAAGGAATAACAACCTCCTTAGAGGTATCCTCCTCTATGTAATACAGATGAGCGGTCGATCCTCCCTCTAGGCGTGGCATCGCCACTACAAATATCTCTTGCCCCGGAATGACAAAAACAATGCTCCCGCTGAAGCAATCAATCATGGCCCTATATGCTACGAGCCAATCCATACCGATGATCACATCGTGAACATGCATGTCTAACACTAACATGTCTGCAGGCAGTACCAAACCACCAATCTCTACCCCCATTCCCCGGCATATAAAGAAAATAAGTGACCCACTCCCCAATGGTGAGTCGACACACGTCACTGTGCTCTCTGCCGTAGCTAACAATCCTAAAGCTTTCGCGAAGTGTGTAGCTATGAAACAGTGTGTAGCACCCGTATCAAATAATACCCGACGCATAGTGCCATGGATAGGAAACGTACCCTCGATCGCGGGTGGTGCCTGTGGAACTGCAGCCTGGTGGACGTTGTAGACACGTCCATATTGTAGCTGACCCTGCTGAGCTGGGACTGCTGGAATGGGTGGCAATGCTGCCATCTGTGGCGGTGCGGGAAGAGCGGCGGGAAACATAGGTCTCTGTGGCTCCTGGCGAGCACCCTGATGCTGCTGCTGTGGGGCCCTGCCCCTATCAGGACAATCCTGCTTCTTATGGCCACTCTTGCCACAAACAAAGCACTTCCCTGGGAAGTTCCCTCCCCTCTGCCCCTGCTGTCCCCGGCCCTGGTGGCCGTTACCATTCCTCCCTTGGCCCTGCTGGCCCTGATGAAACTGCTGCCCATTCTGCCCCTGCTGGCCCTGATGGCCGTTTGGACCCTGATGGCCCTGACGGAAACCTCCCTGTCCCTGCCTGTAGTTCCCTAACCGAAACCTCTTATTATCCCCCTGCTGGGTACCCTGCTCATTCTGTCTCTGCCCCTGACCAGATTGTGCCCCGCTGGCACCATGTCCTCCAGTCCTGCCCTGATGGCTAGACTCCCCCGACCGCTTGCCCTCGGCCATATGAAAACGGTGGTCCTGGCAGTGCAATAATGCAGCGTTAACCACATCAGAATACGTGGCCAACGATAGGTTCCCTAGCAGATGCTGACGGATCCTCCAATTCAACCCATCGGTGAACTTCTCAATCTTCTTCTTCACTGTTGGAATCTCGTCTGGAACGATATTCAACAGGTTAGTGAACTCGGCCTCATACTCAGCCACTGTCTTACCTTCCTGCCTCAAACTCATCAGCTTCCTCCTCATCTCTGTATGAACTGCGGACGAAAAGTACTTGTGGTCAAACCGCAGCCAGAACTCCTGAATCGTGAGAGTATCCCTCTCCTCTGCGGTGGTAATAGACTCCCACCACTGTAGTGCAGATCCCACTAGCTTGAAAGTAGCTAGCACCTGTTTCTGAACATCAGTGCACTCATGCATCCTCAAATGCCTCTGTATGTCCTTCCTCCATTGGCTCGAGACTACCACATCTGAGCTACCTGCAAACTCTGGCGGATGCGCTTTCTGAAAAGCGTCTCGTACACGCTCCCAAGCAGACGGGAATGCATTAACCTGTGCTGGCGCGGCAATCGGCGCGTGAGGCGGTGCCTGCTGAATCACGGCAATCGCGGCATTTACCGCTTGGGCTACTATAGCAGCAACCTCAGCGGCGTTCATCATGCCCTGAACTGGAGCGGGCTGGGGTTCGGGCATTGCATTCCTGGGAACTCGTCGTGCACGTCGTGGAGGCATCTGAAATAAGAACAAAGTTTATAAGTTCACGGTTATAAACTTAATATAGCTGAAGAACGAAGCATACACAAAAAGAGTACAACAGTCCTAAAATATAGGGCTCTATATCAAAGAAATGTAGCGGAAACATAATAGCCGTACAGATCCTAAAGGACACTATAACCTGATGCTCTGATACCACCTGTGACACCCCGACTAATTAAATACCGGGTAGCTACTCCTTTATTAAATTAATTCAAAATGCCAAGTTGGCTCAGTTAACAGCATCACTGTCGAAAACATTTTATTTGTTTACTAACCACCTAGTATTTAAAAAGTAAGTGCCAAATTTTATTTAAAGTCTGATTAACAAGCAACGAGTGTAATGAAGAAATAAATAACACCATTCACCATACTGAAGTAAAACGAATAACCATCACAATAGAGTAAATAAAGTCTGGAGGAAAACTCCTCACTACAATCCCATACTGAAATAAATAACTGAAACTGAAATAAAACATGCTAAAGTCTGAAAACTGAAATATAAAAGATGTCTAATAGAAATGGGCAACATGCCCTACAACTGATAGATAATGACTCTGGAATCCAAAAGGTAGAAGCGTCTACATGCAAATCCCTGTAGCTTCCACAAGCAGCTACAGCTCGTCACCTGAATGAGTACCTATGCTTGGTGTCCTTGTGGCTGGGCACCTAAAATGGTTTTACAAAGAAAAATAGATTTGAAAATCAAACGGGTCAGAGCCCGAATGTGGAGTTATATTTTAAAAACCTGCAAGTGCTTTAAAAACATTTAAAACATTAAATGCAAGGTACATGTTAGGACGTGCACTCACATTATATTCTCACCTCTCGTCTAACTGTGCACTCCTAACGCAAGTACCCATCTATAACTACCCATATTACTAGTTAAGTGACAACATATCTAGCTAGACTGCCGAAGGTCCTACCCATAATACTCGGTTCCATTAACATATAACGCTCGTAATTAGGTAGGGATTTAATGTAATCTCGGATGCTCAATATGCATAATATATATATCACTAACCCGTTATGTTATTCTCGAAACAATACTGTAGTTATATTCACAACATTTCCATGAAGGTTCTTATTAATTAACCGTATATTATTCACATCGTAAATATACAATACAAGCACCCCGAGAACTAAGCTGCGGTGCACACATACTCTGCTATCCATCCCGGTACATCACGTACATAAGGATTACATATTCCGAATCTCTCAGGAATAGTTTACCGATAACAACATCACAAATAATGGAGGCGAACACAGTCACCATCACATGGGTCACGCACATACCTACGCTCCCATGATCAGCGGACTTATTAATATCCCAATAAGTCTTTCTATGACCTATGTTCATCGAGGTACCAGTCTATATCCCCCCCGTAGGCACACAAGGATTAGAGGGTCCTAAGCGAACGCAACCTCCCGTGATAGCAAGTATGGTAGGTATGTCATACACACAATCCATATACTAATACTAAGTAAACACACATCTTAGTAATACCGTATTTTAATCGTAGTACGTATCGCATTCTCGTACTAACTATAATTATAACAATTTATACTAATCCGATTTATAATCATACGCGCTATAGTTTCTCACGTCGTAGTAAACATTCACGTCTCAACCCAAACCGTCCATGTAATACAACTCTCGTATATAATTTACTTCTCATAAATGCCCAAAAGTCCCAATTCTATCACTATATCATCAAAGGAATACTAACTCTACCCTCGAACCAACTTCCGGGACTCCAAAAATCAAAACAGTCCAAAAAGGACCAAACTGTCAACTCGTTAGAAGTCTCGTTCGAACGAGACTATTCGAACGAGATTCCTCTGTCAACTCATTAGAAGACTCGTTCGAACGAGGCTGTTCGAACGAGGTCCCAGTTCGTTCGAACGAACTGTACCTTCTAACGATATCTCGTTCGAACGAGATATCGAACGAAATCCCTACTCGTTAGCAACGACTGGTCAACTCGTTAGAAGCTCGTTCGAACGAGTTCGTTCGAACGACCTGGGGGCTGCTTCTAACGAGCTACCAGCTTCGGCCCAGATTTTTCCCCATCTCGTTTTTACCCATTTTTATCACTTCTAATCTCTTCCAAAGTTCATCCCAACAACGTTTTAGGGTCTCTAATTCATCCTAAACATATTCAATCATCTCCTAACATGTTTTCAAGATTAAATCTCTTTAGCATCAATCAAATTATAAATCTCTACACCTTTTTTTCCCAATTCTTTCAAGAACATGAACCCTAACTTTTGAATCAATAATTAACCCAACAAAATCCGTTTTAATTTCTGTTCAATCATGTATATCATCAATAAAAACATGTACCTATCATTCTACATGCAATCCTTCTCAAATTTCTCAAGTTCTATGATCTAAACTACATGGGTTTTCATATTTTATCAAGAACAAACCATAAATCCGAATTTTCTAACATGGAGGGAACATTCTCTGAAATTAAATGGAATAAAGTCACTTGCCTTGGTTTGATTCCGGATTTGGTGTTGATTTGGTGAAGAATCTCTGCAGAATTTCTTCTCTCCAAGCTTCCTCTCTAATGGTGGCTTAAGGTGGCTAGGGTTTGATTTGGGGAAACTTAGAAAACCTAAATGACAACCTACGTAGCCTTCTAGGTTAATATGGGTTGGTTAATGGGCTTAATGGGTTTAATCCACATCAGATTTACATCTCTAATTTTCGTCACTTTTAATTCCTAAAAATGTAAAATTACCAAAATACCCTTTAAGTTGCCGGTATGGCCTAAAAATACCCCGGGACCCAAACTATACCCCTGGCTAGTGTTTTCTGACTATCTCGACCCTTCCGGACGCGTTGGCGCACTCAAAATGACCATACGGATTATAGATTTTAAATTCACTTTTATCATCAAAATATTATACCGTGACGCGGCGGTCCCACGCGTCTCAACAAAATTTTTAAAATGCCGTATATAAATCCCACGACAAATTTTATAATACCAAGTTCATATATAATCATATATGCACATAATCAAATACCAACTCGCATCACATTAGTATTTATAACCCGGATTAATTTCCAATTAATACGCCTTTAATTAATTAATCCCCAAAATAAATATAGTCAAAAGTACGGGGTATTACATTTCTATATTTTCTTTTTATCTCTCTTTACTTGCTCTATTTGTTTATTATGAACTTTATACTTGATTTGCTAGTACGAGAATGACAGGTGGGCGATTTCTCGTATCATCAATTTGGCACCGTCTGTGGAAAATGAAGTAGTTCTATCTTGTTTCTCTATGTTTTGAGTTCTTAAACGCCTTATTTTATTCATGGGGATCCTTTGGATCATCATCTCATGAGTAAATTTTGGTTGTTTAGCTCGATTTTGTATTTTCACCCTTAAGAAGGTCTAGCATATAGTCAGATCTGATCTTTGGTCTCTATTTTTCTGACCTCAGATCTATTTTACATACCCATGGGATGTCATTTTATCTAAATAATGTTGAAAAGCATTATGGGCTTTATCCCCGTAAAGGTGAGTGATTAGGGAAGAATTATATTTACTCTCGTTTTGTTGTTCTTTGCCTAGGATCTAGGATTTATCATTAGGATTGTTCCGTTTTGTGCACCCTGGGGGTATTCTCTCATGGATAGACCCTAGTAGGTCTACGTGTTTCGAGATAAAGACTCGGTTTTTGGGTTTCAATCTTGGGATTATTCCCTTCACTGCCTAGAAAGGGATGCGGCCTAGTAGTTAAACTTTCTTTCTTGCCACGGCCTCTACTAGTGCGTTTGCATTACAGAAGCTTCAACACATCAAGGAGTGGACTCGGGTTCAACCTTGGCAAATTCAATTATTCCTAAAGCAACGGCAGGATACTTGTGTGCCTCACTGGCCGCGGCCTCATAAAAAAATCTTATGCAGCGGTGCAAGTGTTGCATCCCAACTTCATACTTGGTTAATCTAATATTTTTATGGTTACTCACTTTTGTTAGCTTTGTCTCATATTATATATATTTTTAAAGACTAACAAAGTAGAAAATTGAAGGAGAATCCAGCCAGAAGTCAAAGATGAGATTTTTTAATTGTACAATCACCTAAACCATCCCTTGAAGAGGTGCGCGTGCGTCCAAATTAAGAAATTATATAATTAAACTCAGTTTAACCCAATTAAACCCTAAACAAGCAACTAGGTGTGATTGAATAAGATGTAAAACATGCTAGTATGATCAAAAACACATAATTGAGGAAAAATCCCCCAAATGGGAAAAACCATTTATTTTCATTATAATATTGTAACATACAATTTCTCGGATCACAATGAAAATATAGTGACACAGAGTTACCCGCGGGTGTTAGATCTGTAGTCGGCGGCTCCAGGAGGGCAGCAATGAAGAAGAAGAACAATCTTCTCCACAAGAGTATGAACAAACACACAGATGTGTACTTGGGTTGCCAATGGATTCACAAAGGTTTGACAAAGTTGTGTGAATCAACACATGAGTCTTGGGACTCAAAAAAGGTGAAGACTTGAGATATTTGGACTCTCAAATTCGTCTATAAAAGTCTTCCAAAACAACTCCCCCGAAATTGGTATTTATAGGGAAACACATGAAGAGTTCCACGTTTTAAAAACACTGAAATTCTATCCAGCGTAAATGGTACCCAAACCGGTTCGGGGTCCCCTACGAACCACTATTCCCCCCCAAACCGATTCGGGTTGGGTTCGGGGAAACTCGCTGGAAGGGGGCTAAACACTTAGCAAAAATTCCAAGTATTTTTTCTTGAAATTATCTCCATTTTCAATGGGACATAACTTGTTCACCGTAGCTCGGATTGAGTTGATGCTTCTTCCAATATCTTTGTTGTGGCAAGCTCTTCAACTTTCCAGTTGACCGGTCCTCCGAACGGTGGCTGTAAAATTAACAAATTGCCCTTGAACTTCCCTATCGTGCCCTGTTTCACTTTGTTTGACTTCTCTTGCGTACCACTTGCATTACGAGCCTAAAAATATGGAACGTGAAGTCATTGAGGCAGATGTGGAACACATGTTGGAGATAATGAATGCTTAATTCCCGGAATTCAGATTGAGGTCGTCGTGTGAGATCGTGTAGAGACATGCCAGATGTAGCGGCTTACGACATACACAAATGAAACATTTCGGACATGATAAAAATATCCTTACAAATATCCCCCTATGTCTATGCCGGTACATACATAAAACATTCGAATTATAAAATAACACAATTGCCTATACAAATCTACCCTTCCATGAACCCAAAGCTGGAAAGATACAAATGAATAAGTCTTCATCGTTTGATCATCTTCAAGTCGTCAAAACTTTCAAAGCTTTTCTCATTAGGGTGTGCAATTCAGTGATCATCAATGTAGTACCTACACACATGAGAAAAAACAAATACCACGTGACATATCAAGTTTGAAATGAGTTAAACAAAGATACCAATTTAAAATAGATCCTCAAACTCAAAACTCACTCCCCCATAATATGATCATTCTTCTCCCCCTTCTTATGTTGTCCCCAAATAGACAAATATGAGAAGCAGAAATAGATGTACATGGAGAATGTCACAAGGTAATAAACTTGCTATTTTTTGAATTTTTCAAAAATTTTCACACAAAAAATATAAACAAAAACCACACCATGAACGAGCACAAAACAACAAAGTCTATGATAGCGTAAATGAATGGGTGTGAACAAATTCGATAGCAAAATCAATGCATACAAACATGACATATGTGCACGATGAATATCGGATACTCCTAACGAATGAACTCAAAATCTTCCTTTAGTGTAAAGAGATAAAAATATGAGATATTGACTCAATCAAGTCAACAAGTCAAAGCTAAAAATGATTTCCACACCAATAACTTCCAAAACGATTTAATGTTTTTTCAGGACTTTCAAGGAAGTGCAAACCCATTTAAATTCTCCAACCAAACTCCCTCGGATTTATATTTTGAATAGAGGTAATCTAAATTCTCAAACTTTGGAGAATTGATGGTGAAACCCTAATGGCCCATAAATTGGCATATATTTATTTTTATTGCCTTCAAATTTTTCGGGGCTCTTTTAACCTCTTTGGACCTCGGATAATAAAATTCCTCAATTTTTTAGGTACTTTTTAACCGTGGCTTTTGAGCAAAGGATAGATAACTACCTTTCGCAGCCCCTCCCCATTTTCAAATAAACACACAGTCGCACCAAAACAGTTTTTACATGCATTCCAATCTTGTTAAGTTTTATCGCATATTGTACGTTGTATAGACAGAATTGAGATGGAAACACTCAAGCCAATATGTGATAGACAAGTACAATAATCAAATATAGCTGTGCATGTGTGCAATAAAGGAGATAGGAGTCAAACATGTAGAAAGATATCACTAATCACATCTCAAAGACTCCAAACAATGTAAATCACATGAATGAAATGATGTAGCGTCTCAAATCTCTATCAAAGAGTCACATGGATAAATGGAATGAAATTGTGACTCGGCTATCTTAAATGCTCATCCATAAATGATGCAAATAAAAAATCTTTTTGGATTTTTTCAAAATTTTATTAAAAATAAAATCTTTTTGAGCTTTTTTAAAAAAATTTATATAAAGAAAATCTTTTTGGATTTTAAAAAAAAAATAAAAAGGCAAAACAAAATAAACAAAACATATGATACAATCTAGCAATAGGCATCAGATGATATGAGAAAACTGTATCCTATGCTAGACACGGACCAACCCCTCAGTCAACTGTGCAAATCCCCAAAGACTTCCTAAGACTCTCGAATCTAAGGGAATCTAAAGGTTTCATGAAAATATCGGCTAACTGACGGTCAGTGGGAACAAAACTCAGGGATACGACTTTCCCCTCAACTAACTGACGTATAAAGTGCTCGCGTATCCTAATGTGCTTTGTGCGCGAATGCTGGACTGGATTACGGGATATGTGTATCGCGCTCGTGTTATCACAGGAAATGGTCATGGTGTCCTGTGAAATCCCATAATCCTCCAGCATCTGCTTCATCCACAAGAGTTGCGTGCAACAACTCCCGACGGCGATGTACTCAGCCTTCGCGGTGGACAAAGAGATGGAGTTTTGCTTCTTGCTCAACCAGGAGACAAGAGCAGAACCAAAATAGAAACACCCACCATAAGTTATCCTACAACCATCTACATCCCCTGCCTAATCGGCATCCGAATAGGCGGACAAACAGTCATTGGTATCAAAGGAATACCAAATACCATATGAGAGAGTTCCACTCACGTATTTGATAGTATATTTTAGAGCGAGTAAGTGTGACTCTTTTGGGGACGCCTGATATCGCGCACAGACTCCAACACTAAAGGATATGTCGAGACGACTGGCCGTTAAGTAGAGAAGACAACCTATCATACTCCGATATAAGGTTTGATCCACGTCCTGTCCTGAAGTGTCCTTACTAAGCTTGATAGAAGTACTCATAGGTGTACGTGCTTGCTTAGTGAAGTCTAAACCAAATTTATTCACTAGGTCTCTAGCATACTTAGATTGGGAGATAAACATCCCATCCTCTAGCTGACGAACCTGGAGACCAAGGAAGAAAGTAATCTCACTTACCGTGCTCATCTCAAATTCACTTTTCATCTCCTCCTCAAAGTGGTGAGCATGCTTGGAGCACATGGATCCAAAGACTATGTCGTCCACATAGACCTGGGCAACCAAAATAGCATCGTCATCTCTCCTGACGAACAACGTCATATCAACTCCCCCTCTCTTGAAGCCACGGGCTAAGAGATAGGGAGTAAGCCTTTCATACCAAGCACACGGTGCTTGCTTCAAATCATACAAGGCTTTCCTCAGATAATAAACGTGCTTAGAGTGCTTAGGGTCTTCAAACCCTTTTGGTTGTTCCACATGAACCTCCTCCTGTAGAATGCCATTCAGGAAGACACTCTTGACATCCATCTGATATAACTTAAAGTGCAGATGACATGCGATGGCGAGTAGTACAGGAGCAAATATCTCCCCAAAGTCTACATCCTCTATCTGTGTGTAGACTTGAGCGTCCAACCTAGCCTTGTTTCTGATTATGGTACCATTTTCATCCATTTTATTCTTAAAAATCCACCGTGTACCTATCACATTTGTCTCACTAGGTCGGGGGACTAGTTCCCAGACATTTTTCTTTTTAAATTGAAGCAACTCATCCTGCATAGCAGATATCCAGTGTTCATCCTTGAGTGCTTCTTCGTGATTCTTGGGCTCGACTTTGGACGTGTAGCAAAAGTGGCTAATGACATTCTCTAGCTGAGCAAGAGTCTTGACCCCAAGAGTGGGATCACCTAAAATGGAGGCAGGGTCATGACTCTTGCGAACCCAAGAAAGTGTGTCCCCCAACACAGGAGTAAGGTCCACAAAGTGTGGGTGAGGGACAAGTAAATCACTGCTAGAATAATCCTCACCCTCACACTGAAGGGTAAGATCAATAACCGTAGGAGGTTCATCATCTTGCACGGTGACGTTTATTGATTCCATAACCTTAGAGCTCTGCAGATTAAAAACCCGGTACGCTCTACTATTCGATGAATAGCTTAATAATATTCCCTCATCGCTTCGGGAGTCAAACTTTTCTAATTTCTCTCTATCCCGTAGGATGTAGCATTTACTCCCCAAAACACAAAAATATGCCAGGTTGGGTTTCTTGCCAGTCCACAATTCATAAGGTGTCTTAAGTGTGTGTGGACGCACGTAAACCCTATTCACCGTGTGGCATGCAGTAGACACTGCCTCTGTCCGAAATCTCCTAGAAATCTTACGACCTAGAAGCATATATCTAGCCATTTACTGGATCGTTCTATTCTTTCTCTCAACAATCCCATTTTGTTGAGGAGTCTTCACAGCAGAAAACTCATTTTTGATCCCAAGGCTATCACAGTAGAGATCTACTTTTGCTTCCTTAAATTTTGTGTCTTTGTCACTACGGATCCTATTAATAGTGACTCCGTGTTGGTTTTGTAGGACACGACACTTGGTCGTTAAAAACTCTACAGCATCGGATTTCTCCCTCAGAAAACCTACAATAGAATATCTAGATAAATCGTCGACCATCACGAGGATATACCTCTTACCACCCAAACTCTTAGTACGAGTAGGACCCATAAGATCCATGTGAATCATCTCAAGTACTCGAGAGGTGGTAATGGAATGCAACTTCCTATGAGGGCTCCGAATTTGCTTTCCTAACTGACAGGGTCCACAAACTGTGGAAGTTGACTTTCCAATAGATGGTAAGACACATACTAGGTCCTTTTTGACTAAACGAGTCAAATCTCTAACGTTCACGTGACCTAGACGTTGGTGCCACAGATCCATATGAGTGATCGTGGTGCTGTTGCGGACAAGTGAGGAAGTGGGCACAGTCCCATAGCAATTATCCTCGGTCCTCACCCCTTGCACTAAAAGTTTACCGGCTTGATTGTAGACATTACACGCGTCCCGATCAAACTTTACTGCAAAGTCAGCGTCGCACAGCTGGCTAATGCTGAGAAGGTTTGCTTTTAAACCTTTGACGTAAAAAACATTTTCTAGCTTAGGAATCCTGGTAACTCCACAGTACCACGTCCTATAATGCTAGACTTACTCCCATCTCCAAAGGTGACTCTGCCATCCTGATAATCCTCAAGAGATGTAAAAAATGAGGCATCACCTATCATATGTCTAGATCACCCACTGTCAAAATACCACTGTGAGGTATTATGTGCTTTGAGAGCGACATGAACAACAAAGGCCTTTTTTATCTTTCTTAGGTACCCAAGAAGTGGTGACCTTTTTTTTACCTTTGTTGTTGGTGGTTTTAGCCGTAATGTGAGAAGCATTCACTGACGGCAAAGATATCCGTCGGAATTCCTTCATCAAACTCTGAGACGTTGCAGCTAAAAACTCAACTCGCTCTCTCAGACTGGTAAAATCATCAATATGCTGAGGTGGAGCAGAAGTACGTCGTGTTCGACCCATACTATAGCAAAACTCCCTAAGGTGGACTTTTCTTTTGCAGTAAGTACAAAAGAACACAGTCAAAGGCAGATCTTGGTTTGCTTTTCTTGGTCGAACTCTCCTTCATGGATTTTGGCGATGACCATATGGAGTAGTCGTAAACTCAGGGACTGGTCCAGATGAAATTTGAGACGTGGAAGCACCATCATAACCAATTCCCTGTCGATCACTAAAACCTAAAGCGGGGCCGAGGAGCATCTTTCCCATTTTCTCAGATCTGTCCTCGATTTATACCTTGACTTCCCGTGCTCTCTCAAGATCATGAGTAAGCTGGGCTACAGGGGCTTCAAGTTTTTTTCAAGTCTCCATGGAGAAATGAAGCTCACTCGTAAGACTAGACACTTGTTTAGTCAAGTCCCCTCTCTCTTTCTCAAAACAACTTTCTCTCTCTCTAAACAAACTCTCTTTCTCAACACAGACAGACTCTCTCTCTCTCAGGGTGGTGCAAGTGGAGGACTCTCTCTCTCTTGATTTTCTTAAATCTTCCTCTGAACCAGTGATCTTAAGAACTAATGCTTTGTTACGCTTTTTAGTTTTAAATGACTCAGAATATAACTGAGCGTCGGCACGTTGAATATCACTCTCGCTCTCACTTGTATCATCCTCCCCCTCACTCACATCGATCTCACTGTCGAGGTGTCCCTGTGATGCATCATCCTCATCGTCGTGAGGAGAACTAGAAGTGCTCACATGACTAGCCATGAATGCGGTGAAGTTACACTCATGTGGTGACTCGTCTCCAGAATCCACCGACTCAACCTCACTATCGTTGCTAAGGGTAGCATTTAGGACATCTTTCCCTTTCTCTCTGTTCAGACGTGTGACACACTTAAAGGCTCTATGAACCCTACCGTCGCACTCAAAACACCTCTCACTTTCTTTCTTAGGAGCATCTTTAAAAACTTTTTCATTTTTCTTTTCAAACTTATTTTTCTCAAACTTCTTTTTATCTTTAAAATTACCATTTTTCTTAAATTTGAGAATTCTCTTAAAATTTTTAGCAAAAAGAGCCAAATCATCTTAGTCAAAATCACACTCAGAATCAGACGGATCTGCCTCGCTTTTTCTAGTTGGCTCTCTCCTCTTTCTTGCCGACCCCTCATTCTTTCTTTCTTGGGCATTAAGTGTGATTTCCTTTTCTTTAGGCTTGACTGTTTTAGGGAACATATCAATTTCATATGTTTGCAAGTCTCCTACAAGTTCCTCCAATTTTAGCGTATTTAAATTACCCATAAAATTTAGCACAGTGACTTCAAGGATAAAACGCTTAGGAAGGGAACGAAGAATCTATTTAACAACTCTAGCATTAGGAATATGCTCACCAAGATTAAAGCTAGTATTAACAATGTCAGATAGCCTAGCATAAAAATCAGCAAAACATTCAGTTTCATGCATGGTGATGGTTTCAAATTGAGTTGTTAAATTTTGCAATTTAGACTCTTTTACAGCATTAGTCCTTTCATGGGTAAGTTGCAAAACATCCCATGCCTCTTTTGACGTGGTGCACGTCATGATGCGTCGGAACTCATCACGAGTGATGGATCCGAAAATAACACTTAACCCTTTAGAATTCAATGATGACCATTTAAATTCTTCTTCAGTCCAAGAAGTGAGAGGTTTTAAATTGATCACATTATCAACAATGACGGAGGGAGGAGTCCACCCTCTTTCAACTAGAATCCAAACACGTTCATCTATGGCCTTTAAAGAAGATCTCATGCGGGCTTTCCAATATGCATAGTTAGTCCCGTAAAAAATTGGCATTTTATAATATGATTTCTCCATTAAACACGCTCTTTTTCACTAATCAATTTTTAAGAAAATTGATATCTTGGAAAATTTTTGCGAAAACTTAGGAATACGCGATAGATTAGCGTAACCTGCTCTGATACCAATTTGAAGAGGTGCGCGTGTGTTCAAATTAAGAAATTATATAATTAAACTCAGTTTAACCCAATTAAACCCTAAACAAGCAACTAGGTGTGATTGAATAAGATGTAAAACATGCTAGTATGATCAAACACACATAATTGAGAAAAAATCCCCCAAAGGGGAAAAACCATTTATTTTCATTATAATATTGTAACATACAATTTCTCGAATTACAATGAAAAATACAATGACACAGAGTTACCCGCGGGTATCGGATCTGTAGTCGGCGGTCGGAAGTTTCCCTTTCCAGGAGGGCAGCAATGAAGAAAAAGAACGGTCTTCTCCATAAGAGTATGAATAGACACACGGATGTGTACTTGGGTTGCCAACGAATTCACAAAGGTTTGACAAAGTTGTGTGAATCAACACATGAGTCTTGGGACTCAAAAAGGGTGAAGACTTGAGATATTTGGACTCTCAAATTCGTCTATAAAAGTCTTCCAAAACAACTCTCCCGAAGTTAGTATTTATAGGGAAACACATGAAGAGTTCCACGTTTTAAAAACACTGAAATTCTATCCAGCGTACAGGGTACCCGAACCGGTTAGGGGTCCCCTGTGAACCGGTATGCCCCCCCAAACTAGTTCGGGTTGGGTTCAGGGAAACTCGCTGGAAGGGGGCTAAACACTTAGCAAAAATTCCAAGTATTTTTTCTTAGAATTATCTCCATTTTCAATGGGCCATAACTTGTTCACCGTAGCTCGGATTGAGGTGTCATTTCTTCCAGTATCTTTGTTGTGGCAAGCTCTTCAACTTTTCGGTTGACCAGTCCTCCGAACAATGGATGTAAAATTACCAAATTGCCCTTGAACTTACCTATTGTGCCCTGTTGCACTTTGTTTGACTTCTCTTGTGTACCACTTGCATTACGAGCCTAAAAACATGGAACGTGAAGTCGTTGAGGCAGATTTAGAACACATGTTGGAGATACTGACTGCTTGATTCCTGAAATTCGGATTGACGCCATCGTGTGAGATCGTGTAGAGACATGTCAAATGTAGCGGATTACGACATATACAAATGAAACATTTCGGACATGATAAAAATGTCCTTACATCTCTACGACAGTAATGCTTCACTCCAAACCCAAGTCAACTATCTGACCTATAGTGTCCACATGCTAGAGGTCGCGGCCTCATCCCAAGTGGGTGCGGCACCTAGGTTCATTGTTGTATCATCCGTTAATTTCGTGGCTATACTAGAAGCTCCATCCCCAGAGGTAACTAGGAAGTCCTAGAAGATGAAAGTAGAGAAATATGAGAGATGTTTTGAGGCCTACACCCCATTGGCCTTCCCAGTTCAAAACATATTTGAGTTCGTGAAGGAGGACAAGCTACTGAGGTGTCCCGAGAAGCTGAGGGCTCCGCCTCATAAGAGGGACAAAGCCAAGTGATGCAAATTCCACCAAGACCATGGCCACAATACTAAGAAGTTCTATGGCCTAAAAGATGAAATTGAGACGCTCATAAGGCAGGGAATGTTAGAGCACTTCCTTAAGGATGCCTAAGGGATGCAGCCTAGTCTGACAGGACACATTCCTCTTTTTATACCCATATTTATATTTCATCTATTTATGTTCTTAATGAAAACTCTTTCTAAGTGGTTCCATTTTAACTTTGTATTGAACTAGAAAAGTCCTGAATATATGAATAGATATATGAAATCAAGTTCACTTTATAGTGCAATATTTTGATTCTTATTTTCGTTAAAGGTTATCTTATAAAAGACTCTTTATCTTAAACAGATTCCAAATCGAGAAAATATGTTAAATCGGGAATGATAATATCTAAATGGGACCATAATGCCCACCGTGACGCTTGATTATCTGAAAGCAAGTGATAATTGAAATGACGAAATTAACTATTGAGAGAAGCTATCTAAATTAGTCTGCAACATCACTCATAGAGACTATATTCCAGCATATTATGGCTACATTTTTAAAAGCATTTATTAGAAGGCGTTATTAGCCAAAGGGTCATACAATGCCCGTTCTTAGCTTTTGGGATGCGTCATTAGCCACAAGGGCTTACAGTGCCCGTTCTTAACTTTCGGGATGCGTCATTAGCCCAGGGAGGTCACTCCCCCGACAAACATCATTAACTTGGTGGATAGAGACAAAACATCATTAACTTGGTGATCTCATATTAGCTTGGGGAAGCTTCATAATACCTAGCCCTGAAAGGCCTGATAATAACCCACCGGGGATGAAGACTTAATTATCTACGGATAATCCTATATTTAAAGGGGTCAAAGACTTAATTGTCTACGAATAATCCTATATTTGAAGGGGTCGAAGACTTAATTTCCTGCGGATAATCCTATTATAGCCTAGGAAGACATCATATATATCCAAACATAGCTTAGGGAAGCTTTATAATACCTAGCCCAGGGCAACCTGAAAATAACCCGATCGACTAAAGGAAAGCCATGAAAGACAATCAAAACAACTAAAGGATGTCGTGTTGTTGTCATCATGAAGCATGTCAAAGCTATAGAAAGAGGGTGGCCTTAGCCCAGCATGCTGTCATCAATGCCATAAAAGGCTTGAAAGACACCGCAGCCCTATAAATATAATTGCTAAAAGGTCGCGTACTTGGTCAAACCATCCGCAACCTCAGTATTGTGGCATCAAGACTTGGAAAAGTGCTGGAAAAATTAAAAGTCAAGGTAAAAAGTAACAGGCTGCAGCATATTGTGGGAAACATTTTTAAAGGGTTGTAGTGGAAAGTTAAATGAGGCAAGGAAGCTAAGCCGCAGGCCCAAAAGCCATTTCACTTTGGCACTGCGGCTGTGGGGGATAATTAAAATATATGGTGAGAAAAATTTGAATCCTTTTAAGGAAAAATACAAGTTGTGAAAAGTCTGAGGTAAAGCACGGCAGGTCGCGGCCTTATGTCCATTGCAGTTACTGAAGAAGTATTGCAAGTTTATTCAACCAAGAAATCAAACATATATGCAGACAGTAAGTATTGAAGCATATGAAATAATGAGTAGCAGGGAAGGAAAATTAGAAAAGTTAAAAAGGTAAAAGCCTTGGAAAAATATTATTTACAGATAAAGGTCGTAGCCATTCAAAATCAAGTTTATAAGTTAAGAGGGTCGCAGCCCAATGTTCAGAATTAAAAGGCTAGTTGGCTGCATCATCTTCTTTATCCCCCTCCTCTCCTTCCGTGACAGTCACGGTCTCCTCCTCAGCTGTCGCAGCCTCTGCCTTATCCCTTAGCTTGGCCCTCTCTTCAGCTGCAGCCTTCATCTCAGCCACGCACTGTAGATGCTCAGCATCACCAAGGCCCCAGGCAAGACCTGTCTCTTTAGAATCGGGGAAATTTTTTATAACTCTGTGTTTGAGCCTTTGGTAGCCGCGAAGGTAAGATTTATTATTGATCAAGTAGAAGTCTTTGGAGCCATTAAATGACTCCGCTGTGCTGTCAATTGCTAATTGAAGGGCCTCGACGTGATTTTCTTCCATCTTCTTTATCGTCGTGGCATGGTCTCGGGCATCATTAGCAGCTTTGGCCTCCAATTCCTCATACTTATTCTGAAGTAGTTCAAGTCTTTTATTTGCAAAATCCGTAACCTTAGCAGCCTCTGCAACCTGAGATTGGGCAGCCTTGAGGGACTCCGCAGCCTGCTTGACATTTTCCTCAGCCTAATTCTTGTCTTCTTCCGCGGCCTTAATCTGCTTATCTGCACCCATCTTATATGCCTCAAGTGCCGCGACATAGGACTACTTCCCAGCCTAAAAGGAAGCAGCCCTGGCATTTTCCAAGTCAGTGGAGTGCACTTTCTCCTCATCCTCCTTCAGCTTATAGAGGGCCTCGTTGCTTCTGGGACATCACAACATCCACGGCCTGCAAATAGAGTTGATGTTAGAAGCAAAATATGAAATGTGAAAATAATTGTTGTGCCTACGACCTTATGAGAAGGTATTTGCACTTAACCTCAATAGACTGTGGAGACTATAATCCTCTAAGTCATCGTGGTCTTCATCCACGAGGCGATCAAGGTCCGCTGTATCTGGGACCCTCTTCATTCTGCGGACAGCCCTCGCAGTTGTGTCCCAAGAAGATTCTAGGTTGGGTTGCCTAAGATGAGGCCACGGACAGCCATTAAGACTAACACTGGCACAACATTGAGGAGGTTACAGGTTGGCGTTAACAACTACAATTGTTGGAGGTGGTGAATTTGTATGGATGGGAGAAGTGTCGCGGCCTTCGAGTTGTTCAGAAGTTGACATTATCCCCGTCGCGGCCATAGTAGCACCAATATCATCGTCAAAATCACCCTCATGCCTCTCGTGAGGGGCTAACCCCTCAACTTGTAGTGAAGGCGCGACAGGATTGGTTTGATCTGCAGCCTGATTTCTAGGCGCGACAAGATTAATTTGATCACCAGCAGGGACTGTGGCAGGAGCTTTGGACTTTGTCCTCTTCCTTTTTCTTTGCTTGGCTGTGTTATTAAGGACAACTGCATCCTTATCCATTTCAGCCAATTGAGCTGCTAATAGCTCTCTATCAATCTCCTCACCTGAAGAAGAAATAAAGCGATATTAAATACAAAGTTGGGAGTAGCTGTCGCGGAGTTAAAAATAAAGCAAAAAAGTAATACCTTCTGCACCCATATATTTGGGTACAGATTTGTTGGGAAAGAAGCCTCCCTTGTAGATTGAATCAGAGGTTACTAGAGTGCTGAACTTCTTCTTGTCAGCAGAAACTACCGCAGCCTCCCCAACTCTCTTGTCTTACCACTTACTCAGCTACAAATTGTCAAGAACTGCAGAAAAATGCAAAGGTTAGTACAAAAACAAAATTGTAAAAAGGGGACGCAGATATAATTCAAAAAGTCATTTACCAAGCTTAGAGGGACATCCCTAGTGCCGCGTCATCCTAAAGGTTCTCTCCCTCTCAGTCTCTTCAGGGTGGATCTCCCACCCTTTTTTAAAAATGAAAAAATATTTGCCCTTCCAGTTGTTTACACTGGTAGGACTCCCAGAATAAAGGGTCTCGTCTCTGTCACGGACAGAAAAGTAATAGTACCCTCCAAATTTTACGGAGTTCTCCTTTGGGCGGTAGAAGTAGAAAAACTCCACAAGAGTAATGTCTCTCTTGAATTTCTTATTCCACTGCACAATATATAGCTGCCAAAATTGCCCTTCAGTCATTGGGATCCAATTGGGCTGGGGATAACTTCATCGTCTGGAAGATTCTTCTAATTGGAACAGGGACAGGTAACCGCATCCCGTATATGAAAGTGTGGAGGGGGAAGCAAACCCCATCGTCAACAAGTGTCGTGCAGTGCCTTTATTTCGCGGCAGATGTTGAGCACATCAAACCCTCTGGAAACTCAAAGGCTTCAGCCACCTGATCAACCCACTCTTGAGTCATATTGCTGTGGATATTAAGGGCAGCATGAGGTCTCTCATCTCTACCAGATGGGCCAGCAGGTGCATCCTTAACATTAGAGGTACCCTTCGTCACAGCGTCAGTATCCATTGGCTAATTACTTGAATTGGCTTCTTCTTCCATTGTTGCGGAGTCTGCTTCTGAATCTAGTACCACAATAGTTGGGCCAATTTCTCAATTGGTAAGTTCCAGTTGATTTCAAAGGGCGCACAAAAGGAAGTTCGGGAGGAGAGGCTCCAAAATGTTTGTTCCAAAAGCCTCTCATAAATTCGTCTGGGTCAAAGTTCATATGGTTGCAGCAATACCTGAAAAGCAGAGAGTTCCCAGTTAGGTGTCGCAACCAATATGGTCATATATAGGCCTCTTGGAGGCTGCAGCAGGAATAATAAAGTATCAAGTTTGAAGGACAAACAAGAAATGTTAGGAAAATTTGGTTAACTACACCAAGTGTTGGGCTCTCTCGTCCCTAGAAGTCAACTTCTGCCGCGGCATATTATTTTGAGGAAGGAGGTGTTATAATCTTACAGGTCATAGTTATTAGACTAGGGGATAAGTTATGCGACACTAACTTAGGGGCCTTATACAAGATAATATTTATATGTCGCAGCTAGAAATCTACATACCGCAGCAATTGAGGGCTGCAAACATTTACCTAGACCCTAAAATTTTCCAAGGGATTTTGTTATGCCGCAGTCAAATATTCATCAAGTCGCGGCCATATAATCAAACAGTTATTATTTAATGTTGATTAAATTTGGTGATTCAAGCCCTAGAATTTGAAGAGTTTTCTCAAGAACATCAAGAACATAATGGGAGTTCAGAAACCCTAAAGTCTAACCCAAACTAGAAAAAATCATTTATTGGGTCAACATTGGAGATTGATTCAGTACAAGGTCGGTTACCTAGTTCAAATCCAAACAATTACATGAATTAAAATTGATTCGATTAGTTGAGAAATTGGCAGAAGCAAATTCAGATGATGAATCATTCGATTACAACAATTATTTTGAAAATCAAAAGTTCAAATAGATCAATTCCAATCAGAGAATCAAGAATAGTTGGAAGAATTAAACTGTAAAGATATACAGGAAATTTTTGGTCAAAACATTACCTAGAAACGGATGGAAACCGATTGCTCGGCCTCAAGCTGCCTTGTGCCGCCTAAGAATCACCACGCGCTGCCTTGGAAGGTCGCCGAAAAAATCAAGAGGAGAAATGAACAAGGTTTTGCTTTTGATTTTTTGTCAAGACTTGGAAAATGTAATGAAGACCACGACCAGTTGCCATTTATATAAGAGACCGCGGGAAGATGAAGCGTTGCCTTTTATATGCTGCGGCATCTTGAGAAGACTTGATTACTCAGTCGCAGCCCCAATCGTAATCTCTTGGTACTACGGCTTGGGGGCTTATTGATATGGCAAATATAGTACCCTGCCGCGGGAGAAGTACAATGGTCATGTGCCGAAGCCTTTACACCTTGGTCTATCACTTACAGGCCGCAAAATTACTTATTATATACCTCACTGGCCTACTTCAGCAGCCTCTCATACACAGGGGCGACTCCAACTCGCTATAGGGCGCGGCCCCTATTTGTTACAGGGTGCAGCCCCTACTTGCTACAGGGTCAGTGTGATCATTCTAACTGGCCGCAACCCCTTTTTCCATCCACAGCAGCAATACAACATCCACACCTATATATGTAGAGGTCCACACCTCCCGAGAGGAGGGGGGGGGATTCCTCATTCGAGATTTGGGTTCATGACTAGTGCCAATACATAGATCAGAGATCATGATGTTCTCCAGACCACTCGGTCCAGCTCGGAGGCTTCTCTCTAGCATCACAGTCATCTCTCCGGCACACCGCAATCCTCATAAACATGCATTCTCTTCTATTCTTATGCTTGTATGCCTCTTTAGGCCTAATTACTATGTATCAAACAGCATATATAATGAGAGTGTGGCACCAACGTGGAAGTAGGCTCATTTTTACAGCCAAACCACCTTATATATTGTCTTTTATCTCTCTTTGCTTGCTCTATTTGTTTATTATGCACTTTATACTTGATTTGTTGGTACGATAACGACAAGTGGGCGATTTCTCATATCATCAGTAAAAATTTATTGAATTCAAATGACATTGACTCAAGCAAAGCAACAAATTAAAGTCTAAAATGACTTTCACACCAATAATGTCTAAAACTATTTAATGCTTTTTCAAGACTTTGTCAGGACGTGCAAACCGGTTGATATAAACTCCCTCAAAAATAAGATACTGATAATATTTTTATATTCAATTCTTTTCTTTTGAATGATCATATCAAGCTAAACTAATTTGGCATTGGCTACTTTTTTCAACGCCACACTTTTTAGCTCTTTTTAAACTCTTTGGACCTTGGCTATTTTTTACACTCCCACACTTTTTAGGTTCGATTTAAACGGTGGATTAATTGTAAAGGACATGTATACCTTCCATAGCCCTTCCCCGTGTTCACTCGTTATTTTTCAATTTAAACAAATTCCTCACGGGCAACGATTCTTACGTACACTAATTTCATTGCCAAGTTTTATCGCATATGGTTCGTTTTAAAGATAGGATTGAGATGGAAATACTTCGACCAACATGTGATAGACAAGTACAATAATCAAATGAATCCATCCAAGTGTGCATCAAAGGAAATCATGAGTCAAACATGTAGAAAGTAATCTCAAATTTCATCTTAATGACTCCAAACATTATAAAGCACATGGATGCAATGATGTATCGTTTCAAAACACTATCGAATAGTCATATGGATATGGAATGATGTTGTGACTTAGTCATCCTAAATGTTCATTCATAAACGGAGTAAAACAAATTAAAAAATTCTTTTTATCTTTTTCCAAAAAATTTATCAAAATAAAATATTTCTGGCTTTTTCAATTTTTTTTTTAATTGAAAAACTTTTTGTATTTTTTTTCAAAAACAAAATCTTTTGGGGTTTTTCAAAAAATATATCAAAATGGAAAAAAAATACAAAAGTGGTACACACTGGCAACAAGTAAAAAATATCATCATGAAAATCATCATATGCTAGCAAACAAGTTTAAACCTCAACCATTAGGTGCGGAGGAGTTTTTCAAGGGTGGTGACATCCTATGAAAAACATCCATCAAATTATGTGAAATTTTGACTAAAAACTTAAATTTGTCTCGAATATATGCAAACTCTCTCATGTAATCTCACGGAGCAGGCAAAATATCATGTGTGGGTAGGTGTGTAGGAACACATGGCAAAACTCTATGTGACACACTACCCAACTTAAAATAGAATTCCACAAAGTGTCCTCTCTTCTTGCTATACACGGGCCTAGTAACACCTCTCTCAAATCGTCTAGGACGCACTCTACTATCTCGAATGGTACGCCGAGGTGGGTTAGTTTGAGAGCCACAAGGATCTAACACAGACTCAGAAATCGGCTCGGATGCAACGTGGAAAGTAGATGTACTGCCATGACATATTCCTAATCTCTCAACATTACCCAAAGCGATACGGAGGAACATCTTTCCTACCTTCTTAGATGTATCCTCTATAGTGACCTTTACTTCCCCAACTCGTTCAAGATCTCTCTCTAGTTGCACCGCACAGGCTTCAAATTCGCTCTTTTTCCGACCTATGATGATCAACTTCTTACTCAAAGAAACCTTCATCTTCTCAAGTTGACTCATCGATGACTCAAATCATTTCAAAACTTTTATCTCTCTCTCCAAATCTAACATCTTAATACTTAACTCCTTATTTAGCTTCTTCATCTTTAAGGTCTCGACGTATAAATCTCTAAATTCTTTTTGAAGTTCACTTTCACCCTCACTTTCAACCTCACTCTCACACTCACTAGAAGCACTCATCCCCGGAATCTTTCACTTCCTTGTCACTATTCCTAAGAGAGGCTGGCATGGAAATTTTTCCACCCTATCTCTTTATCATAGTGGGATATTCAAGCGCTTTGTGTCCTTTTCCCTCGCACTCAAAACATCTCTCATAATCTTCTTTCTCTTTCTCACTGCTCTCTTTGGCCTCTCCTTTCTTTTTATTTTTCTCAAAATCTTTTTATTGGAAGAATTTTCTTTGGAAAATTTGAGAAACTTTTTAAAAAATTTAGCAAGCATGGCCACATCATCAAAATTAAATTTCCCCGCAGACTCGGACTCACAAACTTTCTCTTTCTTTTTCTTCTCTCTCTTGGGCACTTCTCACATTTTCTAGACCGGGTCTTAAGTGTTGTCCTTCTATCCTTAAGATTGGCAGTGTTAGGAAATATGTCAATTTCATATATCTTGAGGTATCCTACTAGTTCTTTTAACTTTAGATTTCTCAAATTTCCTAAATAATTCAACACAGTGACTTTAGGGATAAAACGTTTAGGCAACGATCTCAAAATCTTTTTAACTACTCGTGCATCAGGAATACGTTCATTAAGATTGAAACTAGTGTTGACAATATCAGACAAACGTGCATAAAACTCATCAAAACATTTAGATTCAAGCATGGTTATTGTTTTAAATTGAGTAGTTAAATTTTGCAATTTAGATTCTTTCACTACATTTGTGACTTCATGGGTAAGTTGAAGAACATCCCATGCTTCTTTTGACGTGGTACACGTCTTGATGTGTCGAAACTTGTCAAGTGTGACAGCTCCAGAAATTGTACCTAGCCCATTAGAATTATATGTTCTCCATTTAAATTCATCCTAACTATAGTCTGACACCGATTTAAGGTTTGTCACATTATATATGGTGACAAATGGAGGAGTTCACCCTATTTCATAAACAACCCAAACACACTCATCGATAGCCTTTAATAAAGATTTCATGTGGGCTTTCCAATAGGTGTAATTAGTTCCATCAAAGACGGGCATCCGATTATATAACTTATCCATCGAAAAATTTGCGAAATTTTTCAAAATCAGATTTTTCAAAAAAAATCGATATCACAAAAATTTTGCGAAAAAACGATCACTCGATAATTTGGAGTAGCCTGCTCTGATACCAATTTGAGAATGTTGTGCAATATCGATTATCAATTTAATTCGCAAATTTCCAAACGTTAAACTTATTTAACTAGATGTCAGTTTTTTATCCAAATTAATTAAACCCCAAAACATGCATTTAGGTGAATAAATTAATCATGCCATCAAAAAACAATCAAAAATTATTGGACACACTAATTTCAAAAAAATTCCATGAAAGGGCAAAACCTTTATTTTTATAAATGTTTGCAAATCGCAATGTACAACACACTTACAAAAATATGCAATGAATCTACCGCAGCAAACTCACATAGGTTGCAACCTCTAAACCAGCAATGCACTTCCGCGAGAACCCACAACAATCGCAACTCTATCTCCAGCAAGGAACACCCTCGAGTCTTCCCAAGTGATCGCAATCGTCAGCAAGTAACTCCCTCAAGAGCTACCAATCCAACAGTAGAGATGAAACTCCACAAGAATAAACTTCAACAAGAAGTGATTTGGGTTCCACAAAAGATTCAGAAAAGAAATGGAATGATTTTGTGTGAATCAAACACATAAAAAACGCTAAAAGTGAAGACTAAAAGTTCTGCATAATTGCAGTTTTCGTGTATTAAAAGTCTTAATGAAAAAGGTCTTCACTACAAGTATTTATAGCTGATAAAAAAATTTAAGGCGCGCAGGACGTTCGAACGACTTTAAACGACATCTTCATGTCGTTTTAACGACATCTCGTGTCGTTACTAACGACCTTTCAAACAACACTTAAAAACACAAAATAATATGGGTTCGTTTGAAGCACCAAAGAAATGATCCTTTGAACGACCCTTCAAACGACATTGCATGTCGTAAGAAGTTGTCGTTTAAACGATAGAAGTGACAAAAATTATTTTTAAAATGCTCGCCTACATGTCTTGAAAAAAATATTTTGACTTAGAAAAAATGCCTCATTTTGTTTTAAAACAGTTTTGAAAAGTATCCCAATACTAATGTAAAGCAATTACGAAACTTAAATATGTTTTATATGAAATTGTACCTCATGTTGCGCAAATATCGAAGATACTTGAAATTCGAATCCGTCTTCATGAATGTATGAACTTGAGCTTCCCTCAACGGTTGTAGCGATATACGAGATATTCTATGTAAACTACGGACAATGAAAATTATGTCCTTACAATAGCAACCTTTAATTAAAAAGGACACATTCTCATTCCTACCAGCTTCCACTACATATGCATTAAATTTTTTATTAGGCATTATACCGACCCTATTATTCATTTCAAGTCTACTTTTCACCACTGCATATATGAGAACGTGTGTGCTCGCGTTCAAATGATCAATTTATATATAAAACCCTTTTAATCCAAACAAACCCTAAACATGCAGCAGTATGTGATTGAATAAATTGATAATCTACGCAAGAACATTCAAACACATGCAATTAAGGAAAAATCCCCCTCAGGGGCAAAACCATTTATTTTCACTATAATTTGTAAGAGAACGGCTTACAATCGGATTACAATGAAAATACAAGTTGACTAAGAATTAACCTCGGGTATCGGATTCTGTAGTCGCGGCTGGAATTATCCCTTTCCAGTAGGGCTGCAATGAAGAAGAAGAAGAACGGTCTCCTCCACAAGGGTTGAACAAACCAAAGTTGTGTTCTTGGGTTGCAAAAGGATTCACAAAGGTTTGGCAATGATGTGTGAATCAAAACATGAGTCTTGGGACTCAAAAATATGAAGACTAGATGTATTTGGACTCTCAAATTCGTCTCCTAAAGTCTTGCAAAACAACTCCCCCGAAGTTGGTATTTATAGGAAAAAATATGAAGAGTCCCACGTTCTTAAAACTCTAAAATTCTATCCAGCGTACAAAAAAAAACAGCATTCTTTAAGGAATTTTCTCTATCTTCAAAAGGTCATAACTCCTTCACCGTAGCTCGGATTGAGGTGCCGTTTTTTCCAGTATCTTCGTTGCGGCGATCTCTTCAACTTCTAGTTGACCAGACCTCCGAACTATGGATGTGAAATTACGAAAATGCCCTTGAACTCTCCTATTGTGCCTTTTTTTCACTGTTTTGACTTCCCTTGCGTACCACTTGCATTAAGTCCCTAAAATCTTGGAACGTGAAGTCATTGAGGCAGATGTGGGACATATTAGTGGAGATAATGCATGCTTGATTCTCAGAATTCGGATAGAGGTCGTCATGTGAGATCGTGAGGAGACGTGCCAAATGTAGCGGCGTTCGACATAAATAAATGAAACATTTCGGACATGTGAAAAATGTCCTTACAAATCTCCCCCTATGTCTATGCCGGTACATACATAAAAAATCCGAATTATCAAATATGAAATTGCCTATACAAAACCCTCCCATTAACCCAAAACTGGAAAAGGTACAAATGAATAGTCTTCATCGTTTGTTCTTTAATTCTTCAAGAATCTCAAAACTTTTCTCATCGGGGTGTGCAACATATAGATCTGCAATCTTCATACCTACACACATGAGATAAAGCAAATACCACGTGACATATCGAGTTTGAAATGAGATAACATGGATATCAATATATGATCTCAAAACTTTTCTCATCAGGGTGTGCAACATATAGATCTGCAATCTTCATACCTACACACATGAGACAAAGCAAATACCACGTGACATATCGAGTTTGAAATGAGATAACATGGATATCAATATATGATAAAAATATAAGCAACATCTCAAAAACTCCCCCAGAATTCAAACTCCCCCATAATATGATAATTCTTTCTCCCCCTTTTTTTTGATGTCCCCAAATGGACAAATTAGAGAAATAAATCAAATAAGCAAGTGTGGGGTGTCACTAGGATAAAAACACACCATGAATAAACAGAAAGCAACCAAGTCAATGATAGCGTAAATGAAGTGGTGTGATCAAATTCGATAGGAAAATCAATGCATACAAACATGATATATGTGCACGATGAATATTGGATATTCCTAGCGAATGAACTCAAATGCTTCCTTTGGTGTAAAAGAGTGACAATATAAGATATTGACTCAATCAAATCAACAAATTAAAGTTCAAAATGATTTTCACACCAATAACGTCCAAAATGATTTTATGCTTTTTCAGGACTTTCAAGGAAGTGCAAACCCGTTTATATTCTCCAACCAAACTCCCTCAGATATTATATTGAATAGAGGCATTCTAAATTCTCAAACTTTGGAGAATTGATGGTGAAACCTAAGTGGCCCATATTTGGCATGAATTTCTTTTTATTGCCTTTAAATTTTTTCAGGCTCTTTTAACCTCTTTGGACCTCGGATATTAAAATTCCTCCATTTTTTAGGTCCTTTTTAACGGTGGCTTTTGCGCAAAGGATAGATGATTACCTTTCGCAGCCCCTCCCCGTTATACAAAAACACACAGTCTCACCAAAACGGTTTTTACATGCATTCCAATCTTGTTAAGTTTTATCGCATATTGTACATTGTATAGACATGATTGAGATGAAAACACGCAAGTCAACATGAGATAGACAAGTGCAATAATCAAATATAGTCGTGCATGTGTGCAATAAAGGATATAGGAGTCAAACATGTAGGAAGATATCACTAATTACATCTCAAAGACTCCAATCAATGTAAAGCACATGGATGAAATGATGTAGCCTCTCAAATCTCTATCAAACAGTCACATGGATAAATGGAATGAAGTTGTGACTTGGCTATCTTACATGCTCATCCATAAAAGAAGCAAAATACAAAAATCTTTTTGGATTTTTTCAAAAATTTGGAAAAAAAGAAATAAAATCTTTTTGTGCTTTTCTCAAAATTTTTCTTAAAGGAAAATCTTTTTGTATTTTTTTCAAAAGAAATATAAAAAGCAAAAGGAATAAAACAAAGCTGTACAACTAAGCAATGGTACATATAAAACAGACTAGCAATAGGAAGCATATGATATGAACATGAAGAAGCATCCTATTCTAGACATAGACCAACCCTTCAGTCAACTGTGCAAATCCCTAAAGATTTCCTAAGACTCTCAAATCTAAGGGCATCTAAAGGTTTCGTGAAAATATCGGCTAACTGACGGTCGGTAGGAACAAAACTCATGGATACGACTTTCTCTTCAACTAACTGATGAATAAAGTGCTCACGTATCCTGATGTGTTTTGTGCGCGAATGCTGAACTGGATTGCGGGATATGTGTATCGCGCTCGTGTTATCACAGGAAATGGTCATGGTGTCCTGTGATATCCCATAATCCTCCAGCATTTGCTTCATCCACAAGAGTTGTGTGCAACAACTCCCGGCGGCTATGTACTCAGCCTCCACAGTGGACAAAGAGATGGAATTTTGCTTCTTGCTCATCCAGGAGACAAGAGCAAAACCAAAATAGAAACACCCACCAGAAGTGCTCCTACATCCATCTACATCCCCAGCCCAATCGGCATCCGAGTAGGCGGACAGACGGTAATCGGTATCAAAGGAATACCAAATCTCGTATGAGAGAGTACCACTTACGTATTTAATAATACGTTTTAGAGCAAGTAAATGTGACTCTTTTGGGGATGCCTGATAACGCGAACAGACTCCAACACTAAAGGCGATGTCCGGACAACTGGCAGTCAAGTAGAGGAGACTACCTATCATACTCCGATATAAGGTTTGCTCTACGTCCTTGCCTGAAGTGTCCTTACTAAGCTTGGTAGTGGTACTCATAGGTGTACGTGCATGCTTAGCGGAGTCTAAACCAAATTTCTTCACTAGGTCTCTAGCATACTTGGATTGGGAGATGAACATCCCATCCTCTAGCTGACGAACCTGGAGACCAAGGAAGAATGTAAGCTCACCAACCATGCTCATCTCAAACTCACTTTTCATCTCCTCCTCAAAGTGGTGAGCATGCTGGGAGCATGTGGATCCAAAGACTATGTCGTCCACATAGACCTGGGCAACCAAAATAGCACCGTCATCTCTCCTGACAAACAACGTCATATCTACTCCCCCTCTCTTGAAGCCACGAGCTAAGAGATAAGAAGTAAGCCTCTCGTACCAAGCACGGGGTGCTTGCTTCAAACCATACAAGGCTTTCCTCAGATAGTAGACGTGCTCAGGGTGCTGAGGGTCTTCAAACCCTTTTGGTTGTTCCACATAAACCTCCTCTTGTAGAATGCCATTCAAAAAGTCACTCTTGACATCCATCTGATACACCTTGAAGCGCAGATGACATGTGATGGCGAGCAGAAGACGGACGGACTCAAGCCTCGCAACAGGAGCAAATGTCTCCCCAAAGTCTACACCCTCTATCTGTGTGTAGCCTTGAGCGACCAACCTAGCCTTATTTCTGATTATGGTACCATATTCATCCATTTTGTTCTTGAAAATCCACCGGGTACCTATCACATTAGTCTCACTAGGTCGGGGGACTAATTCCCAGACATTATTCTTTTTAAACTGAAGCAACTCATCCTGCATAGCAGATATCCAGTGTTCATCCTTGAGTGCTTCTTTATGGTTCTTGGGCTCGACTTTGGACGTATAGCAAAGATGGCTAACAACGTTCTCTAGCTGAGCACGAGTCTTGACCCCTAGAGTGGGATCACCGACAATGGCAGAAGGGTCATGACTCTTGCGAACCCAAGAAGGTGTGTCCCCTAACTCAGGAGTAGGGTCCACAGAGTGTGAGAGAGGAACAGGTAAATCACTGTCAGAACAATCCTCATCCTCACACTGAAGGTTAGGATCAATAACCGTCAAAGGTTCGTCATCTTGTACGGTAATGTTTATTGATTCCATAACCCTAGAGCTCTTCAGGTTAAAAACACGGTATGCTCTACTATTCGATGAATATCCTAGAAATATTCCCTCGTCGCTCCGGGAGTCGAACTTTCCTAATTGCTCTCTATCCGGTAGGATGTAGCATTTACTCCCAAAAACACGGAAATACCCCAGGTTGGGCTTCTTGCCGGTCCACAACTCATAAGGTGTCTGTAGTGTGTGTGGACGCAAATAAACCCTATTCACCGTGTGGCATGCAGTAGACACTGCATCTGCCCAAAATCTCCTAGAAACTTTACGACCTAGAAGCATAGATCTAGCCATCTCTTGGATCGTTCTATTCTTTCTCTCAACAATCCCATTTTGCTGAGGAGTTCTCACAGCAGAAAACTCATGTTTGATCCCAAGGCTATCACAATAAAGATCTACTTTTGCTTCCTTAAATTCAGTGCCGTTGTCACTACGTATCCTATTAATAGTGACTCCGTGTTGATTTTGCAGGACACGGCACTTGGTCGTTAAAAATTCTACAGCATCGGATTTCTCTCTCAGAAAACCTACAATGGAGTATCTGGAGAAATCATCTACCATCACGAGGATGTACCTCTTACCACCTAGACTCTCAGTACGAGTGGGACCCATAAGATCCATGTGAATCAACTCCAGAACACGAGAGGTGGTAATGGAATGCAACTTCCTATGAGGACTACGAATTTGTTTTCCCAACTGACAGGGTCCACAAACGGTCGAAGTTGACTTTCCAAGAGATGGTAAGCCACGTACTAGGTCCTTTTTAGCTAAACGATTAAGATCTCTAACGTTCACGTGACCTAGACGTTGGTGCCACAGATCCATAGGAGTGATCGTGGCGCTGTTGCAAACAAGTGAGGATGTGGGCTCAGTCCCATAGAAATTATCCTCGGTCCTCATCCCTTGCATCAATAGTTTACCGGTTTGATTGTAGACTTTACAGGCGTCCCGGTCAAACTTTACTGCAAGGTCAGTGTCGCACAGCTGGCTAATGCTTAGAAGGTTTGCTTTCAAACCTTTGACGTACAAAACATTTTCTAGCTTAGGAAAACCAGGTAACTCGATAGTACCTCGTCCTATAATGCTAGACTTACTCCCATCTCCAAAGGTGACTCTGCCATCTTGATAATCCTCAAGAGTAGTAAAAAATGAGGCATCACCTGTCATGTGTCTGGAGCACCCACTATCAAAATACCATTGAGAGGTATTATGTGCTTTGAGAGCAACATGAACAACAAAAGCCTTTTTATCTTTCTTAGGTACCCAAGTCGAGGTGACCTTTTATTTGCCTTTGTTGTTGTTGATTTTAGCTGGAATGTGAGAAGCATTCACTAACGGCAAAGACATCCGTCGGAATTCTTCCATTAAACTCTGAGTCGTGGCAGCTAAGAACTCAACTCGCTCTCTCAGACTAGAAAACTCATCAGTATGACGTGGTGGAGCAGTAGTACGTCGTGTCCGACCCATGCTATAGCAAGTTTCCCTAAGGTGGCCTTTTCTTTTGCAATAAGCACAAAAGAGCACTGTCAAAGGCGGACCTCGGTTTGCTTTTCTAGGTCAAACTCTCCTTCGAGGTTTTTTACGGTGACCATAAGGAGTTGTAGTAAACTCAGGAACTGGTCCAGGTGCAATTTGGGACGTGGAGGCACCATCATATCCAATTCCTTAACGATCACCAAAACCTAAATCGGGGCCGAGGAGCATCTTTCCCATCTTCCCAGATCTGTCCTCGATTTGTACCTTGACTTCCCGTGCTTTCTCAAGATAATGAGTCAGCTGGGCAACAAGGGCTTCAAGTTTCTTCCGAGTCTCCACGGAGGAATGGAGTTGACTCGTAAGACTAGCCACTTGCTTGATCAAGTCCCCTCTCTCTTTCTCTAGAGTACTCTCTCTATCTCTAAATAAATTCTCATTCTCGACACATGTAGACTCTCTCTCTCTCAGGGCGGTGCAGGTGGAGAACTCTCTTTCTCTCGCTTTCTTTAAATCTACCTCTAGGCAAGTGATCTTAAGAACTAACGCTTTGTTACGCTTTTTAGTTTTAAAAGACTCAGAATATAACTCAGCGTAGGCGCGTTGTATATCACTCTCGCTCTCACTTGTGTCATTCTCCCCCTCACTCACATCGCTCTCACTGTCGAGGTGTCCCTGTGAAGCATCATCCTCAACGTCGTGAGGAGAACTAGGAGTGCTCACTTGGCTGGCCATGAATGCGGTGAAGTTACACTCATGCGGTGACTCATCTCCAGAATCCACCGTCTCGACCTCACTGTCGTCACTAAGGGTAGCATTAAGAACAGCTCTCCCTTTCTCTCTATTCAGACGATTGGCACACTCAAAAGCTCTATGACCCCTACCATCACACTCAAAACATCTCTCACTTTCTTTCAGAGGAGGATTTTTGGAAACTTTTTCATTTTTCTTTTCAAACTTATTTTTCTCAAATTTCTTTTTATCTTTAAAATTGTCATTTTTCTTAAATTTGAGAATCCTCTTGAATTTTTTTGCAAAAAGAGCCAAATCATCTAAGTCAAAATCGCACTCAGAATCTGACGTGTCAGTCTCTCTCTTTCTAGATGACTCTACCCTCTTTCTAGCTAACCCCTCACTCCTTCTCTCTTGGGCTTTAAGAGCAATTCCCTTATCTTTAGATTTAGCATTTTTAGGGAACATATCAATTTCATAAGTTTGCAAATCTCCTACAAGTTCTTCCAATTTTAGCGTATTTAAATTACCCATAGAATTTAGCACAGTGACTTTAGGGATAAAACGCTTAGGCAAAGAACGAAGAATCTTTTTAACAACTCTAGCATTCGGAATTTGTTCACCAAGATTAAAACTAGTATTCACAATGTCAGAAAATCTAGCATAAAATTCATCAAAGCATTCAGAATCATGCATGGTGATTGTTTCAAATTGAGTTGTCAAGTTTTGCAACTTAGACTCTTTCACAGCATTAGTTCCTTCATGGGTGAGTTGTAAAACATCCCATGCCTCTTTTGAGGTGGTACACGTCATTATGCGTTTGAACTCATCAGGTGTGATAGACCCAGAAATAGCACTTAGACCCTTAGAATTAAAAGATGACCATTTAATTTCTTCATCAGACCAAGAAATGTCAGGTTTCAAGTTGGTCACATTATCAACAGTCACGGTGGGAGGAGTCCACCCTCGTTCAACCAAAATCCAGACACGTTCATCAATGGCTTTTAAAGCCGACCTCATACGGGCTTTCCAATAAGCATAATTTGTCCCGTCAAAAATAGGCATTTTATAATATGACTTCTCCATTTGAACACGCACTTTTTCAAAAATCAATTTTTTCAGAAAATTGATATCTTAAAAAAATTTTGAGGAAAAAAAAGGAATACGCGATAGATTAGCGTAACCTGCTCTGATACCAATTTGAGAACGTGTGTTCTCGCGTTCAAATGATCAAATTATATATAAAACCCTTTTAATCCAAACAAACCCTAAACATGCAGTAGTATGTGATTGAATAAATTGATAATCTACACAAGAACATTCAAACACTTGCAATTAAGGAAAAATCCCCCTCAGGGGCAAAACCATTTATTTTCACTATAATTTGTAAGAGAACGGCTTACAATCGGATTACAATGAAAATACAAGTTGACTAAGAATTACCCTCGGGTATCGAATTCTGTAGTCGCGGTTGGAATTATCCCTTTCCAGTAGGGCTGCAATGAAGAAGAAGAACGGTCTCCTCCACAAGGGTTGAAGAAACCAAAGTTGTGTTCTTGGGTTGCAAAAGGATTCACAAAGGTTTGACAATGATGTGTGAATCAAAACATGAGTCTTGGGACTCAAAAATATGAAGACTAGATGTATTTGGACTCTCAAATTCGTCTCCTAAAGTCTTGCAAAACAACTCCCCCGAAGTTGGTATTTATAGGAAAAAATATGAAGAGTCCCACGTTCTTAAAACTCTAAAATTCTATCCAGCGTACAAAAAAAAACAGCATTCTTTGAGGAATTTTCTCTATCTTCAAAAGGTCATAACTCCTTCACCGTAGCTCGGATTGAGGTGCCGTTTTTTCCAGTATCTTCGTTGCGGCGAGATCTTCAACTTTCTAGTTGACCAGACCTCCGAAATATGGATGTGAAATTATGAAAATGCCCTTGAACTCTCCTATTGTGCCTTTTTTCACTATTTTGACTTCCCTTGCGTACCACTTGCATTAAGTCCCTAAAATCTTGGAACGTGAAGTCATTGAGGCAGATGTGGGACATATTAGTGGAGATAATGCATGCTTGATTCCCGAAATTCAGATGGAGGCCGTCATGTGAGATCGTGAGGAGACGTGCCAAATGTAGCGGCGTTCGACATAAATAAATGAAACATTTCGGACATGTGAAAAATGTCCTTACAAATATTACACGATTGGCCTTGAATTATAATTTACCCAGGCTCACATGATGGTTATGGTCGAAGGATACACTCATGATTATACACTTCCCTTCGAGATACAAAAAGGCATTAATTTTGGCACCACAATAACTTCAACAACTTGGTGGAAATTTGAATGAATTTTTACTCCTACTTTCACTTTTACCCCTTACGAGAGCGAGCAAGAGTAATATATCTTAATGTATCATCATCTCCTTTTTTTTAAGTCCTCTTTTTTACGGAAAACCCTATTTTATTACCAGATTTTTTGTAGTACTCCAACGTATCATCAACATTATCAAATTGCATTTCGACTTCGGGTTTAAACAAATTCTCTTTTTGATTTTTTTTCATTTTCTTCAATATCTTCATTTCTTCAATACCTTCATTTTTTTCATTTTCTTCAATACCTTCTATGCAAATCAATGCTAAGAGAATCAACATCCATTCCTTTTTAAGTTTAAGGGAGTTTTGGGGAAATATCCAATCTAATTCAAACTGTATAAAAATAGGACACTCCATATAATTTTATAAATTTAGTCCTTATACTAAAAAGACCATGAAAAATTACTAATATACCATTTGATAACTCATAAAAAAAACATCAAATTTTTAAAAGCCCATAACTTTAAGTCTACAAATCCAAAATTCACAAAATTTATATATTTGAAATTTACTCGTCGAGATCTATCCAACAACACCTATATTTTGTGACAAAAAAATCGAAATCGATAAATTTACTAATTCACTAAAACCTCTATTTTCCGGCGAAAACTCCATTTTTTCCGGCGAAAAACCTTCATCCTCGACGCTGGCAATGGTGCCGCTGGCGCGGACCAAAAAAATGAAAGAAATAGACGAAGAAAGAGAGAAACCATCCGGAGAGAATTTAGGCGTTCCGACGAGGATTCCAGTGGGTGGGGTGGAGGTGGGGTTAGGACTGTCAATGGAGCAGGTCTGAACCTGGATCCGCCCCGAATTAACGAATTTAAGAAAATTTTATAGACCCGATTATCTGATTGCTCGATTACCCTATTACCCGATTAGTTAATGGACCGGGTCTGGATATTCATGACTCCGATCCGATAAGGACCCGACCCGAATGTGTATATATATAATATAATAAATATATATTTATATATAACATTATATATATAGTCTTACATGTAGTTACTATATATATATATATATAGGGAGAGGTTCTCTAGTGGACCAAAAGAACGAACTTTTTAATGGACCTTAACAAAAAACACATAATAACACATTAATTTTAATTCATATAGTGTAATTGGTCCACGCCAGCGGCACCAAACACGCGTGTCGATCGACCCCCAATCCCTCCAACCGCCCCCCCCACCCACCCCACCCCCACCCCCATTGCAGCCCTGCTGTCATAAGGGCTGCTATGGTGATGGTGATGGTGGTGGTTGGGTGGGGGGTGGGGAGGAGGGGGTAGTGGTGGTGGTGGGGTCTCGAGTGCCGCTGGCACGGACCAATTACACTATAGGAATTAAAATTAATGTGTTATTATGTGTTTTTTGTTAAGGTCCATTAAAAAGTCCATTCTTCTGGTCCACTAGAGAACCTCTCCTTATATATATATATATATAGTAAGTTTGTTTTTGTTGTCAAAAGTTTGTTGTCAAAGGTATTCGGGTCGGGTCCTCGGGTCCTTAATGGTTCTAGGTCTAGATCCATTTCTCAATACCTGACGGGTAATCGGGTAAGACCCGATCCGCTAAAAAAATACCCGAATCGGATATGGATATACCCTTACCCGATCCGTTTACACCCCTAGGTGGGGTTATTTGTTTATTTTTAGATTAAGTTTTAAATGAGTATGACTAAGGGTATAAATATAAATACCTCTTTAATTAAAACAAATAAAATTATTTGTTTTGTGTACTCCTAATCCTAAAGGGACCACACAAATAAATATCGTTGTACTACAAGACCAGAGTTATAAACCTGAAAACCACTGTCCTATAAATCCAAATATAGAAAGGGACGTGACATTTATTTTAATTCTCTATAAGTTTAATAAAACAAATCACGACATTATTTTTTTTAAGGGGGTTTTGGAAAAATGTCTTTATAGTGTTCAAAGTGTATAAAAATAGGACACTCCATATAATTTTATAAATTTAGTTCCTGTACTAAAAATACCCTGAAAAATGGTGAAAAATAGTGCCGCTGGCGCAGAGCAAAAAAATAAAGGTATTGTACCATAGGGACTAGATTTAAAAATGCTATTGTACCACAGGAACTAGATTTATAAACTTGAAAAGCATTGTCCTAAAAATCCAAAAATAGAAAGGAACATGACATTTACCTTAATTCTCTATTTTTTTAATAATTGAAAAATTAAGGGTCAAAATAAATAAATAACACATTAAGAACATAAATAAAAAAAATTAAAAATGTATTGACATTTGAAAAATGTTTGCCACAAGATGCAGGAAAATATATATGTAGAAAAAATATTAAGAACATGAATTATTAACATTTAGGGAAAAAAATCCTAAAAAATCTCCTATTTATTCAAATATACACATTAAATTTATCAAAATCAAACTTACTTGATCGGGCATGGGATGATTGTAATCTTTTTGGCTCCCACCTTAAAAACTTGTATAGTGATCCTGATGATCTTATGAATACACGGATAAAAAAAATGAATAGCTGGTAAGTATCCAGTCAATGTTTACACCTTCCCAAGTATTTTGTCCTCTTGAGTTTCAGTCAATTGTTCCGTCACTTTCTCTTACACGATATAATTTCCTTATTTATATAGAAGGGACGCAATAGCGAAATCATTTTGCTTTTATTTTTTTATTTGAACATGAAGTCTTAATCTGAAATTTAAAATTTGAATTTAAAAAATATATTTGTTTTCATATTTGAATGTAACTCTGAATGAATGTATTTAAATGAATTAAAACTTTAAATTCAAACTTCAGATGTAACTCTACCATCAAATATAACCGTTAAGTTTCTTAATTATTTAAAAAAACCAATATTTTTTTAATACCTCTTAAGTGTGAATAGTTCATATTCAAACTTGAAATATAAAAATAAACACAAAGAAAAAAAATAGAAAACAATTAGCAAAACAACTCCAAACAAATTCACATTTTTTATATGATTTAGATTAAATTCATTATCAGTACCACATATTAAACCATCAAACCCAAATCAATTTACTAAAGTCAATGAAAACTAAACCCAACTTATCTCCCAGTGGGTAAGACAACTCATCGGATTGACAAATTCAACAACAATTCCAGACTTAATTAAACCTTGTTTCATATAACTTAATCGATATAATCTTACAATACAATCACCAAGAAAGCCTCATTCTACATAATAAATACATAAAAATAAAAAAACTAAGAAAACAGAAAGAGCAAGCAAACAAAAACATCCCACAAGTTCTCCTCTTTCTCATTTTGACATATATATGCTAGTTTGCTCAAGTGATCCTAAAAAATAATATTCTCCCCACCCCAAATTAAGAGTCAGCTGGTCCTTTTTGTGTTGTTCCAAATTTAGAGTCCACGTTTCTTTTTTGGACAGTCAACAAACCAAGTTTCACGATAGTGAACAAGAGTTCTTGACCGTTGATTGAGTGTATCCTTAATCTACACAAAATAAAGGTACGGACTCTTAATTTGGGAACGAGGGAGTATACCCTAAGCCTGCATTGCTATAGGAACATACATCCACTGGTAATTTCACAACACGTATACATGGGCAGAACAAGGCCGGTAACAGAACTGCACAAAGTAGAGGGGTCGATTTTCATAAAAACTCTCTACAACTCAGGTGAATCCTTAAGAATGGACCAAAGTTTTATTTTTGGTGTCTCGTGCGACAACCTTTGCAGCTCTTAACTGAAGCGGGAGAGGCAATGGAAGAGGGGGCTCAGAGTTTGAATGGGATGCTCCTGCTTCGGTTAAAACCTCTTCTTTGGAAGGAATAGCGACTGGTTCCTCGGGTTTTGGAGTGTAATTGAACGAGAGTTCCTTGTTAGAAGAGAGCGCGATCAGCTCTTTCTCCTCCAGCCCTTTTGGTGGCCCTATGCTGCATCGATCCGGGCTGTGTTTTGCCAATGCATCTTTAAACTTCTTGATCTGTAATACAATCATTCACATTAACAGTTTTTCCCTAAAATGAGAATCTAATTCCAACTTATTGTACAGCTGATTACAAAACTAAAAAAATGGTTAATCTACGGAAAAGTTGGAAAAGGAGTGAAAAAACTTCTTTGAGATGTTCTCTTGCATTTATATCCCGAATCCAATTCTTTAGGGGGTGAGTGAGATGTTTTCCATGAAAAAAAATGTAGCATGTGTCATATTGAAGATTATTGTTCCCATATAATCTATTTGCAATCAAGCATCACATAAAAAATAATAAAAGCAGGGTGACATGAAAGATTTTCTGTAGAAAAAGGGTAATGCCATCCTCGGATTTGTATTTTCTTTCAGAAGAGAAGACAGTTCCATGCAGGGTAGTAGCCTTTCAAATTTTAAATCAGTCTAGAAAAGTATAACACTTCAGTGCTTACTATACATTTAAGAGAAACAAGAAATATTACAGATGCAAACGGACGGTAATTTTTGAGGAAAAAATTGGGTAAGGGAAGAGTAAATTATTTCAGAAAATCCAATACTCAAAATTAAATAAAATTCAATTCAATACACTATGGGGTGGAGAAAAAACATAAAACTCATTCTAAATGCGAGAGAGAAACCAAAACCCATATATATAAATAAAGGAAAGGAAAATGGTTTGCTTCATCTCCCAATTGAAATTTGATATTAGAGGTCCTTGAATTTGGAGGAGATTCATCAAGAAGATATGATGGTTTAATTTGACTGAAAAAGGACAACCACCATTTAATTAAAAAATAAAAGGAACAGCTTGGCTATTAACATATAAAATCAAACTATGTAGCTTTCATATCAAACTTGCATGGGTCCTTCTAGGCCGACACACAAAATTGACACGTTTCGTGCGACATACTGACGTGTCGCACCTGCATTGGCTCGTGTACAGGTCCAATAGCAGTGGAGCCAGACACAAGCTAATGCGGGTGCGACACGTCAGTGTTTACCCACCAAATATGTATATTTTGCGTGTCGGCCTAGCAATATCCAACTTTCATAGCAATAAAAACTAACCGTTGCATTGGTACAGCTAAAGCTGCAAACACGGCCTTGAGAGCCTCTGTAGAAGCGAAAGAAGGGAAGAACATGAACATTGAGGGAATAGCTCATGGATTTGTGCTCCTCATAATTAACCTGCAGGAACTGCACATCTGGGTTCATCTCTGCCAATTGACAAATCTGCATGACCCAAAGAAACAAAACACATTCACATTCACATTCACATTCACATTCACATTCACATTCACCCACTGTATTGAATTCATACTTTCCCTTTTCAAACAAAGGGTGTTCAATTCGGGTTTCATTTTTCTCTATTGGAAAATACTTATAACAAATATATTTTATGTGAATAATAGTCTCAAATGTGATGTGTGCTCATTTGTGATATAAAAACATTTCTTCCCAACATCTCCACAGAATAGGATACTAAGAAAAAGAAAGAAAAAAAGGTCTCACCAAGCCACTCATCTCCGTTTCCACTCTTTTTCAACATCTTACAGAACCACATGTTTTTTTTAGTTCTTTTTCAGACTCATAAACAAACGTAACCTTGGCATAAATGAAAAAAAGAATAAAAAGAAATTGAGGTACCTTTGGATGAAGAGCTTTGCAGCCTCCACAACCAGGGGAGAAGAAATCAATAACAACCAGTTTATCCCCTCCTTTCAAAAGAGAGTCCACAAGGTCTTGGGCACCCTCAACCTCTTTCATGTTTTGTTGAAGCCCTTTCTCCCACCATCTTTGAGCTTTCCCAATTGCAAAGCTCATCTGTATATATTTATTTGATACCATATAAAAGAGCACAAAAAACCCTGTCAAATTACATTTTCTATTAAGATTAAAAGGGGAAAAGAGTTCCCAAGTCCAAGTAAGTTCTAGGTTATTTTGAATTTAAACTCCATTTATTAAGATTACATAAAATTCTATGAGTATTGAACATAAAACCCTCAAGTAAGATTACATTTTCTCTTATGATTTCCAGAGGAAGAATTTCCCAAAGTACAAGTAAGTTGGTTATTTTCACTTTAAGCCTATTTATTACTTCTTAGTCTTTGGCCCCCTAAAATGGGCTGAAAGTGCTACAAAAAGTCTAATAAATTTTCTCAAAGAGTCATTTGGAGGCCAAACTGAGTTATCACAAATAAATCGGAGCTAAAGTAAAAATAACTATTAAGTTTTATTATAATACAATCATCACATCCCATCCCTAAAATTACAGCATGTTTTGTTAAATATTACATTAGCTGGTCAAACTTTGAGGGAGAAATAAATCATGAGAAAAATTATAGTCAAATCAAAGATTCAACAGAGCACCAAATGACTTTATAAGAAAATGAACCAAAACATATAGCAATGACCAAAAAAAAATTCTTTAAAGTTCTTGGGAGAAAAAAAAGGAATCTGGTTCATAAAAATATAATCCACAAAGCTTATAAATTATAAGGTACAAACCTTACATAATCAAAATAACAGCAAAACCAAAAAAAAAACAATATAGGACAGTTAGCACTATTTATTGAAAGATTGAAGAAAAACTAATAAAGCACAAACCTTTGAATTAGAGGCTCCAGCTTTGATATTATGCCATATTTTTTGTCTTCCAAAAACAACTCTCCGGCCACAGAAATCGCTGTTAGATGATGATGATTCCACCAAAGGTTTAAGCTTCAAACAAGAAACTCCTTTTTCACAAGAAATATGGGTTGATTTAATAGGAAACAAAGATACCCAATTCTGTTGTTGATGAAAAAAATTAGTCTTGCTCATCATTTCTGCCATGTTAAAAAAGAAACCCAAGAATGAAAAACTTATGATATATTGAAATCTAATTTGGCTATTAATTTGGTTTGGGAATGGAAAGATGGGATACTGTTTTGAGGAAAAAGAGGCAGAATCTAAGGAATGGAATGGGGATAAGGGGGGGAGCTTTATTTTGAGTTTCAATGGAGGATGAGAGATGCACGTGAATGGGGGGTTTTACAACCACCTGGCTCCACGGGACTTGAACTTTTCCGACACAAAGTGAAAAAGAAGTGGATAACCTTGGATAAAATGGGAGCCCCTTGAATCTAGTCCGGACCACAATAACATGATACCAACATAGATTCCATGAAGCCATTTTCATAATATATTGAAACCCTGTTATGGAAATTTTTTATATACTTAACTATCAAATTTTATGCATTTACAAAATTTTAACAAAGATATATGGAATTTTTGGATCTCTTCAAATTTCATTTGGAACATATGGATTGCAATTAGATCAAGTTTTTTTTTAAATCGTGAAAACCAGAAATACTAGAATTTATTCTTATAATAATAATAAATAAAGTAAAATATGTCAATTTTTTTTTTGCAAAAATTCTTGAATTCAATAATCTCAAATGCTATCAGTTTCGATACGTAGAACAAATAATACAATGCAAGTAAAAATCGTGAAATTTGCTAACATGGATAATGACTTTACACTTTCATCAATAACAAGTTATGAATTTTATAGTTGGTGACAATAAAATCTTGTTTAATGCTATGGAGGCTCAGAATATTAATATTGTGGTGCTCCTATAATAAAGCATATCATTTTAGAAAAAGGTTTTTACGGTCTATTCCTTGGACTAATAATTTTGGACAAAAAAAATCAGACCCAACAAATTTTAAACGATTAGGTCCAACATATAAATACCCCGAAATTAAAACAAACGCATACTTTTTAGAAATCGAAACGCCAAAAATATTGTATTATCTCTTGAATCAAAACCTTAATCGTACCATCTCTTCGATCAAAATCCCAAAACGAATCTCATTCTCAATCAAATTTTGGTCAACAACAACATATAAATACTCCTGATCGAAGCTCCAAAAACTCTCTTTGATCAAAAATCTAACTCTCTTCGATCAAAACCTAACTCTCTTCGATCAAACCCTAATCGTTGAAGTTCTAACGAGCATTTTACATTCTCAATCAAATTCTTCCAAATACCACTAACAAGTATGTACACATTCTCTTATCACCTGTTTGTCATTGTGTATTTTGTGTTCTCATATGTATAAATTTGTAGACACATGGACTGATGAAATCACATTCTTCTTCTTCATGATATGAAAAAATATATTTGTTTCCCTCATTTTAATTGCAAAACACACTTTTTGCATGTTAGATATATGTATTTCATCATTGTACTTTTGCTCCTGTTTTATTGCGTGTACTCTGTATATTTTGTGTGTACTTTCAAAATGTGCACGCAAAATACACAGAGTACACGCACATTGAAATTGAATTTCTTAATACAATATGCATGTACTTTAATGTTTTATACGTGTACTCTATAAAATATATATTTCAAATCCATATTTGTTCAATCCTATGTTATTTTGGTCTGCGCCAATGGCATTTGAATGATATTCCATGAGTTTGTAAGAAGTATTATTAGCGTGTTAATATTTAGGAATTATTTTTGTCCGCGCCAGCAGCATTTGAGTGATATTTTATTAGTTTGTAAGCAGTATTATTGCGTGTACTTTTTCTTTTTTGCGTGTACTTTGTTGAAAGTACACACAAAATTCATAAAGTACACGCACATTGAAATTCAATTTGTTCAATCCAATATGCGTGTACTAATGTGTATTATGAGTGTTGATACTAAATTTAGTCTGCTGACGTGAACCAATCATGTGTAGACACGTGTCAATCTACATGGCACCCGCGAATATTTTTGACAACACCTTGACTCCGAGGAACTCAACCTCCCCGACCAACTCAGGCGCTCCGAGCAACAAGTGTTCTCCGAGCAACTCATGTATATCGAGCTACTTAGGCGGTCCGAGCAGCTTTGGCGGTCCGAGCTGCACCTCGTACAAAACAGTTATAACTGGATAATTAAGAGGATTGAATGCGTATTAAATGCTGATTATTATCATACAGATGTACACGCCTATTGGACAGCGATGTAATATTCTCTCACATGTACAGCCTCAAGGATATAAATACATTGTAACCTCCTCATTAGCAGGGGACTCAGAATTTCTTGGTAAAACATCTAATATCGAGAATTCCAAACAGTCAGTAATAATAAAATAGTGGACGTAGGCCATTCCTTCGAGGCTGAACCACTTTAAAATCCTTTGTCTTATTTATTTTTTATCTGTGATTAAATAATAGAGATAATCTAATTTTTTACATCAACAGATTGGCGCCGTCTGTGGGAAACGACTGAAACTATCGTTTTTTCATCAAAACAATTCATCACCAATGACTGATAATCCTGAATCCAGTAATCGAAACGCTGGAAACCCCCCAAATCCATCTGCTCCTCCAAATGTCCAAGATCTGGCCAGAATAATGGCTAATCTAGCCCAAGGCCAAACAGCCATGCAAGAAACTATGCGACAACTCATGCAAACTATCCAGGGTGGAACGTCGACCCATTCAGGACAACGAAGCGTTCAAAGAAACACCCGTTTACTTTCTTTGCGTACTAGGCATACCGATTCATATCGCACTGAAAGATCTGATGATTTTTCTTATCAACCGGGTCGAACTTCATCAGTACGAGCCACAGATACTGAACAACACATCACCCTCTCTCCAGAAAGGACTAGTGCATTGGAGAGATTAAGTAGGGCTTCTCCTTTTGATCGATTGGGCCCTAGGAGGAATAGGTGTCCTCCTAAGGCTATGTCGAGGAACTTTCGATGACCATCCGATCTAAGGGAGGGTTCTGCCCAATCACGACCAGCTGCTCGTCATGATAGATCCTAGGAAGCAACTTCAACACGATCAATTGCTCGAACTAACAGGCCCGAGGAGGAAAATGACGCATGGAAAGGCTCTATTCAAAGGTTGGAGGATAGATTAGGGGAGATGGTTAAGGCCAAGAATCCTCTATAAAGAACTTTTGCCCAAGGGACACCTTTTATCCAGGCAATTGTGGATTTTCCCATACCATCGAAGTTCAAAGCACCTATTGTGACTCCTAAATATGATGGAAAAACTGACCCGGTCCTTCATATAGAACAATACCAAGCTGCTGCCGACATCTATGCCGTGCCCGATGAGATGAGAAGCAGGGCATTTTCGGGAACTCTTACCGGATATGCTCAAATATGGTACAATAATCTTCCTCGGGGGAAGATTTCAACTTTCTTTCAACTGGCCGAGCTCTTTAGTGGAAATTTCTATTTTGGAGCTAAACCAGATAAATGAGTAGCACACTTGTTAAGTGTTAGACAAAAAACAGGTGAGAGCACCAGGGATTATATAACTCGTTTCAATAATGAGAAGCTCGAAGTTATTGATTACGAGGAAAAGACAGCGATTACCGCTTTGATGAGTGGGTTATTGCCCAATAAATTGTACTACACTTTGGCCAAAGATCCACCCAGGACCATGTCAGAACTGATGGCAAAAACGGCCAAAATCATGAATGCCGAGGAGGCTATGGCTGCGAAGAAGAACATGGACACCAAAGAGACCAAGGTGGATGTTGATAAAGCTAAAAAGAAAGAGCATAAGAACAATGGTGGTGACAAGTAGTCAAAAGCAAAGCCATCATGGGAAATATTGAAGAAATCTAAAAATTATACTCATTTGAAAGTAGACATAAACCATGTTCTGGAAGAAATCAAGAACAACGAGGAGCTAAACTGGCCAGAGAAAATGAAGACAGACCCTAACAAGAGGAATAAGGCTAAATATTGCGAGTTCCATAAAGTCCATGGTCACGCGACCAAAAATTGCATAGCTCTTCAGAATGAAATCGAAGCACTCATCAGACGAGGAAAGCTGACCAAGTATGTTGATCGCAAAAATGAAGGAAAAAGCAACGATCGAGCAAGGCAGAGGTCTAGATCTCCTCGTCGAGCAGAAGAAAATAAGAAAAGAGGTCATGAAGATGATCCAGAAGACGATTCCGATCTCCCCAAAAGACCAAGACAGCCAGAGCGTGAGGTATTTTCAATTCGTTTTGGATCATTTGATTGTAATGTTATTACAGGTGGAGATGCAGGAGGTGGAGACCTTACTGCAGAGAGGAAAGCATACCTCAATGAGGCTCAAGCTTGTTCATACATTCAGCGAATAAATATAGCTGAGGATGATCGCCCGAGGAAGGTGAACAAAGAAAAACTAGTCATCGGTTTCTCCAAGAACGACCTCGCAGGTGTGTTATATCCTCATGATGATCCATTGGTGATCAAAATGAGGATGAAGGAAGTAATGATCTCAAGAGTACTGGTGGATAACGGTAGCTCGGCGGATATCATGTTCTACTCATGCTTCGACAGCTTAAATTTAAAGTTGTCTCAGCTGGAGCCTTATCACAGGCCCATACTCGGTTTTGCTGGCGAGAAAGTTTTTCCACTAGGGACGATCAAGTTGGATATATTCATCGGTACATGGCTTGCTTGTCGAACAGAAAGAGTACGCTTTTTTGTGATGGATAAAAATGTTCAATCAGCTTATAATATCATCATGGGAAGGGTAAGTTTGAAGTAGTTCGAAGCAGTACAATCTACTGTACATCAATGCCTAAAATTTCCAACCAACTTTGGAGTAGGAGTTGTAAAGGGTGACCAAAAAGTAGCTCAGGAATGCTACTATTCATCCGCCGAGCAGGAAGAACTGGAGGAATCTAGGAAAAAGACTACTACCTATCAAGTGGATGAAGGTGCAAAGATTGAAACATTAGATCCCAGAGACGAGTCGCAACTCGTGAAAGATCAGGTGGTGGAAGCTACTGAAAATGTCATTTTGGACGACGAGCACCCAGAACGAATAACTCAAATAGGTTCGTCGTTGGATGCGTCACTAAAACAGGAATTGATAATTTTTCTAAAAAGCAGAAAACAAACTTTTGCCTGGAGTCATGAGGACATGCCAGGAATAGACCCAAATTTCTTATGTCATGAGCTCAATGTAAGTAAGGAAATCAGGCGAGTGAAGCAGAGAAGAAGAGTGTTCAGCCCCGAGAAGAACCAAGTTATACAAGAGGAGGTCGAGAAGCTCCAAAAAGCTTGCTTTATTGAAGATGTCAAATATCCAAACTGGCTAGCTAATGTGGTGATGGTGAAGAAGAAAAACAACAAGTGGAGGATGTGTGTAGACTTCATCGACCTCAACAAGGCATGCCCAAAGGATCATTTTCCTTTGCCCCGAATTGATCAATTAGTGGATGCTACCTCGGAACACGAGCTGTTGAGCTTCATGGATGCTTATTCTGGCTACAACCAGATTAAAATGAAACCTGAAGACAGGGAGAGTACCTCTTTTATTACCCCTAGGGGAACTTATTGTTATAATGTTATGCCTTTTGGTTTGAAAAATGCAGGTGCAACATATCAGCGGCTGATGAACAAGGTGTTTGTAGAGCAAATCAGTCACAATATGGAAGTTTATGTTGATGATATGCTGACAAAGAGCAAGAAAGATGCTGACCATCTAATTGATCTAAGTTAAACCTTTGATCAATTAGATAAATATCAAATGAAATTGAACCCTACCAAGTGCATATTCGGAGTACAAGAAGGCATGTTCCTCGGGTATATTGTCAACCAACGAGGTATTGAAGCAAACCCAGAAAAGATCAAGGCTCTATTGGGGCTGCAATCTCCAACGACGAAGAAGGAAGTGCAAAGTCTCACAGGGCGAGTTGCAACACTTAATAGATTTATATCATGAGCTACTGATAGATGCCTCCCATTCTTTAAAACACTCCGAAAAATGTTTGAATGGAATGATGAATGCCAGAAGGCCTTTCAAGAGTTAAAGAAATATTTGGGAGCACCCCCACTGTTGTCCAGGCCAGTGATGGGAGAAATATTGTACTTGTATCTGGCGGTTTCGGAAAATGCAGTTAGCTCGACATTAATAAGAATGGAGGACGGAGTGCAAAAACTAATTTACTACACTAGCAAAGCTTTTCGAGGAGCAGAAATCAGATATCCAAGGCTGGAAAAGTTAGCACTGGCATTGATCGAAGCAAGTAGAAGAATGAGGCCGTATTTCCAAGCTCATACTGTAGTTGTGTATACAGACATGCCATTAAGGTAAGCTTTGCATAAATCGGAGAAATTAGGAAGATTAATGTACTGGGTTGTAGAGTTGGGTGAATACGATATAATTTATTAGCCCAGGTCGTCACTTAAAGGGCAAGCAGTAGCAGATTTTATCGCAGAATTCACGTATCCTGATACTCCCGAGGAGCAAAAGTTGAATACCGACCAGCCTGTGGATGTTACAGGATCATCAAATTTAAACCCCGAGCAACTTGAGTTGGTTGGTGAGCAAGAGAAGATGGTCGACGAGCAGCAAGAAGTGTTAGAGGAGGATAAAAGGAAGCAACAAATATTCCACCGAGGAACTCTGTCCGATCAAAAATTTGAGGACGAGGTACCTATATGGAATCTATATGTGGATGGCTCATCTTGCACTACAGGCTGTGGGGAAGGGATTGTTTTGAACAGCCCGGATGAGGTCGATGTGGAGTATGCTTTGCGCTTCCAATTCAAGGCTTCTAATAATGAAGCTGAATATGAAGCTATGATTGCAGGTTTTAGTTTGGCAAAAACCATGGGGGCAGAGCAGGTTATCGTATTCAGTGACTCGCAATTGATCGTAAATCAGATGCTGGGAGTATATGCAGCCAAAGGAGAATTAATGATCAAATATCATGCAAAAGCAATGGAGATTTTATCAAGCCTGATTACAATACAGATAATTAGAATACCAAGGTTGGAGAATGCAAGAGCAGATACCTTAGCTCGGTTAGCCTCAGCAACACGCACCGAGCTACGAAGAATAATCCCAATAGAAGTTTTGGCTAGTAGGAGCATTGACGAAGATATGACGAACTTCATTTCCCTTGATTTAGAACCATCTTGGATAGATCCCATCAGGGCCTATATTGAGGAAGGGACATTACCAACTGATAAGCTCGCAGCCAAGAAGTTGAAGTTTAAAGCTGCTCGTTATGTTTTGAATAATGGTATCCTATAGAGACGAGGAATTATAGCTAGCTTGCAGAGATGTGTACATCCCACCGAGGTGAAAGACTTGATCGAAGAGGTCCATGAAGGGTCTTGTGGAGCCTATGTAGCAGGTCAGACACTTTTCCAAAGGATAATGACGCAAGGATACTATTGGCCGACGATGAGAGCTGATTGTATAGCCTATGCCAAAAAATGTGACAAATGTCAACGCTTATCCTCTATCCGAAGAACTACCCAAGCATTATTGACACCCATTACTTCCCCTTGGCCATTTGCCATGTGGGGAATTGACTTGGTCGGGCCACTTACAACGACCAGAGGAAGGTTTAAATATCTCGTCGTCGCAGTGGATTACTTTACTAAGTGGGTGGAAGCCGAGCCTCTTGTTGATATGACGTACGAAAAGGTGTACCAATTTATTTGGAAGAATATCATCTGTAGATATGGTCTTCCCCATGCATTCATCACCAACCATGGAACCTAATTTAACAACGAGGAGTTCGCTGCATATTGTCATCAGTCAAACATATTGAAAACCCACTCTACACCAGGCCATCCCCAGAGCAACGGACAAACTGAGGTGACAAACAGAACGCTGCTGAATGGTTTGAAGAGAAGACTGGATGATGCGAAGGCAAACTAGATCAACGAGCTACATTATGTGTTGTGGGCTTATCGTACTACACCACGAGCAGCAACAGGAGAATCTCCATACATGCTGGCATTTGGAAGTGAAGTTGTTATACCTGCCGAGCTGGGCCTCCCAACACACAGAGTGCTGAATTTCAATTCTCCTATAAGCGAATTAATGAGAAGATTAGATTTGGATATGCTCGAGGAAGTTAAAGAAGAGGCAGCAATCAGGAATGTTGCATACCAACAATGAACAGCTCTGTTCTACAACAAAAGAGTAAAGAAATATGATTTGAAAGAGGGGGACTATGTGCTAAAGAAAGTAATTCAAAAGCACAACAAACTGGAGGCTAACTGGCATGGACCCTACAGAGTAACAGAGGTTGTTCGACCAGGGACGTATAGGATTGAGACCTTAGCAGGAGAGGAGTTTAAGAATGCATGGAATGCAGAGCATCTTCACAAATATTATCAGTAGTTCAATCCCTATGTAATGCAGTTTTCTTCAATATGAATAAAGTTTTGGATGTTTTGCCCAATTCTCTCCTTTTGTTGAAAATTTTTCGGAGTACTAGTGCTACACACTACGCATCAAGACAAAAAAAATCCACCAACTACGGTTGGTCGGGAATAAAAAATCCACCAACTACGGTTGGTCGGGAATAAAAAATCTACCAACTACGGTTGGTCGGAAATAAAAATCCACCAACTACGGTTGGTCAGGAACAAAAAATCCACCAACTATGATTGGTCGGGAATAAAAATTCCACCAACTACGGTTGGTCGGGAATAAAAAATCCACCAACTACGGTTGGTTGGGAATGAAAATCCACCAACTACGGTTGGTCGGGAATAAAAAATCCACCAACTACGGTTGGTCGGGAATAAAAATCCACCAACTACGGTTGGTCGGGAACAAAAAATCCACCAACTACGGTTGGTCGGGAATAAAAAATCCACCAACTACGGTTGGTCGGGAATGAAAATCGACCAACTACGGTTGGTCGGGGATAAAAATCTACCAACTACGGTTGGTCGAAAACATGATGGTTAAACAAAGCAGGATCATGGAATGAAAGTCATCTCATGGCTTAAAAGTAAAAAGTGATAAGTCACTATAAAGAATAAAACATAATTGTTTTACTTGTGATATATCAAAAATTGGTCATCAAATACTTATTACCAATCATTACCAACTCAGGATAATTAACAATTTTTTACCAAATACAGTTGGTCGACAGTTTAAAGTAATACAGGACATTTTTTATACACATACATATCAGTAAATAAAACAGAATATTTTCGAGACAATGACAGTCAAGATTGCAAAGAAAACTAAAAAGTTTTTCATTAAAACCAGAACAAATTACATTAAGAATTAAATATATATTACATAAGAAACCATTACATCAAAAATCCTATTATATTGGCTTTTTCCCTTCTGCCTTTGAAACAGGTTCTACTCCAGCAGGAGGATCGTCTAAGGCATAAGGAGAGTTTATGAAGTTTATGGCTCGAAGCATCCTGACATTCATTACCGAGGGTCGATCAAGTAAGTGCTCCGAGCGAGATATCTCAAAATTATAATGAAGACTGTAGTCGTCGAGATACTTGGAAATTAAGCAATGTGGAATATCCCGAGCAGGAATCCAGCTCATGTCCAGTTTAAAAGGTGGCACAGGTAACTCGAGCAACCTAGGGTCATAGTAACCCCAGAGATAATGGCCCTTCTCCAACTGTAACACCCCCAATGCATTCAGCCACCCTTGCTTGTAACCCTCGTTATTTGCATTCTGGATCCGATCATCTAGATGGTAGAGGGCTTCATTATAACCAGCCATCCAGAACTCTCTGGGTTGTTTGTGAAACTGGTAGGTCAACCTCTCTAATTGCTCGTGGAGGTTCTTCACTAAAAGTTCTTTATTCTCCAAGGCATATTTTTGTGCAGAGAGTTGCTCTCCCAGGTTCAGAATCTTCTTGGACATCTGAGCTAATGCTTGATTCTTCGCCATCAACTGGAAGGCCTGATTCTCCAAAGCTGATTAAGTTCTTTGCTCTTCAATTGAAAGGCGGGCAGCCCTTGCTTGTCCCCGAGAAGCTCTTACTCGTCCGCGAGCAGAGGTAGAGGGTCCAATCCTCTTTAAAGTTTCCAATTCGTCTCTCAAATTGGCATTTTCGACCTCCAAGAAAGAGAAACCCTCGTCGTTGACAGGGAACAAGGCTCCCGAGGTGGATGTTACAGATTTCAGCTGAGATATTTCTCCTCGCAAGTTATTATTTTTCTGCTCTAACAGTTTGGCGATCTGCCTATGCTCTTCAACCTGGATCTTCAGAGTCCTCTCCTTCATCTCATAAGCGGTGACCAACTTATCATATCCTTTGTCAGCATTCAATTGCTGATATTTTTTCTCATACCCCTGATGCAAAAGGGCAGAAGACTCCTTGTATTGTTGTTGAAGTTCCTCGATAGTACCTGGAGGTCTTCAATCATCTCATAATATGCCACATTATTGGCAACTTCACGGTCGAGCAAGCATTGTAGATGCTGGTAGGCTTTTACTTCTCGCTCAGAAGTATCTGGACCAAGGATATCGATGATTTGAGCTTCATTCAGGTCAGCATGGCCAACCGTGAAGTAGTCATTGCATTTTTTTTATCAGTTCAGTATCGTGGGCGGACAAGAGCTCCATTGTAGCCATAAACTAGTAAAGAAAAGAGATATAAAGAATCAATAAAAATGCAGACAGAGCAAGAAGAATAAAATAGATTGATAATAAGAGCAGAGTAAGAAAAAGGGAGTTAAGATGCACAACCAAAATTTCGAATTTTATTACATCATAAAGAGAGGTACATAGCCCAAAATTACATTTAACAAAGAAAAACAAAGAGAAAGGTCCGAACAACTCTACACCTTCTCCTTGCTTCCTAAGACTTCCTCGGGAGGCTTGGACGAAGAAATAGGTTGCTCGGGGGGCATGGAAAGTTGCTTAAAAGGTATTGGTAGTTGCTCGATAAGGGTATTAGTAGATTGAAGCTGCTCGATAGACATGTTGGTTGGCTGGGGCTGCTCGTAGTAAAGTTCGACAGTAGGAACTTGGTCCCCAACTATCATTAAAGACTCTTCACAGGCAGCTTCATCCTCTTTTTCTTTGTCAGGGGATGGAGGAGGACCATGAACATGACGTTGAAATAATTTGAAACTCTCAGAGACCTTTAGCTCTTGCAGAGCTACAACCCAGCCATCTCGGAAGTATTTGAGGCTGGAAAACTCCATTTGAGAGGACATGGTAGCTAGGCCTTTGTTCCATCCCTTGTCCCAGCCAGCGCTGAAGGACTTTTTAACAGCCAATTTCCTCTTCACCTTCTCCGAGAAAATCTTCTCAGACAGAAGTTCCTCAGCAGCTTTCAATTTCCTTTCTGCCTCTTTCTTCTGACGATCAACTTCACGGAGTTTGCCCAGTTCCTCTTCAGCAGCTTTGAACTTGGTCTCAAGCTCTCCAGCACTTTTGAGCTTTTCTTCTAGCTCATTGTTCTTTTTCTCACATTCTTTCATTTTCCTCTCCAACTCCTGAGAGGCCTCCACATCTTTCTCTCTCTCTTGCTCGATGGTTTTTAGTTGCTTCCCCTAAGCAACTTTGTCTTCGTCATACTTCTGACGAGAATCCTTTAAGGACTGTGTCAGACCTATAAAAGCCTCTTCCACACCTGATAAGGAGCTCGAAGCTTTAGTAGCTTCATTCTTTTTCAGAATGGTGTTGAAACAAATTACCAACTGGAAAAAGAAAATAATTATAAGTCAGTACAAGGACATAACATGGAAAAATGTAAGTTTAGATTAGTAATACTTACTGAGGCAATGTGTTGAGATGCCAAAGTGGTAACTCTCTCCCGAGAAAGATTGTCTTCAACACCTTGGATCTCAGGGATAATCCAAGACTTCACCGAGCTCATGGCAGAGCTCGGAGCAATAAAAGTGGGAACACCACTTCCAGCAGTTAGAGGCTGAGAGATGGATTCAGCCAATTTATCTGAGGAGCTTTTCTTCAACTTCCTCGTGGGATCAGGAACATTCTCGACCAAGGATGTTGTCTTGGTCTGTGATATAACTATAACCTCGCTTGGAGGAGAAACAGCTACAATCTTGCTCGGAGCCACAGGGGGCTTCTCGACAACTTTTTTAACAGCAGCAGGAGGGGATGCATCAACATTTCTCGTCCCTTCTTCTGAGACATTTGGCTTATTTTTCTTTGCCTCTCCAGCAGTAGAGGCAGACTTATCAAAGAAGGAGGGAGCTTTTCGTCTCTTCATTCTGATGCTCAGGGGAATATGCGATTCAGGGGAAGAACCTTCAGAAGCTGGTAATGGGTCTATGTCACTCACCACTGGATGAGAAGTAAAAGATGAAGTGTAGCTCTAGTACTGCAGCAAGTAAGAGGCTAATCTAATGTGCTCGTCAGCAACGATTTGGTGTAAACTCCAGATAAGTTTTAAATGGTTTAAATTAACCTCTGTCTCCTTTGGAGACCTTCTTTTGCTGTCAACTGCAAATAAACAAAAATTAAAATGTCAAGGACGCATTTTATTAAACACAAAGAAAACATGATTTCAAAAATAAAATAAAATAAAAACAACCTATCCCATTGCCATAAGGAGGGCATCTAGGACCCTGATATACATCACTTCCATTTAAGGGGGCATGTTGCCAATTTTTCATAACAACCTCATGTTTGAAGTAATCCCTGTTGGCATCTGGGAGATTGACAATAAGGCCCTATTTAAAAACCTAGTTTTCAAATAAAAAGTGTTATCGCTGACATCCCATCTATAGCAAAACATAATTTCAGGAATCCCTAAGCGGATTCCATGAATCTCATTTAACCAATGAACTCCATTAACTATTCTCCAAGTGTTTGGTGCTATTTTTGCAGGAACCACATCAAAATATTGACAAAATTCCAAACACAAGGGGTTCGGAGGAAAAGAAAAGCCACATTCAGCTACAAAGAGACTGGGGAACCAATGTCCCTCAGCCAAACGAAAATAGTCAGAAGGTTCAGCAAGTTCCTCCAATATGACCCATGAAGGAATAGAAAAATCAGAACAAAATTTATCAAGAGACTCCACATGGTAAACCATGATGAACGAAGAAAGAAAAAGATAAGGAAGAAGATCTTACAGGAAAAGGGTGGATCAGTTGACAACGAACAATGGAGGAAATGAACGTACAAGATAGAGAAGAAGGGAAGAAGTTGTGAGATACAGATTTGAAAAAGTAAAAGGCGATCAAATTTTTTGAAGCGTTTAAATACTTTACCTCGGGAATAGAGAAGAACAATGATTACCAGGATGGACGATTGCGTACTCGGCGGCTAAAAAGGAGAAAGTGGCACAAAAAACGAAGCGATTATGGAAATTCAAAATACTTTAAAAATCTGACACTATGTACTCAAAAAAGGAGTTATGTACAATGAACGTTTGTCTAAAAATCCATAAAGTAGGCAACATAAATGTTCCATACTTTTCATCAACATCAAACTACGAAACATTGGGGGCTTCTGTTGATACTAAATTTAGTCTGCTAACGTGGACCAATTATACGGAGACACGTGTCAATCTACATGGCACCCGCGAACATTTTTTACAACACCTTGACTCCGAGGAACTCAACCTCCCCGACCAACTCAGGCACTCCGAGAAACAAGTGTTCTCCGAGCAACTCATGTATACCGAGCTACTTAGGCGGTCTGAGCAGCTTTGGCGGTCCGAGCTGCACCTCGTACAAAGCAGTTATAACCGGATAATTAAGAGGATTGAATGCGCATTAAATGCTGATTATTATCATACAGATGCATACGCCTATTGGACAGCTATGTAATATTCTCTCGCATGTACAACCTCAAGGCTATAAAAACATTGTAACCTCCTCATTAGCAGGGGACTCAGAATTTCTTGGTAAAACATCTAATATCGAGAATTCCAAACAGTCAGCAATAATAAAATAATGGACGTAGGCCATTCCTTCGAGGCTGAACCACTTTAAAATCTTTTGTCTTATTTATTTTTTATCTGTGATTAAATAATTAGAGATAATCTAATTTTGTACATCAACAATGAGTGTACTATTTTATATTATTGTATTATTGTTTAGGCATCATACGATCAAGCATGTTCAACTACAAAACTGTTGCTCTCACCTTCGAAGATCTTAACAATACAAAACCTTTCACATTGACAATGAATAGTACTAATGATGACGAAATTCATTTTTTTCTTCGCATCAATGATAGAGATAAAAGGTTACTTGGTTTCTACTACTACTATGAAGACATTTACTGCACTTTTGATGTACAACATCTTCAAGTAACTGAATCGAAAGCGAAGGATTTAGCTAAACGAATTGAGCAGTATTGCTTAAGGGGTTTTGATAATGTTGGAGCTTTTAGCATGCAGCTATTGTATCACTTCTTTACTGAATATGTTAGAAATAGAGAATCTTGATTTTTGACTTGTCAAACAACCTCTGTTAAGTTTTACCATGAAACGGACAATATATATTACCCCCTTTAGCATGTATTTTGTTGAGAATTGTATGAATTACTTGTGAGAATATTGAATGTACTTTTGTTAAATATGCTTGTATTTTATTATTTTAGTCTATGTTTTATTCTAATTCGCATGTATTTTATTTTTTGTACATATCATTATAGATTAGTGATTTAAATTTTGTTTATAGATCAATAGAATGGGGATGAAGATTAAGGCAATAAGAGGAAAGAAACAAAAAAAGAGTAGTTCTAATGATAGTTCTTCATCCAGTTCCAATTCTAGTTCTAGTTCTAGTGTGGCATTGAAATCTAAACATCCTGCAAAGAAGAATGACCAATATCGATCAAATATTGTTAGCTTTCTTCATGATTTGCATCAGATTAACGAAAAAATAAACAATATTTCAATGCCTACTACAGTGAGAAAGTAGTAGAAGTGGACCACAAGAAGACGGATAAAAATATTTTATCAATTATCCAGATGTACAATACGAAAACCAAAAGTTTTCGTATGAAGAGTAGGATTGAAATAATGCCAATAGATATAAGTGAAATATTTGGCATACCACTAGTTGAGGGTTTAAAATCAATAGAACTGAAAAAGGGACAGAATACTGCTCCAAAACCTAGATTACATGCACAATACTTCGCAAAAAGAATAGGAAAGTCAGAAATACTAAATGGTTTGAAGAAATCAGTCGAATTGGAGATAGATGAAGGCATTGTCGATTTTATAAAAATTGGGTGTCTCCAGTTCTTGAACACTTTGTTTTTCTCCAACTCAAACTTCACCCTTGCAGAATTTTGGTTGAAATACATCGCCAATATTGAGGAAATGAATAAGTATGATTGGGCATCTGTTGTGTATGAGTTTCTCATACATTCACTTGACAAATCAGCAAGTTCAAAACCTAGCACAGTTACTGGATGTGTCATTTCCCTGCTGGTGAGCAAAAAAATATCCTGATATTTCAAAATTTTCAAGCCAATACTCACGTGTGCTTTGTAAAAATCACGTGTATTTTGAAAATACGTGTGATATTTTCACGTGTATTTCGAAAATACACCTGACATTTCACGTGTATTTCGAAAATACACATGACATTTCACGTGTATTTTGAAAATACACGTGATATAAGACGTGTATTTTCAAAATACACATGATATTTTCATGTGTATTTTCAAAGTACACGTCTTATATCACGTGTACTTTATTAAGTACACTTGTAATTTTACAAAGTACATGTGTACTATGTGTTGTAAATATAACCAGTGTACTTTAAAAATACAATTGTTATATTTTTTGTTAATATTATAAGTTTACTTTAGAAAGTACACGTGAACTTATATTGACAAAGTACACGTTTTCTTTGTTAAAATCACGTGTACTTTCAAAATACACTTGTAAAATTTACAAAGTACACGTTTAATTTTGCATATATTTTGAACAAATCACTTATACTTTCCATTATGAATACCTAGGTACTATAATTATTAATATCATTTTGTTTTTTGTATGATCACAGTATTGGGCATGTGAGAAATTTGAAATTATTTCTCCTGTTGAAGAATTTAAAGATAATACGCCAAAATTCTCGAGGTGGAAATTGTCTTCTTTGAGACAATGGTTTGTGAAGAATGACATCGCAACAGTAACTTTGAAGCATTCTACAAATAAACCAGCTTATAAGGACAGTTATGTACAAAAGGAATCTCAATTTGAAGGGCCAAGTTACTATTTGAACATTTCTACATAAAGTCCTATACATGCTGATTCATCAACAAAAAAAATTATTGAAGATATTAATGACAATGAGTTTTCATATGGTTGGAATATTCCCCTTAAAAACATTGTGACTCCAAAGAAAAAAAAAGGAAATGATCAACCAAAGGTTAATTTGGAGGAACAAATTGCTGTTTTGAAAAGGGAATTGTTGGAAAAAAATAACCAACTATCTAAAGCAGCCGAAGACCTTAATGGTGCACTAGAGAAGGTGACCTCTTTGGAGGTGGAGAGTGCCATTTTGAATGTACATTTGCAGGTAGATCGTGATTCACTTTTAGAAGCCGAAGAGAAAATGAAGAAGTTAAAGGTGGAGAATTCCAACATCTTGAAGGAAAAAGATTTACTAAATAAGTTGGAGGTGGAAAATGCCCAACTAGTTGAATTAAACAATTCTTTAAAAGAAAAGCTTGATCAAGTCACAATGAGTGACTCGGATAGAATTAAAGAATTAGATGAATCATTGAAAAAATAGGCAGAATCATCATGAATTTTGGAACAAATAAATAGATATCTGTCTCTGAGTAATGAAAATCTCAAAAAAAAGTATGATGATACATTGCAAAAATGGAGAGATACTGACATAGAAAAGATGACATTGAGGCAGAATCTTAAGGAGTCAGAATTGAAAAGAACTCAACAGGTACTTTTGATTAGAAATAATGCAGTTTTATCCAAGTATTGCTTATAATCTAACATTCTTTTTATATAACAGGAAAGCAATAATAAAATCCTTAATGACGAAATTTCGGAGTTGAAGAAAATGCTTGATGAATTAGCAGTGAAAAAAACTGATCAGGTATCTATAAAGTACAATAGATATAAAGTACACGAGTGTACTTTCTAAAGTAAACGCAAATTATTATGAAAGTACACGTGTATTTTATAAATTTTATAAATTACACGCATGTATTTTATAAAATACACGCGTGTACTTTATAATATACACACAAATTTGGATGAAAACACAAATTTTATTAAAATACACGCAAGAGAACTTAAATCATTGTTTCAAAAAATGCTTACAATTCAGCATTCCTTGTTTAAATATATCAGGAAATACTAATAAACAACTCCTGGACGAAATTTCGAGCTTGAAGATTGAACAAGCCTCAAAGACAGTTCAGGACACCTCCGAAATACCCAAAATAAAAGGGTATGGTACTAGAGGACAGAAAAAAAGAAAAGATGACAGAGAAATCGAGAAGCATGAACCAATTAAAAAATAAAAAGAGACAAAGCTGAGAAAAGACCCTCTAACAATAGCTCAATAAATGAAAGAAACTCACTTCAAGCTTCAAGCAGTCAAAGCATACAAATATCTTGATGAAGCTGCGAAGAAAAAAATTGAAGAGTTTATTCAAAAGCCTGAGCCAGGGTAAAGAGTATTGTTTTATGATTTATCACTTCGCTAATTTATATATTTTTTGGTGCAAAAGAATAAGGTTATTATCATTATACAATTCTTATTGCTTATATAAAATGCTGGGAATTTATTTTCAAAGGGCTGGTTTTGTATGTCCCATGGGAAGATTTTGTTGAAGTCCTCAAGAATTAAGAAATTTCAAGCCAAGTATGTAGTCCAAATATTAGACATTCATTAAATTTTAACATTATTATTTCCTCACCACTTTATATTGTGTGAAACAGATAATACTTGCCTTTAGTGATGTATTGAGGTTAAAATTGTCAGAGGAAGGACTCTCCCACTCACACACTTTTTATGATTATTGTTGGGTAAGTACAATTAAATCGAAAGTTTTGTGAAACAAAATTTCAGTTTTTTTATTAACACAAGATTTATAATTTTTATTCAAATAGAAGCTTGTAGCAAAAATGAAGTCAATAAGAAGGGGGAGTTATACAGAGATTTATTTGAATACTTAGGCACTTGTAATAATTTGTTCATTGTACTAAGACATAACATAGGACATTTCACATTACTTGTGATATACAAAAAAGAGAAGAAAGTCGTCTACATGGATTCCCTTCGACCAGACGACAAAGAAACAAACATAATATACTTCGATGATGAGAAAAAAATGGTTAATGCCTAAACTTAATTAGAAATGTTACCTGTACTTATATGATACACGTGTACTTTATCATATAATGCGTGTACTTTGTATTAGTTGCACATAATCACCAAGATTATCAAAGAACACGCATCATATTTTAAAATACACGTGAAATGAACCAATACAAATTACGTGTACTTTAATATCATGCGTGTACTTTTCACTCTTTAGGCAAAGTATACGCATCATATTTTAAAATACACGTGAAATGAACAAATAAAATACACGTGTACTTTAATATTATGCGTGTACTTTTCACTCTTTAATCTTCATATACTCTTTTATTTATATACACTAAATATTTATCTTCTTAACAGTTTTCTGTCGTCCAAAAAATATTGTACCTATTGAAGACTGAAGCAGAAACAATGAAGAACAATGGTTTCAAAACTCAGAGAAAGTTTGAGGAAGGTACATCAAATGAGTTTACATTGGATGATGATCCATTGACAGAGCAAGAAAAAAGGACAGTAGATTTCTTGCTGGAAAGTGATCCAAAATTTGACCTAATAAGAGATCATGAATGCCCTAAGCAATATAATGCGTAAGCAAAAACTTCATTTCTAAAAAATATTAATTTGTATATTTTCAAAAAATTTCATTCACATCATACCAATTAGTATATTTATTTTATTTTAATTTCAGGGTTGACTGTGGGGTGTTCTGCATCTACTACATTGAACAAATTAGCAGAAATAAGAAAATGCAAAAATTATTTAAAGACCCTGACATGCTAAAACACAGAGCATATGTACTAAGGGAAATTCTTCTATCAAAATATTTCTTCCCCCGAAAGGAGAAAAAACTTATATAAATTGATTCAAATACACACCATATTTGTAATTTATTTTATGTTATATTGGTTATTGTTTACAATATTTATTACACCAAAATGGTTTATTTCCGCTAGCGCGGACCACAATCCACGTAAGGTATTGACAAAAAATGCACCTAAGTGTTATGAAACAATGTACACGTATTTTAACCAAAACTACAAGTGATAATTAATAAGTACACACATGAATTCTTCAAAGTACATGCAATATAAACAATCTACACGCAGTGTTTAATGTAATATTTTTTTATTTTTAATTTAAAACTACTTTATATATTTATTCAGAAGGACACAATAACCAAAATTAATTTATTAAGCTCAACTACTCACTTCCTAACTACTTCTGGTCAAAGAAATAAATAGCTTTAACTTTTCCTATAAAAGAGTATTATTTGATCCTTTCTTAACCATTACATCTATGGCAAAGATTACATAATGACTATTCCAGTAGAAACGTTGCGAGATACTCTTGAGAGATGTGAAAGAAATAAAAATAAATAAAGCAAATTGAGGAAAATCTGTCCTCATATGAAACTGCCTTTGAGCAGTTTCAAACATATGTGAGGTAAGGCTACTTTGGACTTCCACCTAATCCCATAGATTTATTTGATGTGGATGAGGACCCTCTTCAAACACATGAAGACCTCATGTATTTCTATAGACAAGAATTTCCCTTGAAAATCGCCAAGCTGAAGGAGAAGAAGGCGCACCATGAAGGCCATGTAGCTGTTATAGAAGAAGAAATTTGAGTATGGTCGAATTTAATTGACTCTCTTCGTGACACCATAGATGCCTATAACAAATTTCCCTAATAGAAGCCTTTTTTTTAGTTTTTTCATCTTTTGTTATGTGAAAAAATTGCACTTTATTTTTCTGTTTTAATAAAAATGTTATTTCTTTCATGCATGTATCCTCACTTATATCATACACCAAATATAGTAAAGTACACGTAAACCTTTATAAAAATGATCACGTGTATTGTAAAAAATGTTAACATTAATATCATTTATTGTAAAAAAATTGGTATGTCAAAATATGATTGTATTGTCAAAATATGTCAAAATACGATTCTATCTATTATATAAGTATTATAATACACGCAAGTTTTTATAAAGCACATGCACAAGGTATTGTCCCAAACCATTATATAAATGCATGTACTTTATACATTACACGTGTACTTTATAAAGTATACGCATAGTCTATAAAGTACACGCTTACTGAATACTTATATAATAATGTCGATGGCGCGGACCATAATACAAATAGGAATTTAAGAATATGAGTGACCTAAGTGTCTTTTATAAAGTACAAGCACATTGTAATAATGTCCAAAACCATTTTCCAAATAGTACATGCAGAATACATAAAGCACACATATATTGAATTAGATTTTGGTCATATCAATATGCGTGTACTTTATAAAAATATGCGTGTACACGTATATTTAAATGCGTGTACTTTATATATTATGCGTGTACTTCATAAAGTACACACATATTTCATCAAGTACACGCATATTATATTTATATTATGCGTGTGCTTCATGCGTGTACAACATAAAGTACACGCATATTTCATCAAGTAAATCTAAATTAAATGTAATAAATAAATTACACACATGGATTTATATAGTACACGCAGAGTGAACTGACCAAATCCATTTTTAAATGAGTGTACTTTATATATTCTGTGTGTACTTCATAAAGTACACACATATTCATAAAGAAGACGCATATTTCATAAAGTACATGCATTAATACATGTACAACTACATAAAAAATAAACTAAAAAATGAGACTAAAAATAAAAATTACATTCATTTATGTGAAACAAATGGTTTATTAATTAATTTATTCAATCAAATGGTTACAATGAATCAATTCAACAATTTTAAACGTAATCAAATGGGTTCCTTACAAGTAAACATGTAATGACCCGTTTTACTACACCTCGAGCAAGTAACTTCCCTTACTGTGATCTCACCAGAAGACTTTATTCTCTTATTTCTTGGCCTGCATGTCGGTCTCTTAGTCATTGGTGGAAGGACAAATGGATTTTCAGGTATAGGAATATTTAAGGAAATCAAATCAGGAAGAGGAACTATAGGTATCGAGTATGATTTTCTATAGAAAAATACCTTATAGTACTCCTCAATATAATCATAAATACCAGTCCCTTTCCTCCGTTAAACACAAACAACATGAGAACATGGAAAACATCTAATATACCAACTCTTACTAGAGCAAGTCCTTTCTCCTAAGTCAACTGTTGCTCGCACTTCTGAATGAACTTCAAATACATTTTGACTTGAGCGACTAATAGTCCAATGTCGACTTTTATTCCAATTTTCATTCAGTAACTTTTGAAAAAAAGGACATAGCTCATTTGTCCAAGTGTCAGACTCAACAAGTTTGTTTGCATTGAAATTCATAATCTTCACTCTCAATTTATCAAGCATATTCATTACTAGTAAATGCCTTTCCTCCAATATTCATGTATTGAATGACTTTGCAATACTAGATGCCATGTCAGCATACCGTTTACCAGGGAAATATGCACAAGACCAATTCTCGGGAGGCAAACTATCAATGAAATCAGCAATAGCAGCTCCTCCTTCCTTCTTCAATGCTTCGATATTCTTGTGAAATTCATCTACTGAGACATCATATGCACAAGACAAAAAATCTTTAACAATTTTCTTTCGAAATCCACCACAATTCCCACGAATTTTCTTTTTTATATTCCCTTATAAATGATGTATTCAGTAGGAATATGCATACAACGGGAAGACCCTAGAAACAGCTTCAAATAATCCATTATTTCGATCTTATATAAATGTTATGTTTCGATATTGCTCAACTACTGCACTATGCAAATTGACAGGAAACCACATCCACTTATCTTCGATTTCAGAATCAACAACAACATATACAACAGGAAAAGGCCTGAAATATAAAAATATATCAAAATTAAAATAAATAACATATCCACGTAGAACACATCGTAAATTGATGCTGTTGGCGCTGACCTTAAAACACATGGGAAATATATTATGTGTTTAATTTAAATTGTTTGTAAATAACAAGACAAAATATAAAAATATACAGTACACGTGATAAAGATAAAAAGACATGCACGTTTACTTTCCAATCTTTTGCTTGTACTTTGAATTAGTTTCAAATAACAACACTAACATCAACATACACGCATAAAAAATGTAAAGTACAGGTGAACTAAACAAATACATTCAAAGGTACTTTACATTTTTAACGTGTACTTGGCTTTATTATTTCTAAATAACAACACATATCAACAAAGTACACCCGTAAAAATAAAAAGTACACATGAAATTAATAGAAACATTCACGTATACTTGACATGTACTATGTGTGTACTTTAGTTTGAATTCAACATAACATCATTAAAGTACACGCATAAAAATGGAAAGTACACGTTAAATTAACAGAAACATTCACGTGTACTTGACATGTACTATGCGTGTACTTTAGTTTGTATTCAATATCATCATCAAAGTACAAGCAGAAAAATGAAAAGTACACGTGAAATTAACAAAAACATTCACGTGTACTTTAGTTAGTATTACACATAATGTGGTGATAATTATGTTCAATACAAATAAATGAGAGAAGCACGATCACCAAGGAAAATAAAGAAGATAAAATGCCAATCACACAACATAGTATGTACGTGGTTCAGCAAGAATGCCTACGTCCACGGTGGTGCAGCCAGTATTATTTTTATATACTCCGAGGAGCGTTTACAGAGAATACAGTGCGTGCCTTTTGCCCCAGGCTTAGGGTTTATTATATACATGTCTGCCCTCGGGGAGTGGGGGTGTTGGACTCCCCCACGTTTACCATCTTCTCCTGGAACATCTCTATACGAGAACATGGGAAAAGACTAAGTCGTAATTCTTTTTAGTTAAGGTGAGGGGTCCAGATTTTGGGCTATTTTTATTAGGCTACATGTCCGGGCTCATAATGCTAAATTAGGGTACCCACAATTTTCCCTAAAGTTATTGGGCCACAAGTTGGGCTCAATAAATTTAAATGATTTGCCATAATGACACTTTTGTGAATCGTGTAACTCTTCCAAAAGTCGAGAACTGATTTAGGCGGCAGTTGCTTCGTATCCTATGCGCGATGATTGGGAACATTTAAAAGCTATTTGGAGCAGCGGTTCATAGTTGTCATTTCAAGTTTCTTTGCATTCATTCATCTTCTGCGAGTTTCAATTGTCGTGTCTTCTTCTTCGGACCTTCATTTTCTTCACTTTCACTTCTTCGTTGTCTGGGCTTGTGATCTTTTCATCTCGTAAGTTCTCTCTGCTCTTTCTTTGTCTTCTTTTGTTGAGTTTTCTCTAAATTTGCTATTTTTAGGGTTTACAAATGTCAAAGATAGGTAATAGGTCGTTGCCTGAGTTTAGGAAGTTCTATAATATCCCAGAATGGGTAGAGATTGAGTGCACCTCTCTCCCTAAGAATGTTAGAGGGATAGAGGGTGCTCATTGGATTTATGTCCTGTTACTTTCTCAAGGGGGGTTTACTTTTCCTCCAAATAATTTGTTCCTTTATTTCTTTAGTTATTTCAACATTGTCCCTCCACAGTGTTCTCCCAATGTATGGAAGATAATTAATGGTGTCCATAGAATAAATTAACTTTATGGCACTAAATTGGGGCTCGCCGAAGTTTGCTTTTGTTATTCCTTCTCTCGAACTAGCTCTGGTCTTCTTTACCTCAACACCAGGAGTCCTGACATGGTATTGGTAGTTGATTTACCTGATTCCCACAAGGACTACTGGCAAGATGGCTTTATTGCTAGGAATTGGCAGTTTTCTCCCCATACTGAGGGGTCGAGGTCTGATAGATTCATTGTCCCCTTTTACGGGGAAGAGTACATAGGTAGTCTTTGCTCTGCCCTTTCAATTTCTTCGTTAATGTGTGATTTTTTTTACACTTTCCTGTTTTCTTTTCAGCGAAGACAAAAAACTTGGGGCCTGCCCTCAGCGAGGTTCGAACTTCCGAGTTGATTAAAGCTTGGAATATCAGGGAACCTTTGGCTGACGGTGAACATCCCCGGTCTGCTGCTTTCCTGCTCGAGTATAAGAATATTGGATCCAGTTTTATTGTGAGGCCTGTGTATAGTATTCCTGAATTTGATACTTTTGAAGAAGCTGTTGTCGATCCCATTCAGTTGGACGAGGAAGAGAGCAGTTCCGAGAGTAATACCAGAGGAGGTGCCGAAGGTGTTTTTGGCGAGGAGATCTCCAGCAGTGAGAGTTATTCTAGCTCAGAACAGGTTTTTGAATCCCAAGAACCTTCGAGTTCATCCAGCAACTCCAATGAGGAAATGGTTCCCCCAAGAAAGAACTTGATTCATGATGATGATGTGCTCCTCGCTCAAAGGTCGAAGAAGCAGAAGTCCAGCAGTGGGGCTGTTGCTACTGGTTCTCGGTCTGCTGCTCAAGAGCAGGAGAAGAAGAGAAAAGAAGAAGAATAGGTGAGAGAGAGAGAGAGAGAGAGAGAGAGAGAGAGAGAGAGAGAGAGGGGAAGAGGAAGAGGGAAGAAGAGAAGAAGAAGACTGAGGAGAGGAAGAAGGTCGAGGAGAGGAGGAGAGTAGAGAAGGAGAAGGAAAAAGAGGAAGAGAGGAGAAAAATAGAGGCGAGGACAAAGGCTGGGCAGGCCTTAGTGCCTGTGTCCGCATTGCTAGAGGGGGCCTCGGTTGCCACTTCTCCTCAATTGGCCCCTGTATTGCTCGAGAGAGTAGTCCTTCCTGCTGATCGTCAAAGGGCAATAGGGACTGACCAGTTATCCCTGCAAGCGAGTCAGAGGCTAGCCTTAGTAAGTCTATTTCTCTTTTCTAATGTTCGTCAAATTCTGTCTGTTTCCTTCTTCTAATATCTTCTTTTACTTGAAGTTTGTGACTGATTTTACTGTGCTCTATCGCTCTCGTGATGAGCTGATCAATAAGTATGGTGAGTTGGATAAGCAGAATGCTTTTTTGAGAGTGAAGAGTGTTGAGCTCGATGCTATCTTGAAGGCTGTTGATGTTGCCCGGACGTCCTCTGACCTGGCCCTTGTCAAAGCCAATCGAGAAAGGGAGGCAGTGGATAAAGAACTGAGCGAGTTGCGGTAGGCCTACGATTTGGTCTGCTCGAGTAAGCTAGCGATCGTGGAGGAGAATAAGGTACTGAACGAGAAGGAGTCTGAGGCAGCCACTATTAAGGAAGACTCATATAACTTCGGGCGGGCTGTCGCATATGAAGATGCTGAGGTTCAGATAGGCTACATCAGCCGTCTAAACTTTAAGAAAGGCTGGAACAAAGCCCTCTTGGCTATCTGGGTAGATGTTGCCTCTCCCTTGTTCGATGAGCACGATCCAGGCCCAAAGCCAATTATGGATGAAGCCCTTGCCCCAGCCATCGAAGGTGTTGACCCTGCCCCTCAGCCAGTTCCTGTTGATGCCCTTCTTATTCAGGTGACAGAAGTTGTCCCTACTGAGGGAGGTGTTCCTACTGCTGCTGATAAGGGAAAGCAGTCAGCTTCTTCTGAGCAACCCGAGATCGCCAGCTAATTTATCCTTAGGTTTCCTTTTGTATTTTTGTTTGTAATGTTCCTTTCTATTTCTTGATGTACTCTGATCCCTTTATGTATTAATGAAATGAGAAGGTTTCTTCCCACCATATACGATTCATTTTATCCTTTACTGCCCTTTTATGCCCTGTAGTTGATTGAGGTAGATGACTATATACCAGCCACTTCTCAATTGGAAAGAATGCTTGGTCCTGATGTGAGTCTCGAAGTTCATCATACCTTCACGAGAATTTGCAAATCGCTGCGATTGAGGAACAAGCATTTCATAGAGCATACTGAGCTCGTTGTTAAACTAAAAGACAGGCTCCAGGAGATGAAAGAGGCTAGAGCTTATGTTCAAGAGGATGTGAATACACTGAGAGCAAGACTCCTCGATGCTACCGAGATTAACCAGGTTGGTGAAATTCTGCAATAAGAAAATATGTCTTTGAGGAGGGAGGTGTTGCTCCTCAGAGAGCATGTGCCAAGCACTGCACCTCGCGTTTTGAGGGGTTCCTCCTCATCGCGAGTTAGCGCAGGACTGAGCGATGTTCCTTCATCGACCGTTTCGCGAGCTGGTACAAATGCAAGAAACCCAGCTAGGGAAATGGATGAGCTTCGTGAAGATGTTCACCGAGCATACGTTATTGCTGCTTGGCTCCAAAGGGATATCACACGACTGAGGCATCTGTTTAAGAGAGGACCCCGGCGAGTATGGGCTGATGGTTACGACCAAGGTTGGGTGGATGCTCTAACAAGGCTGACAAAATTTGAAGAGCCCGCCTTTATTAGGGTATGGTTGAGTGCCCTAAGGGAGCTACAAGTTTCAAGGAACTCAATGCTCTGGTATCGTCATGAGATTTCTCCTTCCACTTTAAGGCCTAACCCCTTTAGTAGGGATGATCAGTGGATCCCCATTGATGCCATCCCTCGGCAGCTATTGGAGTCAGATGCGAACGAGGTCGATAAAAAATTAGCTCCTCACCCGAACGACGATCGAAGAGCAGAAGTAGCTGATTATCTTGTTCAGAGGCCTCGGCCTCATTAAGATTTTACTAGTTGTAATTTTGTACACATATGTAATGAAATAATGTAGTGTCGATGCTTTGGGTGATCTCGTCGATTATACACTAGTTGTACATTTCTGTTGTGAAATAATATAAAATTTATGTTTTGGGCGAATTCGCCGACTAAACAAGTGTTCCATATTTTTTGCATAATTTATTCTTTGCTTAATAATCTTGGGCCTCTCTTGGGAGACTTGATTGGTAAGTTCGTATTATCGAGTAAGTGTCCCTCCAGTCCAGTATGCTTATGAGATACCATTTTGCCTTACTTTACCTTTTAGGTCGTGTCGTCACACTCCCTTAGGCCTAAGTGTGACAATTGGCGAGGACACACCTGGTGTTGGATACTCTATCCGATCAGGGTTTTGTTGACCAAACATTGTCTGGCGACCAATTTGTCTTGGCCGAGTTACCTAAGGATCTCCTGTAGGGCTTCATATATTGCCAGGGGCAATGCTAAGTGGTTGTTCATGCTTCATAACGAAAACCTGAGGAGGGTGTTTTCCCTGCTATCGTTACTGAGTAGTGTGCCTATCACTTGGAAAGGGTGTGCAAGTTATAAAGTCCATATATTAATTAACTAGCACCTTATAGAATATAACTGCCAAACAACTCTCATTGATTATAAGTAAATGAGTTGCCATTTGCATAAACTGATAAAAAAAAACCAAAGAAAAAACTAGAAATAGAATTTCTTAAGATTTATCGCATTTCATGCTTGGGGTATCTCTCTGCCTTCAGCGTTTCTAAGTGATAGGCTCCTTGCAGATCATCTCTTGTTATCTTGAATGGTCCCTCCCAGTTTGGGCCCAATCTGCCATCTGATGGTTTTACTGCGCTGTCAAGGACTTTCCTTAGGATATAGTCACCAACTTGGAATGTCCTTGGATTGACTCTCTTGTTATAGTATTTTATGAGCTGTTGCTGGTAGCTCACTAATTTCACTAATGCAAGTTCTCTGCGTTCGTCTGCTAGATCGAGTTCAGCGAGTAATGCTGCATCATTCTGGCCCTAGTCGATAAGGGTGGATCTCATAGTTGGTAGGCCTGCTTCTAATGGGATGACCACTTTTATTCCATATGTTAGTGAAAATGGCGTTTCCCCTGTTGCGCGTCATGGGGTAGTGCAGTAAGCCCACAGAATATGTGGCAGTTCGTTCGCCCATGTGCCTTTGGCTCGCTCTAATCGTTCCTTTATCCCATCTATCACTGTCTTGTTGGAAGCTTTATCTTGACCATTGCTCTGAGAATACGCCACCGAGCTAAAATAGTGCCCGATCTCGTGCTCATTGCAGAAACTCTGGAAAAGGCCACTTTCGAACTGTGTTTCGTTGTTAGTAATAATGGTTCTGGGGATTCCAAAATGGGTAATTATGTTTTTTATATGAATCTCATCATATCTGCATCTCGAATGTTGGCCAGTGGCTCTGCTTCGATCCATTTGGTGAAGTAATCCATTACGACCAACAAATACTTGCGATTACCGACGACGATAGAAAATGGTCCTACGATGTCCATTCCCCATTGGGCGAAGGTTCAGGGTCTGGTGAGTGATCTTAGGTCGTTGGCAGGTTGGTGAACCATAGGGGCGTGTAGTTAATATTTCTTGCACTTGCAAGCGTTTACTGCTGAATCTTTTTGCATATATGGCCACCAATAGCCTTCCTTCATAGCTCGAAAACCTAGTTATATTCCTCCTATATGGCTCCCATCGATTCCTTCATGGATCTCGTGTAGAATCTTCTCGACATTCCTTGGGTGAACACATTGCAGGTAAGGGCCAGAGAACGATCTTTTATACAGCTTGCCCTCAGGAGATAAGTGAAAGCGAGCAGCTTTGACTCTTATCTGATGAGTGATCTTCCTATCACTTCGAAGTGTGCCATCCTTCAAATATTCCTTTAAAGGGTCCATCCAACTGGGTGCTGATTCAATCTGGAGCACAGGTTTCACGCCTGGTAGCTCGTCGCTCTGGTTGATGCTCGGGTGAGCAAGGAAGTCCATAGGGATCGTTCTTTTTAAGTCGGAATTGATTGCCGAGCTCAGAGAAGTTAGGGCGTCAGCGTGGCTGTTCTGTCCTCTGGGAAATTGCTGGACACTGACTTCCTTGAAGCTGGCCATTAGCCTTTTGGCCAAGGCGATATAGGTCGCCATTCTTTCATCTCTTGCATTGTAGTCCCCACTTATCTGAGTGGAGACTAATTGTGAGTCGTTGAACACCTGTAACTGCTTCGCTCCTAAAGTGTGTTCCTTTTGGAGGCCGGCTATCAAAGCTTCATATTCCGCTTCATTGTTGGAGGCTTCAAATCCAAGCCTGATTCCCTGTTCGAGGGTTGTATCTTCTGGAGTAACAAGCACAATGCCCACTCCTGCCCCCTTTGAGTTGGAGGCTCCATCAACAAATAATTTCCAAACTCCTTCTGTTGCGTGGTTCTCTCCCTACTTTATCGGTTGAAGTTGGTCTAGAGGATGCTCGCCTGTGAATTCAGCTATGAAATCTGTAAGTACTTGTCCCTTGATTGCATTCCTTGGTTGAAATTGGATGTCGAATCGTCTGAGCTCGACTGACCATTTAGTCAGTCTGCTCGACAAGTTCGCTTTCCTTAGGATTTCTTTGAGGGGGTGTGATGTAAGAATAATTATGGTGTGAGCTTCAAAATAGTGCTTCAACTTCCTTGAAGCTACTACAAGTGTTAAGGCGAGCTTCTCTAGTGGTAAGTATTGCTGCTCAGCCTCTAATAGAGTCTTGCTCGTGTAATAAACGGGGTGCTGAATTCCTGCTTTCTCGCACACCAGCACAGAACTCAAGTCATGGTTGGAGATGGCAAGATATAAGTACAAGGAATCTCTTTCTTGGGGTATGACGATTAGGGGTGGTGAGCTAAGGTATTCCTTGAACTCTTTCAATGCTCGCTATCAATCTTGATTCCATTCTACTGTCTTATTTCCCTTCAGGAGCTGGAAGAATGGTTTGCATTTCTCGGAGGACTTTGAGATGAAACTATTTAAGGCAGATAGCATGCCGGTGAGTTTCTGTACATCTCGTATCGTGCGAGGGGGTTGTACCCTGTTGATTGCATCGATCTGGTCCGGGTTAGCCTCGATGCCTCTCTTATTGACCAAATACCTAAGAAATTTTCCTGACTGGACACCGAAAGAACACTTGCTCGCATTGAGATTCATTCGGTATTTCCTGAGGATCTCGAAGGTTCTCGATAGGTCTGAGAAGTGGTCTTCTTTATTTCTGATCTTGACGAGCATATCATCGATATAGACCTCTATAGTGTCTCCCATTTGGTCTTTGAACATCTTGGTGATCAGCCGTTGGTAGGTTGGCCCTTCGTTTTTTAGCCCAAAGGGCATGACTTTGTAACAGTATAATCCGACGATGGTAATGATATTGTCTTGTCCTGGTCTGGTGCATACAGAGGGATCTGATGATATCCCAAATATGCATCCTGAAAACTCATTATTTCATGAGCTGATGTGGCGTCCACCAATTGGTCAATTTTTAGGAGCGAGAAACTGTCCTTAGGGCAAGCCCTATTAAGGTCAGTGAAGTTGATGCAGACTCTCCATTTCTCGTTATTCTTCGAAACTACTACTGGGTTGGATAACCATTTGGGGAATTGGACCTCCCGTATGGATCTTGCATCCAATAATTATTCTACTTCTTTCTCTACGGCTTTTGCCTTCTCTGGTGTAGTTCGTCGTGCCTTTTGAGTGATAGGTTTAAAAGTGGGGTCGACATGCAATCGATGACAAACCACACCGGGGTCAATTCCAGGCAGTTCTTATGGTTCCCATTCGAAAACGTCTATGTTGCTTCTTATCAAAATTGCCAATTCCGTTTTCTCCTGATGTGTGAAAGAAGCTCCAATCAAGAATACCCTGTCCTTCTTACTACCACCAGCTGTAACTTCCTCCAGGTTTTCCATGACTCGCTCATAAGGGAGGAGCCTGGTCTCCTCCACTCCGGGTCTTCCGTACCTTAACTGCTATTTTGAAGGTATCAACCCTTCTTATTCCTCACCCTTCTCATTGGGATTCTCGGCCTTCTTCTCTGGTCTAGGGTGGATGGCCGCTATGAAGCACCTTCTTACCATCGCTTGATCGCCATGGATTTCCATTACTCCTCATTCGGTCACATACTTGAGTTTCTGATGGTAGGTCGAGGGGACTGCCTTCATCGCATGTAGCCATCCTCTGCCGAGGATGGCCTTGTATGGTGAGTCAATGTCGACTACCAGAATCTCAATTATCTTGGAGATACTTCCTGCCCTTACTGGTAGCACAATCTTTCCCAGTGGGATAGTCACTTTTCCAGTGAAGCCAACTAGAGGGATAGTGGCCTCCTTTAGGTCGGCGATGCTCAACTTCAATTTCCTGAACAGATCGAGATACATTATTTCGAATGAACTTCCTTGGTCGATGAGCAACTTGTCGACGTCATAGTTGGCAATCCTGAGCGTAATGATCAAGGCGTCATGGTGTGGGGTTCTTACTCCCACTAGATCTTCATCTGTAAACACGTGCTATAGTCGACGTCATCTACTCGTCAACATTTTCCTAATTGGGTCTTTGCTGGATCGATTTGGAAAGCTTGGATCACTGCTGTATGCTTCTTTACCTCCATCCGAGCTAAATTCCCCTGAATCTTCTTCACATCAGCTGCCTCGTGAATCACCCCGAATTCATGGCCAGCATCGTATTTGAGTATGTTGTCAGGTCTTGCTTCTCTATTGGCAGCATCTTTCTCTGCCTTCTTCTTCACAAACTCGTTCAGATGCCCAGACTGGGCCAGTTCTTCGAGGTGGGACTTAATAGCTTTGCAATGCTCAGTCTTATGTCCTCCTTCTTTATGAAAAGCGCATCTCAGCACGTTTTTTCTCTTCGAGGGATCTCCTCCCATCTTTCTGGGCTACTTAATAAATGGCTCGTCTTTGATCTTCACGAGTATCTTGTAAATTGGTTCTCTAAAGACAGTGTTGACTGCCTAAAATGCTTTTGGCACATCATTCTTGCCTCCATTCTTAGAGCCATTCTTGCCCCCATTATTTCCTTCTTTCTTTTGATTCTCAGCTTTGTCGTTGCCTTTGGCAGCGAGCTTAGTTCGACCGTTCTCCCCTGTGCTGAGCGGGGTCATATCCTCCACCTTGGCGTATTTCTCGATGCGATCCATCAGGTCGTCGATGGTCGTGGCCTCTTTCTTTGTTAGGGACTGGTACAAGAGGGAAGAGATGGGTAGCCCAATTTTGAAGGAGGCCACTGCTACTTGCTCCGAGCACTCCTTGACCTCGTTGAATAACTCCCAGTACCTCATCGCGTAGTCTCGGAGGGTCTCTTGAGGTGCCTTTTTCATTATTAGCAAAGCATCCATCCTTTTAGGATGGGAGCTACTAGTAATGAAGCGGGCCGTGAAGAGCTCGGCCAGGGACTCAAAGCTCCTGATAGACCTGTGAGGGAGCCTTTCAAACCATTTATGTGCCACGTCATGTAGGCTCGAGGGAAAAATCTGACACATCAGTGCATCCCGATGGTTCCATAGGGTCATGGCTTGCCTTTACTGTCTAACGTGATCGATGGGATCAGTTTTCCCATCATAAATCTTGAATCTTGGAATAGTGAATTTCTTGGGGGCTTCCTCTTCTTCTATTTCCCTTGAGAAAGGGGATTTCATCTGAGTTTTGAGAGCTCGTCTAGCAAGCTCCCTGGTCGATCTTGCGCCGCGATGTGCTGGGTATTGGTCCATCTCCCTTCGGACCAAGTTTCGTATGTTCTCATTGCTGTAAGCTGGGTTCCTATTACGATGAGCCGGTCGCTGGTTCTCGAGTAAGTCACTGCTTGACTCATGCCTTTCACTCTTTTGGGATCCACGCCCAGGGCTCCTTTCTCGGCTACGAGACTTGCTCGCCTGAGGGCTATGAGTGCGGTACGAACGTCGCCTAGTGCCGCGATGGATCTCTCTCTCCATACTTTTTAATTTCATTTTGAGGCGAGCATTCTCAGCCTCTTGCTTGCGAGAGGACTCCCTTTGTTCTTGGAGACTTGCCTTATAGGCATCAATTAGCCTGGAGATTTGGGTGGACCTCGCTGGTCCTTGGCTTTCCTCCGAGGTTGGCCTCTCTGGGCGAACCCTCTGATCTAAGCGCCGAACTTGAGATCTGATCCTGCGAGGAGCAGGTTGTTCTTGGATATCTCCTGCCCGAGGAGCATTACTGCTGTGACCAGACATTTTGAACTCCTTTGTTGGTGTGGGCTTTCTCAGGGAAAACAAATATTTTCCACAGACGGTGCCAATTGTGGTGACAATTATGTTCAACACAAATAAATGAGAGAAGCACGATCACCAAGGAAAATAAAGAAGATAAAATGCCAATCACACAACACAGTATGTACGTGGTTCAGTAAGAATGCATACGTCCACGGTGGTGTAGTCAGTATTATTTCTATATACTCCGGGGAGAGTTTACAGAGAATATAGTGCGTGCCTTTTGCCCCAGGATTAGGGTTTATTATATGCATGTTTGTCCTCGGGGAGTGGGGGTGTTGGACTCCCCCACGTTTACCATCTTCTACTGGAACATCTCTATACGAGAACATGGGAAAAGACTAAGTCATAATTCTTTTTAGTTAAGGTGAGGGGTCCGGATATTGGGCCATTTTTATTAGGCAACTTGTCCGGGCCCATAATGCTAAATTTGGGTACCCACACATAATAAGACATATCATCAAAATACACGCAGAAAAATGAAAAGTACACGTGAACTAAAATAAAGACATTCAAAGGTACTTTATATTTTTATGCTTGTATTTTGATGATCTGGAATAAAATAAACAAAATGTCAATGCAATACACAAAATAAAATATTTAGAATTAATTTACCATTGTTCCCATCCCTTGCTGTTGCTGATAATATTGTTCCACGATAATGACTGTTCAAAAAGTCACCATCAAGAAATAAAACAGGTCTGCAGTATTGAAATCCATAAATACATCCTCCAAACATTACAAATATTCTCTTGAATTTTTTACTCTAATGTTCCACGTTAAGGATGCAATGCGACCCAGGATTATACTGCAATAGAAGGTCACGATAATTATTCATTAATGCATAAGAAACCTTTCCATCACCATATATATCAACAACAACCATATCTTTTGCACGCCATGCATGTTGATAAGATATATCAAGACCATAATTCTTCTTCATATCTCTAACTATATTAATTGGTGTCAATAGCGGGTCATCTCTAAGATCATCAGCTACCAATGTTGAAACTAACTTGGAGGCTATGATTTTGGCTGACGGACTGCGAAAGACACCTCTATATGTATGTTTATTATTCAAACTTCGTATGTAAAAGTATACATTTATTATAGATAATGAAGCATGAATTCTCCATATGCAATTCTCAGTAGTCTTTTTAGAGCATTCAGACGTCACTCAAGTTTTATCATTCTTCAAATACACATACTTGAACCCAACCTAAACGGCATACTTTCGCAATTTATCCCGAAATTCCACTACACCTCCTTCAAAACAATGTTGCTCATGACTTATATATGTCTTCCAATCATTCGAAAGATATAATTTCGACTTAATTGGTTCCACACCTTCAAGATAAAAGTCATTTTCAATGCAACTATTAAAATCATTTGTAACGCCTGATGATAAAGACTCTAACCTCTGTGTATTTGTATCACCACTGTCAACCCTCTCAGAACTTGTATTACTGCAGTCAACCCCTTTAAAAATTCGATTAGAGCATTCAATCCGTTCACGACATGTATTACTTGGCAATGATAATGAATCAATGACATATATACAAATTAAATTAGCATTCACGATCAATTGCAACCGCAACATACAACAAACATCGTTGTCACAAACCAACATGAACTGACTTTCATCACCAAATGAATACCTCAATAAAAAACTCCCACTTCTCAAATTAGTAAACCTAATACACAACTCATTGCATATGAAATCTAATGAGCTATCTTCAAATATTTCAATACAAGCCATATTATCCAAATAATAACACCTGCTATTATACTAGTTACCATAATGTGCAGTAGTAAAACAGAGACGAAAAACATTTACTTTAAGGTCAACAATTGTAAAAATGTGTGCAATAATTTAATGCATGAAATTTCAAAATGTTTATATATAATTAATATAAAATTACAGGCACTGTTTAAAAACCTATACATGAAACAATAAAGTAGACGCGTATTTTCAAAAAAACAATCACGTCTACTTTATAAACACTGCGTGTATTTTGAAAACTGATGTCGAATTGGTTAGTTCCGCTGGAGCGGACCTATATCAATAAGTGATTCAATACCAACTCAAAATCAAGTACTCTTAAAATTAGAATGAAACATCAATAATATTCATTCAGCACATTCAACTAACAATTACAAATATTTATAAATATAATCTTATATATAAAGAATCCAAATATAAATGCATAAAAAACAAAAAATCAAAACATATACATATAAAAAGTTATTCAATCATATGAATTACGAAATTACAATGAGTCTCTTGAATCAAAACAAAGTACATTGACCTATTGTAATCGATCGAAAATAGAAAAACCAACTGCTGATAAAGATAAACTTATAAATGATAGAGCCAAGTGATACAGGTAGAATCAATTAAGAACACTGTAATCGATTATTGGACAGACGAAAAAAGCATCAATTTTTAAAGTTATTTTCGATTTCGGAGAATAGTAATTAGTTACAGAGAAACCTCCAATAGCCGATTAGATTTATGATTGTTTTAGATTGGCAGTATTTATATGTTGGACCTAATCATTTAAAATTATTTTCACCATTTTTTTTGTCCAAAATGTTTAGTCAAAGGACTAGACCGTAAAAACCTATTTTAGAAATTACAAAAAATTAAGAACAAACAACAAGTACATGACACAAAAGAAAACTACGCTCAAATATAAAAATACGGCAATGACACCGAAAAAGCAATAAATGACCATTGATTAAGGTCTTATTCGACATGTAAATACTATTTTTGATTTTTTTTATGCAGATAACAGGCTTCATAACATGCACCTTGGATTGTCGTGACAAAACCTTTCACATGATTCCTCTTCATCAATGACTAATTTTATGTCTCGCCATCCCAACCAAACCCATTAACATTAATGGCATGATAATACAAGCCAAACCAATTTTTTAGGTCTCCAAAAGGGTGCTTATATGTATGGTATCGACCACCGATTATAAATAATTATGATTGCGTTGACATGGGGCCATTCATTAGGCTTGTCAATTAGACTTATCATTAGATAGGGAGAAATACTAGTGCCCTAAGGTTATATGGAAACACCTTTAATTTTTAATTTTCTCAATTTTAATAAACTTTGCACCGAAAAAAATCAAAGTGTTGTGTTAAATAGTTTGCCAATTTTAGTCTTGAACTGAGACAAGTTAGATCGGTAGGATACCAAGACGTGGGAACGCGCCTGTGTTGTGTGTCTGTTGGAAGGCATCCAACAGTGGACGCGAAGAAGGTAACAAGGGATAAAGAAGCGCATCAAGGCTTGAAGGCGTCGAGTCTGTGAGTAAGTATAACACCCCATGGTTTTTTAGCCGTAAAAATCCTTATTAAATTAAAAATTTAGAAAAAAAATAATGTTTGGAATCTCTTTAATTTTAGTACGTAAAAAGGTTGGTATTTATATATAAAAATAAGGTTTTAAATGGAATTTAAATCGGGATTAAATTGGGAAATTATAACTTTTTGTACAAAAATCGGGGGATGATCCGCCTAAGGAGAAAAATAAATAAAAATGTCCGATCGAGCTTAATTTTTTTATACAGCTTCGTTTCGCCTTCAGCTACAACATATTTAAATTTTAGCCAATTCCAATAGTCCGATTGTCTGTAATATTTTTTTAATGTTTTTATTTGATTAGGACTCATTTTTTTTTAGTAAATAAACATAAAGTGATGGGTTTATGACTTTTAAAACACATTTTAGCCTTCTCAAAAATCAGTAACCTTCCATAATTTAATTATCTCTCATCTACAAAACCTAATTTCCATTGAATAAAACTTTCAACCCAAGTTTTGAAGATCTAAATCAAGTTTTCTTAAGATCGTCCCAGAACGCGTCTTTGTTATTTTCTCGAAAGGAACGCAACTATGCAGTTGGATTCTTCAAAATAATTATTTATAGTCATGAATACTTCTATTGTTCTTCTTTAGTATTATGCATTTTAAATGTTTCCTAAACACTAATAACCATTATTTTTCTAAAATAAATTAGAGAGACTAATTAGGAATTGGGGAAGATCAGAGACAAACCATAGTCTTTGGCTCGGCAGGAAGAAAGATCTCTCTATTTATAGCAAATAAAAAAGTTATTTAATGATGAATGTTAAGTTAAAGGCAGTTTTAAAAAAGAGCTTACCTTGTGGCAGTTATTTGTAAATGGCTCATCATGTGTCAACGGTAGTGAAGAAGGTTTGATCATCACCATATCTGATAGGGTATATGTTGAGTACTCCCTTAGGTTCAACTTTGAGGACTCTAAGAATGAGGTAGAATATGAATCTCTTATAGTAGGATCGGGATTGGTGTTATCGTTGGGCGCCGAGCAGTTATCAGCACGCATCGGTTCTTAGTTGGTTGTGAACCAGGTTCTTAGAGTTTATGAATCCAGATTGGAGTCCGTGGAGAAATATTTGGTGAAGGTGAAAACGTTATTGTCAGGTTTCTCGACTATACAGATGGTTAGAATCCTAAAATCCTAAAATATCCAAGCAGATACACTTACTCGCCTAATGTTATCAACGTGGGTCGAACTACGAAGAACGGTGCGTGTAGAGATCTTGTTGCAACATAGTACATAAGGAGAGTGAGTACTTATATTGGAATTGGACTTAAGACCGTATCAAATAGATCACATCCGAGCATACTTAGAGAATGATGCAGTACCAAAAGATCCAAAGAAGGTAAGGAGGCCCTGCTAAAAGTCGACGAGATACGTACTTGAAGGAGGAATTCTATTTAGATAAGGATTTTGTATGTCACTACTCAGATGCGTGCATCCTACTGAAGTTCACAATCTGATCAAGGAGTTCCATGAGAGCTCATATGGAGTCCATTCAACGGACAGCTCGTTGGTGAAATGAGTCTCCACTCAAGGATATTATTAGCCCACTATAAAGAAGGAATTTGCGAGCTATGTGAAAACATAAGATAAGTGTTAGCGATATGCCGTTATACATAGGAGACCTAGAATTGCAATGGCGTAGATCATTTATACTTTGCCTTTCTCCATGTGGGGGATTGGTCTAGTCAGCCTATTATAGAAGACAAGGGGCAGATTTAAATACCTAGTCATTATAGTGAATTACTTCACTAAATGGGCCAAAGACGATCCATTGGTCGAGATTCCATATGAGAATGTCTTCCACTTCATATATAAGAACATTATATTTCGATATGGGATACCGTATGCCTTCATCACTAACTATGGCACGTAGTTCAATAATGACAAGCTTGAGGACTTCTCCATTCAATTGGGGATTAAGAAAGTACTGTAATATCCCGTACTTTTATAGATATTTAAATTACATAAGTGGCGTAATTTGATTATTAGAGAAAATTACTGTGAATAAGTAATTTTGAAATTTATGAGTGTAATTAAATAAATTTAGAAAATAAAGTGAATAGTAAATATCAGTTTGCAAGTGTAGGATTAATATTTACATGAATTATATTTTCTTACGAGACTAAGTATATGAGTTAGATTATTTTAATAACACGTCGCAGTTGGGTAAAGTGACGAAAAATAATATTTTATTTGGAAAATACGCGTATTAGAATGTGTTGGGTTTAATTAGTGAATTTTAGTTAAGTGACTCGGATGGAGATTTTGAGTGCGTGGTTGCTTTCGAAATGGCCGAGATAGTCAGAATAAAGTATCTGGGGGGTAGCATTTAGGTTCCAAATTTTTTTGGACTATTAGGGACTCGCAATTGAGTAAACGAATTATTTTGGGGTTTATAAGGGACAAGCCCTTATTTCTATCTTATAAGTCACGAGAGAGAGGAAGAGAAAGAAAGAAAAGAGAGAAAAGACAAGGAAGAGAAGAAAGGAAGGGAAAGGATGAGAGAAAAGGGGATTCGGGGCCAAACTCCACTGGATTCGACTCGAGGTCGTCGAATTTTATCCATGAGGCAAGTGTTTACTTGCTCTATTCATTTATGTGTGTATATCTCATATTCTAGTTGGTAAACTATATAATTTTGGATTGAAACCCTTAAAATAAATTTGGAAAATTTTAGTATGAGTTTACAAATTGATGTAGTGTAAACTCTTAATGATTTCTAATGTTAAACCCATGTTAATGGTGTGTATATATGGTTAGAAATGAAAGATTGAGAAAGTTAGGTTAGTTTAGTTATGGGTTTAAATCTTTGATTGAATGATTGAATCCCTTGATTTTAATTAATGTGTTTATCATATCATAGTTGGTAGATGATTATATTGATGGTGGATGACGTTGGGATGATTTTTAGGAGTGGTTTTGGTGAAGAAATTGGGAGAAAAGCCAAAACAGCCATAGTTGTCTCGTGCTGAATTTTGCACAGGACCGGATCGATCCACCCTCTCACGACCATATCGATCCAGTTTTTGCTAATTTTCAGAAAATAAAAGTTGTAGATATTTTTGATACGGTCGCGTGGGCACTGACCGCGTATTTTTCTAATTTTTTTTAGATTTGATATGATTTTATTACTAGAGGGTGTTTGATGGCCGAAATTAATTATGGAGATAAATATTAGGGGTGTTCGGGACGAGTAACACTCGGGGTGGTATTTCGGTGGGCGATAATATATATATAACTAGGTGTAAACCCGCGCGATGCACAAATCATGATAAATTTATATTTATATGAAATTTTAAAAAAGCTTGTAAAATGTATTAATTCGGCTACTTAACTTTTCATGTCATTACAAATCAAATTGTAAATAATCAAATAAGTATAAGTATTAATGTAATTTGAGTTCTTTCACAAAATTTAAACTTTTATCCGAATCCAACTAATCCAACAATATAGTGGACTTCAAATTAAGGAAGTAAAACACAAGCATAAAACTTGTCATCGCAAACATAGCTACAACTAATATTACAAAACATGGGATTGTGGTTTACCAATAACCCATAGTATCCATTGAATCAGTTACTTCTTTTTAGTTCATTTACCTTGTTATCATTAGCCTCTTATTGTGGATCACTTAATATATGTAAACAAAAATTCTGGGACTATAATATATGTATTTCACTCGATCATTTTCAGGAGATCAAATTGTCTTAAGATATAACATTTTTGCTCTATTGGTCAATTAAATACAACTGATTTATGTCCTAAAATGTGATATGAAAACTTTGTATAAATGAATAACAGCAAAAAAAAACTCTAAAATGAGTTATACATACATGTCTCTACAAATGGGTCCATTTTATCCTTACTGCACACCAAAATGAGGTGATTAATTAAATGTTCATGTATATATATATATATATATAACCAAAATTTAATAAATCTAAACAAAGTCGTATGACATAAAACTTGTTTGTTAAACCTATCCAACAATCAAACTAAATTTGCCCAACATCATTACCATTAGTAGGTAACCTTAAGCATAAATTAGCATTTGTATGTAACCTTCTTAATTCCATCTTTTCTCCCACCAAACATAGGTAGCCACACATAAGCAACCTTTTGAAAAATTCAATTATAGATGACCAAATGACATCTAATTACCCATCTGTAAACTTCAAATCCTCTATTTCAAACCCATCATCCATGAGTTTAGCTGAAACATGTAAAAAAATGCTAACTTGAGATCAACATAATTAGAAAAATGTAAACTTGAGATCAAAATAATTATAAAATAATTACACAAACAGTTCAAATATCCATAAGTTTTTCTCACGCACTTATAAAAACTTTTGTATCTTTCATTACTTTTCCTTAAAAGACATTAACATTCTTGAACCAAAGCCATCTTCATTGTTACATGATTGCAACAGAGAGATAAAATAGTCATTCTTGAAAGAAGGACTCCATATTTGGTTCACTTCAATTTTTAATGGGTGGGAGGTACTAATATTAATTTAGTGTTGTTGCCCTACAGGAGAAATAGTACAAAATCCCAAAAAGTTTCCCAAAAAAAATCAGTTGCACATATTGTCAAGCACATGGAATTAAATATGTGAAAAAACATTACCTCACGGGAACTCTGTATTACCAATCGAGATAGAGATGCGGAAACACCAATCCAACATATTTAATTTAGGGAGTGAGAGCCTTAACACTTACAGAGCCATTTCATTCCCATTCTGTAACTCCTTCATTTCTTATATTGATTCTTTTTCTTGATTAAGGGAATAATACATAACCAACAACTGGATAAATAAACAAAACATTTAGTTAGAAATGGGTATGCTCTAAAATTGCGTACCGGTGGATTGATGAAATCAAATCCACATAAAAACCAATTTCATTGCAAATGGGTAATACCAAAGTTGTGTTTGTGTGGGGATGAGAGAGAGAGAGAGAGAGAGAGAGAGAGAGAGAGAGAGAGAGAGAGAGAACATAACTTGATTAGGAGAGAAAATATAAACTCCGTCAAAGTCTGCAAAAAAAATAACAAAGTTATAGGCGCAAAGAAGAACACCCGTGAAAAACACTCCTGAACAGAGACCGTAATAAAAATTAACCTGCAAAAAAAAGAAGATACAATAAAAATTATGAAATGCTCCATAATAAAAATTAATCAACAAATATAATAGAAATATTAAGAGGTGGAAGAGAATGAAAATATCTTCAAAATCAATAGAACCTTGAGAGGTTTGTGAATGTGACAGAATGGGTGAGGTTTGTAGCAGATTTGGTTCTGACGGTGGCAGCTGTAGGAATTAGGGTTTGTTCGTGTGAAATGATGTATGCGAGAGTTTGGTCTTCAAAGAAATAGAGTGGAGATAGATGAAAGGATAGGATGGGGAGGGGAAAACACAATTAGTTCGGCCAGAGTTCCAAGAGAAATGATAGAGGAAAGAGAAATACCTTTAAAAGTAAAATGCCACGAATAGGAATGTGCCAAGTGGATAGCTTTAGAACAAGCTGTCATTAAATGATTGTTTAGCATTTTATAGTATATAGAGATTATGTGCGTAGAAAATGTATTTATATGTCGACTATAGGTTTGAGTAAATCTTAGAATGCGAGTTGGATGGAATTTAGGATGTGGGCTAGAAATGATCGAGAGGTCATGCGGTACGTCAATTGATGACTATTATTATAGGTGATGAGATACCTATGGAATAAAATAAGTTCATAAGTATACTTATTTAATTATTACGATCTGGTACATTCGAGTTTATATTATAATCCCTAAAAGTGACTATGGTGTGATTTATATTTTAAGTAAGAGAATACTTAGGGAATTAGTATATAAGTGTATGAATACTTGTATACTATTACGAAAGGGAACATTCGGAATATTGGCTATCGCTATAAGAGTTTGTCAATTATAGCCATAATATATTGAGAAGTGATATATATTATATATACGATGTTCTTATAGTATATATGATATGATACGAATATAAATATATCTGTGTATGATTGGTATATTTGTATTTAGAGGCTGGTTCCACATGCATAGGGATGGACAGCCAAATTATATATTTTCTCCAGTGCTATCCAGGGAGGTTGCGCGATGTGGGTGAATCCCCTAGCTTATGGAGCAGGGAGAGTATATACCCAGGTCATATCGTCTAGCATATGGGTGAGATATAATTTTATTCCACTTTCAGGAGGGAATATGACCGCCTCCACCGTTTAGTGTTATTACCATGATCATGAGAAAGTCTGACTTGGTACCGGGGTTAAGTTGCACAAACCCGGATGCGGAAGAGCACTTTGAGACTGCATCCTCGAGTTATAACTTGGTGAGATGGTTATTATACTTATGATTGTAAAATAGATATAAATATACTCGTTGTTTATAGTACATTGCTTGTATATGAAAATGAGATATCATGTAAAGTAGACTTGTGTAAAGTGTAAAATGAATAAGATGTTATTCTCCTTCCGGTAGATTTATAACCGGATTTATTCAAATGCGAATCATAGGTTCTAGTGAGAACTATATACAAGGGTTATTATATGTTAAAGTGAAATTGGTATTTTAAACTAGCGAAAGTTATGGTATATGATTGGTATAGTTTTATATAAAATCAAGGACTATATATATATCACATGGATGATCATATCAACTAAAAGCTTATGTAATAGCTTACGGTATAACATATTATATCGTGATAGTTAAAAGGATTTAGAAGATGGGTGAAAGAGATTAGTTAGGCAAGGTAGCTTAACTAGGTTGTTCTAAAGGTATGCGATAGGTGTGCACTATTAGAAGATGGGTGAGGTGTATCTCATGAGTGTGCGATACCAGTTTAAATATAAGAGATTTCATATTTTAAAATATAGCTTTTAAGCACTTGCTAAATATTTTCCAAAATCGGGCTCTGACCCATTTCTCTATTTTTTCCCTCTCTTGCTATATGTATATATATATAGGTGTCCACACACAGGAATGCCTGGATGATGACTCCTTCGAGTCAGACATTTACTGTAGCAGTTTTGGATGCAAGCAGGTTATTTTAGACGTTTCTATCCTTGTGATCTAGATAGGAGGCACTGTAGAAATATTCGGGTCGATAGCCCAATTATATTAATTTATTCTTTTATCGGCTTTTAGTGCGGCATTCGATTTGATTGTACTATGTTGTACGGAGTGTTCAGTTATTTTATTTCATTTCAATTTCATGTATATAAACTGTTGTGATTATTTTACTTGGTTGATTTGGTTAAAAATTTTAGTTAAATAAAATTTGACGCCAGTTTAATTAGTTATTAATAATTAAATTGGTTTTCGACAGTGATGCTAAGAATGAACCATATGAGATTCCTATTTTAATCTGGTATAGGATTGATCACCCGGTATTTTATTAGGTAGGGTGTCACAGATGGTATCAGAGCATCAGGTTCTAGTGTCCTTAGGAATCTGTGCAGACGTACTACTCTTTCAGCGTTGCTTTCTATTTGATATAAAGCCTTATGATTAGGATTGTTGATTTCTATTATGAGATTTTGTTCTCCTGCCATTATGTAAGATTATAGTAAATCTTTTGGGTGCTCGTTTGAGATTCGTGTGCTGATTGACGAAGGACGACCAGGGAAGGCCATTGTGAGGGCAGCAGGAGGCGAGGCTTAGTAGGAGCTGTGAGTTGAAGTCGGGGATGAGGACCGCAGTAGAGGTCACTCCCCTTGTGTCATTGTCAAGGATTGCTGTAATGACTACTAAAGTATAGTAGTTATAATTATCTATGTACCGCTGTAGTAGAGAGTGGTGCTAAACGTGAATTACCCAGTGAAGTAAATTGGGAAAAGGTTCTAAAGGTCTTTGATAAGGACCAAACGTTGAAGTTAAGTTATGCGGAAGCAGTGTAGTGTTATACAAAGGAAGTAGAAGACTCAGAAGCTTTGGCTTGGAGCAGGGTATGGAAATCCCCAAATGTGAAAATTTGAGGAATTTTTTTTCTCACTCGTTAGAGCAATGTCGAAATGGTGGGAACGGTAGTTACCATATTTGGGGAAGCATGATGTTTTGCTCATAGAAGGATCTTACGGATGGTTTTAACCGTTAGTTCCTTTGGTTTATCAGGAATGAAGAAAATGCAGTTTATGTATTCACTTAAGGATCGGTCAGAGGTCGACGGCGAATAAAGAGTGATATGGTTAAGGTAACTTTGTACTGAATTAAAGTAGGTACAATGAATAAAGAGTCCTTTAGTGGAATGATAGGCTCACTCGTAAGTGTTGCTAACACGTATGGAGAATTTGTGTTCCTGAAACCCCAGAAGTGAACATTCGCCCGGGGATTCATTGAAACAGGGCAGTTGAGGTCGGTAGTATGTTTCCTTTTAGTCAGAGGAGACAAGGGAACTATGCAGGTGATTGTCAGGATCGAGGCTATAGAGTCTGAGATACTGATAACCTTAACATGGTCAGGGTGGCCATAGATAAGGAATGTGGTGGTGTAGAGCATGGAACCACACGGTTAGTCCTTGACTAGTAGAAATTAAAGGAAAAGAATAGGGGGCCTAGAAGGGGCATTGATCAAAGTAGCTTTTGGTTCGGTTAAGACAAGAGTACTATGTCTGAGATCCATTTAGAGCAGCCAGGGTGATTGGCAAAAATTGTTGCTATGAGTTTCACCTCAGAAGAAGGAGTTATATTTTATGTGGCTAGATAGCGTCACAGCATTTTGTTAACCCTAGATTCGTGTGCGTGATTCGAGTTTACTGGTAGTATCGGTAACATTATATAGTGTATATCTATATGTTTTTCCCAGTAGCGGGGTTCTATTTTCTTCATTCAATATGAAAATGGGTGTTAGTATTTTGAGCTTATATTTGGGCTTGCACTGCTCGTTTAGTATGTGTTATACATAATATATTTTTGATTGGTCAAAGCGATAGCAAGCTAACAATTGCACGGCTATCGTACCCGCGGTTCCAGGGTGGAACTGATTGTTTTTGCGATATCTCACCTGGATGCGGGTTAAGCTCGCTATATTTTATTATATGTTTAAATGGAATTTCGATGAGGAGTTGTTTCATTTTCCCAATTTTAGTGAGTGGCGACCTTATAGGTATGATTTAAGGTATGCACGATTCAGCGTTAAGCTGTGAGTTTAAACTCGTTGTTGTTTCTGCAAAGGACTTAGTATTAGTACAAGCGCTTTGTGGTATGGCTCCTTAAAAAGAAGTAGGAGTTCAGACCACATTTATTTGATATATGGGATGGGATTTTCCCGGTTGCATATTTGAAGCTAACGGACCTCCGCAACCGATAAATTTAAGTAATAGTGTATCGAAGGGTTTTTTGTTTGGATTCGCTTGCGAAACACTCCACGCATGAACCTTAATGACGTCGGGAATGGAGAGATGTTATGGGATGCAAGGATGTTAGTTTTGATGATCAGTTACCTAGTGTGAAGAAAACACTGTAAACCAAGAGCCATGTCATGATCGGAGGCTTATAGAGATGGAAGTGCTATGGAAAGGCATTGAAGTGGTTCTCACCCCGTAAGTAATAGGTGAGGTAAGATTTAGAGAATTGATTTGAGGCTTATAGACAGGCCTTGATTAAAAGGCAAATTTTGAGGTAATATGCTTTAGCTATGATGTTAGTAATACTTTTGCAGAGTATAGGCACCCCAATTAGTTAGACTTTCCATTTCGTCGAGATGGAAGGACATAGAGGTAGAAGCGCGTTAGTGCGATTATGAGATAGGATTTTAGAACTTACCGATGGTGTGCCTTAGGCCGTTATATCTTGATGAATAACGATGCGAGGAAGTAGTGTAACGGGAGGGTTCCTTGTTTGGATTTCGCTTTGCGAGATGTCCCACACATGAAACCGATCTAATGTCAGGAGTTAGGAAATGCCTTGGCCGCTAGGGAAATAGTTAGGATATTACTCATTTTACATGTGTAGGAAACACATCGATCTTTGGGTTATTAGGAAGTAAGGCCAGTGGGGCATGTAGTATTGTTTTAGTGAGATTGTAGTGAGTTAACCACGAGAAGATTGGTGGGTTAACCTTAAGAAGGATTGGATTTCCAGGTATAGGAAGAATTGAATCTTGAGAAGATTATTGAGAATACCCAGGAGTGAGGCCCATTTTTTAGAGAGAGTGTTACGTGTGTGACGTTTGCAATTGTGTGCTGATGTGCACGAGAAAAAGGGTGTATGGGCACCTTGATAAGTTAATTTTATATTCCGCTTGAAAAAGAAGGGCGTAGTATATAAAGCTGAAGAATATGCTGTGGGGAAGTTATAAATGGATTTGCATTTGGAGTTTGATGGATTGAACATCGTAGGAGGTACGCGATAATCCAATTGTATAAGTGCAATAAGAGTTAGCACACCTAAGATAAGCGAGAAGACTAACGGGAGTAGTCAAGTGCTAGTGTAGTTTCCTTTTTGAGTGAAATTAGATGTCCTGTTGTAGATGAGTGGTCTCTTAGAGTCGTGGTTTTTCGATGGGATCAATACGTTAGAGCTACGATTATAGGCTCGTTTTCTTTATATGCAGTTATAGAAGCACTAGGTGCGATGTGCCGTCCTTATAGTTAACCTTACGACCAAGGTAGTGTTTCAGCGTATAGAGATTTAGTTAAGCTTGTCGTTAAGCTAGTGCGTTAGAATATAAGCCTTGAGATAGTTGGTATATGGTAGGGTACCATTCGACTTCGGAGTGACTTTAGTGGTACATGTTATATCCGAATTTCGAGGATGAAATTCCATTGTAAGGGGGGAAGTATGTAATACCCCATACTTTTATAGATATTTAAATTGCATAAATGGCGTAATTTGGTTAATAGAGCAAATTACTGTGAATAGTAATTTTGGAATTTATGAGTGTAATTAAATAAATTTAGAAAATAAAGTGAATAGTAAATATTATTTTGCAAGTGTAGGATTAATATTCACATGGATTATATTTTCTTACGAGACTAAGTATATGAGTTAGATTATTTTAATTACACGTCGCAGTTGGGTAAAGCGACGAAGGAAAATATTTTATTTGGAAAGCACGCGTATTGGAATGTGTTGGGTTTAATTAGTGAATTTTAGTTAAGTGACTCGGATGGAGATTTTTAGTGCGCGGTTGGTTTCAGAATGACCGAGATAGTCAGAATAGCGTATTCGGAAGTAGCGTTTAGGTTCTGGGGATTTTTGGACTAGTAGGGACTCGCAATTGAGTAAACGAGTCATTTTTGGGTTTATAAGGGACAAGCCCTTATTGCTCTCTTATAAGTCACGAGAGAGAGGAAGAGAAAGAAAGAAAAGAGAAAAAAGAGAAGGAATAGAATAAAGGAAGGAAAAGGAAGAGAGAAAAGGGGATTCCGGGTGAAACTCCGCGGGATTCGACTCTAGGTCATCTGATTTTATCCACGAGGCAAATTTTACTTGCTCTATTCATTTGAGTGTGTATATCTCATATTCTAGTGGGTAAACTATATAATTTTGGGTTGAAACCCATAAAATAAATTCGGGAAATTTTAGTATGAGTTTACAAATTGATGTAGTGTAACCTCTTAATGATTTCTAGTGTTAAACCCATGTTAATGGTGTGTATATATCGTTAGAAATGGAAGATTGAGAAAGTTAGGTTAGTTTAGTTATGGGTTTAAATATTTGATTGAATGATTTAATCCCTTAATTTTAATTGATGTGTTTAGTATATCATAGTTGGTAGATGATTATATTGATGGTGGATGACGTTGGGATGATTTTTAGGAGTGGTTTTGGTGAAGAAATTGGGAAAAAAGCCAAAATAGCCATAGCTGTATCATGCTTAATTTTGCACAGGACCGGATCGATCCGCCCTCCCAAGACCGGATCAATCCGCCCTCTCAGTACCGGATCGATCCAGTTTTTGCTGATTTTCAAAAAATGAAAGTTATTGATATTTTTTATACGGTCACATGGGCGTCGATCGCATATTTTTCTGATATTTTTTGGATTTGATATGATTTTGTTACTGGAGGGTGTTTGATGACCAAAATGAATTATGGAGATAAATATTAGGGGTGTTCAGGACGAGTAACACTCGGGGTGGTATTTCGGCGGGAGATTATATATATACAATTGTGTGCGTAGAAAATGTATTTATATGTCGACTATAGGTGACACACCCTAACCCAGTTACTTATCATTAAGTTTGAAAGCCAAAGTGAGTCATATCTTAATTACCTTAACTAAACCATACACACGAGTCTTCTTTTTCAATTATTAACATGAATCCATAAAATTACAACTTTTCAAATTTTAAAGTAATTATGCTTATTCAAACTTACTGAAAGGATAAGTAGGCTTAAATGATCCCATTTATGTTTGACCAAAACCATGGTTTTATGCATCCCTGACTAACCAGACCAACCTCCTAGATTTGGCAGTGATATCACAATACCTAAAAAATATAAACATAGGAACCGTGAGCACAATAGCTCAGCGAATGCATCACTACTACCCTATTACATAAAATTAAATGCAATAAATCAAATCCATGTGGTAATATATATATACATATCCGGCTCATTCATAAAGAATGACCAATTATATACTTATCTGGCTCATTCATAAAGAATGACCAATTATATACTTATCCGGCTCATTCATAAAGAATGACCAACTTTCTGAATCATGATTCACGTATCCTGTCAGCAATAGACAAATCTCCCCCATTCCTAGTCGAGGATTAACCCCTGTCTGTAATAGACAAATCTTCCCCATTTCGGTTCGGGAAGTAACCTTCAAGTTCGGTAAATCGAAATGAACAATTTCATATTCAATATTATTCTGATCATATCCGTAACAATGTATAATACATCTTACCAGTGAGTGATATTCAGATCGTATCTATAACCAGGTGTAATACATCTTACCCATGAGTGATATTAAGATCATTTCCATAACCATGTGTAATAAATCTATTTCCAGTGAGTACACTCACTATGACACCCCGCCTAATAAAATATCGGGGGATCAGTCCTATACCAAATTAAAACAGGAATCCCAGTTGGTTCATCCTCAGCATCACTGTCGAAAACCTTTTCAACTTACTAACCACCTAGTATATCAAAAACCAGGTGCCAAATTTTATCTTTTTAATTAAGCCAAACAGTACATGCGGAAATAAATATAAACCATTCACACAACTGAATTAAATCAACTGAACAAATACTAAAACGACATGCCGAATAAACCATCGGCCACTAAAGTAAATAGTCCAATACAAATATCCAATACCTGAATAAATAAATCTGAAAGTTGTACTAAAAAGTCTGGGCGATATGCCCTAAGTAAACTGAAACTGATAAATGATTCCTACTCTAGGAAAGAATGAATAAGGCATCTAATCCAAGCTCCTGCTAGCATCCACACATGCCGCAGCTCCGTGTCCCTGGAATAGAATATCAATCATGGCGTCCTTGTGGATGGACACCTAAAAGGTTTTGAAAATAGTTTATAGCAAGGGTTAGAACTCAAAACATTTTGAAAATATTTAGCAAGTGAATTAACTGCAGTAATTTAAAATTCATGAATGCGCTTCATAACTAAGTTAGTGTCGCACTCCCTTGAGGACATACTCACCCCTCCATTAATGTGCACACCTAACGGTTACCTTAACCCCACCTAGTTGTATTATCCCGTAAAACTAGTCCTGGTATAATCTCCCCTTGCCATACTACTCTAACCCGAGTATAATAATTTCTAAATTATAATTTATCTCACGAATTAACTTAATTAATTTCCTTTAATTATAACATATAACCGTGACACGAGTTATATAAAGTATATACATCACACACTGTATTATTTCCCGCATATAATATTTACTACCATTATATACGTACATTTACTAAGAACAACCACACATATATATATGCACATCCATCCCTCCGAGTATACCCTCACCGGATGATTCCCTTTAAAGTGCTATCTTACTATGTATGCTCACATAACCTAGTTACCAGAGTTGGAATCGCTCACCAACTTGGCCCAAAATGTAAACGTAGTGGAGGCGGTTGTATTCCTTCCCTGAAAGTGAGATAAATCCCTCGCCCATATATCGGACGCTATGACCTGGGGATATACTCACCCTCCTCCTCAAGCTAGGGGATTCATCCACATCGCGCAACCTCCTTTGATAGCACTAGAGCGTATAAATTAAATAAATATCTAGTCACTGATATTTAATAGCACACACAATATATACACACACACACATATATATATACTATCACTACACCGTATATATATAATATAAATCCCGGCTTTACCGTGTACTAAAAAAAACGTAACACTAACCTGTAATTTCTCGAGTTTGTAGGGCCCGAGTCAACTTAATTAATTTTCTCACTTATTAATTTATCATGTCCCCGAGTCTATGGTTTGACTCTAATTTATTTAATTCACACGTCAATTAATATAATATTTTCCCGAGTCTATGGTCCGACTCTTATATAAATACTTTGCACATTAATTTATATAATATTTCCCCGAGTCTATAATTCGACTCCAATTTAATTAATCTACACATTAATTAATCATTACCAATCCGAGTCTATGGTCTAACTCTAATTTAATTAATTTACACATCAATTAATTTAACACTTGGTGTCGCCCAACCATTATACCCGGACTCGCTCACTTGACCCGTACCATCGTTAATACCCGATTCTATATTTCGCCCCATAACTAATTAATTACACCTCGATTCCTTTAATAATGTAGTGCCACTCAACGACAATATCCGAATCTTTTCCCTCGGTCCAAAATCAATATCTACAAATTAATTCCCGAAATTTAATCGTCCCGTGACATACAATTATCACCCTCCTAAACCCAATTATAACCCCTTATAATTGTTAAGGAATATGTGTCACATAAGAATTTATCCCTACATAAAAGTAGGGGATTAAATCCTAAATTAATTTCCCTTATATATATAAACAGTCCGAACTGCCAAAATTCTGGGATCATCGATCGATCGATCCCCCGGGTCGAACGATCGATCGAACAAGTATTTATCTTCTCCGGCTTGCTGTTTTGGCCATTGATGAACCCTCAAGCTTTTTGTTTCATTCCAAACTCTTACCCAATCACAACCAACATTATCTCCACATAATAAAAGGGTCTAAACATCCTTGAGACCTTAATTAATCAACTAATTTCCATTAATTCCAACATTGTCCCAATTTGGGTTTTATCCGGGTTTCAAATCTCTAATACGATTTTCATTCCTATTAACAGAAATTAACCATCGATTTTTACTGGTTTTAACATACGATTCACACCTCTACATTCCGGAATCATAAACATAATAAATTTCACCCTTAATCCCATTCAAGTGTATCAATTACTGAAAACCCAATTTTACATGAACACCCACCCAAAACGAATTTTGGTTTACACCTCCCATAGTATGAATTGATTATCATCAATTTAAAATCATAGCAGTTAACCACTTGTCTCTAATTGTTCGTAGAGTCTGATTCGTTGGTGTAGAGAATGTGTTGATGAAGAACACCTCAATCCGTCCCTTAATTTGTCTCCAAAAAGGTTCCCAAATTGCTTATAGATTTGATTCTTATGTGTCTCTCTCAAACCCTAGGTTTAGAATTGTTAACTGTCGTTCAATCAGTCCCTTAATTAGGTTAGAAACCCTTAATCCCGTTTTTGGCCACATGGGCCTAATTAAAATGGCTCGAATCACCCCGTATGGGCCCGGCTATGCCCAAAAATCCCCTGAGACCCGATTACTACCCCCGAGTACTCTTTTCTGACTATCTCGAACAATACGGACTCAACTGCGCACTTAGGATTGTCATCCAAAATACTTTATAACATTTTTCAAATTTCGACCTCAAAATGCGACACATATTAAATCGAACAATTTAACTTAAAGTCGCTAATTATAACTAATTCTTCCCACTCATATAAATTCTCCAAATCATAAATTTAATTTTCTCCAATTTAAATATTTTTATATCTCCTAGAAATAATTAAATATTAAATCCTCAAAATTACAGAGTGTTACATACTCCCCCCCTTACAAAGGAATTTCGTCCTCAAAATTAAGATAAGCCTAGTGCTCCAAGCTTCAAATATCACTCTCTAGTCATGTTCCTCTATGCTCGCTATATCTATCTCTCCCGCTTCTAACTATAAATTACACCAATATGCATTTTAATTAACTCGGGCGCCCATACACCCTGTACCCATGCTTGACCGCACAAAAGTTTTCTTAATTAACCTGGGTGCCCATACACCCTATTCCTGTGCTTTACCGCGCGAAAGTTACCCGACTATGCTAGCCGTGACCCGTAATATAACTTCCAACCCGTAGTCATATCACATATATAAATAATAATACCCGGTAGTAATGACCAAACATCTCCCCACTTCCAACGTTGCGCTAAGTTTCATGCGTGGGACGTCTCGCAAAGCAAAATCCAAATAAGGAACCCCCCCAATAGACTACTACCTAACATTGTCGGTCGTTGAGATCCGTTAGACCCTCGGTCCATAGCACGTACCCTCAAACACTTGTCTCTTAACACAAAAGCATACACGCCTACCCTTATGCTACAAAAGACAACAAAAAATACGACGCCCTTACTATCACTAGTTCTTGTGCAAAATAAATCGCTAGTTATCTCTCCCTGCTCGAAAATAAATCTAACCACCCTGATTCACTTCAGTAAACACCCCTACTTACCGGAATAAAATATGAGAACACAAGACCTCACTATATGTCTATCGCACCACACAATACAACATATATACACATATATATAGGCTAGACTCCCTCTCAGGCGATACCTAGTAGAATCATTCATACCCTGGTGTCGCGAACACCAAAACTTACCCCCACTATTTATAATAGTTCAAATCCATCACTATCCAGCCGATATAAAAAATTTCTACCCTACTTCCATAATTCTCGAAAGTAGTAACCCCTCGCATAATACCAATTCCATCTCTGTGCATACCCCCACTCTCTCGTGGTTAACACTAAAGAAATCCACTATCCCACAGAAATATATATGTAATATGGCTGCTATAGCCAGCGCACCCACTAAATTCGACGTACCCGCGAACTCTAGTGAAAATAATTCTAATAGTGTGACACGCTCACTGTCACCCAAAACGTACCCCCTGCCCATAGGATAAAAAGATAATTACCTCCATACTCTAGCTGTAATGGTTGATCCTCGGGTTCCTGAGCATCTTCCCCCTGCCCGAACGCACCCATGACTTATTGTAGTGGTTGTACATTCAGGTCCTCGTCCTGTAGTTGACCCCTGCCTCACTGAAGACAATCTTTCTTCACGCATCTCGCTTCTCCACAAATGAAACGCCTCTTAATAAATTCACCATGCCACTGATCCCTTTCTTGTTGGCCCTGTCAGAAGTCCTGGCCATCCTGTCGATAGCCCCCAGATCTAAATCGCTTGGCCTGATTACCCTATTGGAAATCCTGCCCCTGACGTCCCCCTGTCTTCTTCTGGGGTACCCCACTGGTTTTGTTCCCTCCTACTTTATCTGACTGACTGGGTTCCACTCCCCTCTTGCTTCCTCTCAAGTGGAAGCGATATTCCTGGCAGTGAAGGAGTGTTGCATTAACGATGTCCGTATAAGCTACTAAAGCGGGATTACCAATCAAATGTTGTTTTATCCTCCAGACTAACCCATCCATGAACTTTGACTTCTTTCTTTCTTCATCGCGTACCTCATCCGGTACAAAATTTGCCAACGAGTGAATTCTTCCTCGTAATCGGCCACTGAATGGTCCCCCAGAGTTACCTCACTAAATTTCTCCTCATTTCAGCCTCGACTGCTGGCTAGAAATACTGGCAGTCGAACCGGACCCAAAACTCTGCAATAGTTAATGTATCCCTTTCCTCAACTATGGTGATTGACTCCCACCACTGAAGCGCTGCTCCCACTAACCTAAAAGTGGCTATCATTTATTTTTGCACCTCGTTACAATCTACCATGCGTAGGTGATGTTGGATATCCCTCTTCCACTGACACGCTAGCACTACATCTGAACCCACTCGAAACTCTGGCGGGTAGCCCTTTTGAAAGACCTCTCGTACTTTCTGCCACTCCGACTGCCCCTGGTGGACCTGAACATCTGGTACCACTAATGTATGTGGCTGATCTCATGGAAAGCACCTTGCCATTGCGATCATCGTCGCTTGAACTGCTTGCGCCACTAATTCAGTTACTTGTGCTATCGAAATCATCTCTGGTAGTTGTTGTGGTAACTCGAGCTCCTGATGAGCCTCCCTAGTCTCACCTCCCCCTACTGCCCTAGCTTTTCTCTCTCTCTCTCCTGGGTGGCATCTGAAATGAGAATCGAATCATATGAGTTCACCCTCAAATATAAAGTAATTGGCAGAAGAACATAAATGCACATACGTTTGAGAATACAATAATCCTATGATAGGGTTCTACATCAAAGAACGCTAAGCTGAAACGTGAAAAGCCGCACAGATCCTAAGGACACTAAAACATGATGCTCTGATACCATCTGTGACACCACGCCTAATAAAATACCGGGTGATCAGTCTTATACCAAATTAAAACAGGAATCCCAGTTGGTTCATCCTCAGCATCACTGTCGAAAACCTTTTTAACTTATGAACCACCTAATATATCAAAAACCAGGTGCCAAAATTTATCTTTTTAATTAAGCCAAACAATACATGCGTAAATAAATATAAACCATTCACACAACTGAATTAAATCAACTGAACAAATACTAAAACGACATGCCGAATAAACCATCGGCCACCAAAGTAAATAGTCCAATACAAATATCCAGCACCTGAATAAATAAATCTGAAAACTGTACTGAAAAGTCTGGGCGATATGCCCTAAGTAAACTGAAACTGATGGATGATTCCTACTCTAGGAAAGAATGAATGAGGTGTCTAATCCAAGCTCCGTGTAACAGCATCCACGCATGCCGTAGCTCCGTGTCCCTGGAATAAAATATCAATCCTGGCGTCCCTGTGGCTAAACACCTAAAAGGTTTTGAATATAGTTTATAGCAAGGGTTAGAACACAAAATATTTTGAAAATATTTAGCAAGTGAACTGCAGTAATTTAAAATTCATGAATGCGCTTCATAATTAAGTTAGTGTCGCACTCCCTTGAGGACATACTCACCACTCCACTAATGTGCACACCTAACGGTTACCTTAACCCCACCTAGTTGTACTACCCCGTACAACTAGTCCTGGTATAATCTCCCCTTGCCATACTACTCTAACCCGAGTATAATAATTTCTAAATTATAATTTATCTCACCAATTAACTTAATTAATTTCCTTTAATCATAACATATAACCGTGACACAAGTTATATAAAGTATATACATCACACACTGTATTATTTCCCGTAGATAATATTTACTACCATTATATACGTACATTTACTAAGAACAACCACACACATATATATGCACATCCATCCCTCCGAGTATAACCTCATCGGATGATTCCCTCTAAAGTGCTATCTTACTAGGTGTGCTCACATAACCTAGTTACCCGAGTTGCAATCGCTCAACAACTTAGCCCAAAAATTTAAACGTAGTGGAGGCGGTCGTATTCCTTCCCTAAAAGTGAGATAAATCCCTCGCCCATATATCAGACGCTATGACCTGGGGATATACTCACCCTCCTCCTCAAGCTAGGGGATTCACCCACATCGCGTAACCTCCTTTGATAGCACTAGAGTATATAAATTAAATAAATATGTAGTCACTGATAGTTAATAGCACACACAATATACACACACACACACACACACACACACACACACACACACACACACACATATATATATATATATATATATATATACTATCACTACACCGTATATATATAATATAAACCCCGGCTTTACCGTGTACTAAAAAAAATGTAACAGTAGCCTATAATTTCTCGAGCGTGTGGGGCCCGACTCAACTTAATTAACTTTCTCACTTATTAATTTATCATCTCCCCGAGTCTATGGTCCGACTCTAATTTATTTAATTCACACGTCAATTAATATAATATTTCCTCGAGTCTCTGGTCCGACTCTTATATAAATACTTTGCACATTAATTTATATAATATTTACCCGAGTCTATGATTCGACTCCAATTTAATTAATCTACACATTAATTAATCATTACCAATCCGAGTCTATGGTCCAACTCTAATTTAATTAATTTACACATCAATTATTTTAACACTTGGTGTCGCCCAACCATTATACCCGGACTCGCTCATTTGGCCCGTACCATCGTTAATACCCGATTCTATATTTCGCCCCATAACTATTTAATTACACCTCGATTCCTTTAATAATGTAGTGCCACTCAACTGCAATATCCGAACCTTTTCCCTCGGTCCAAAACCAATATCTATGAATTAATTCCTGAAATTTAATCGTCCCGTGACATACAATTATCACCCTCCTAAACCCAATTATATCTCCTTATAATTGTTAAGGAATATGTGTCACGTAAGAATTTATCACTAAATAAAAGTAGGGAATTAAATCCTAAATTAATTTTCCTTATATATATATATATATATAAACATGCCGAACTGCCAAAATTCTGGGGGCCATCGATCGATCGATCCCCTGGGTCGATCGATCGATCGAACAGGTATTTGTCAACTCCGGCTTGCTGTTTCGGTCATTTTTTAACCCTAAAGATTTTTGCTTCATTCCAAACCCTTACCCAATCACAACCAACATTATCTCCACATAATAAAAGGGTTTAAACATCCTAGAGACCTTAATTAATCAACTAATTTCCATTATTCCAACATTTTCCCAATTTGGGTTTTATTCGGGTTTCAAATCTCCAATACGATTTCCATTCCTATTAACAGAAATTAACCATCGATTCTTACTGGTTTTAACATACGATTCACACCTCTACATTCCAGAATCATAAACATAATAAATTTCACCCTTAATCCCATTAAAGTGTATCAATTACTGAAAACCCAGTTTTACATGAATACCCACACAAAACGAATTTTGATTTACACCTCCATAGTATGAATTGATTATCATCAATTTAAAATCACAACAGTTAACCACTTGCCTCTAATTGTTCATAGAGTCTGATCCGTTGGTGTAGAGAACGTGTTGATGAAGAACACCCCAATCCGTCCCTTAAGTTATCTCCAAAAAGGTTCCCGATTTGCTTCTAGATTTGATTCCTCCGTGTCTCTCTCAAACCCTAGGTTTAGAATTTTTAACTGTCGTTCAACCAGTCCTTTAATTAGGTTAGAAAACCTTAATCTCGTTTTTGTCCACATGGGCCTAATTAAAATGGATCGAATCGCCCCGTGTGGGCCCGACTATGCCTAAAAATGCCCCGAGACCCAATTATTACCCCCGAGTACTCTTTTCTGACTATCTTGACCCATTCGAACTCAACTGCGCCCTCAGAATTGTCATCCGAAATACTTTATAACATTTCTAAATTTCGACCTCAAAATGCGACACATATTAATTCGAATAATTTAACTTAAAGTCGCCAATTATAACTAATTCTTCCCACTCAAATAAATTCTCCAAATCATAAATTTAATTTTCTCCAATTTAAATATTTTTATATCTCCCAAAAATAATTAAATATTAAATTCTCAAAATTACGGGGTGTTACACTCACCTTGGCCACTTAATGGATTTTCCCTGGGTCCTTATCTGACACTTGTCCAATCGGTACTCCTTTTGCTCCTTAGGGACTTTTATGTAATTTCTACGGATTTTTCTTCAATTTTTCTCCTCACTTTCTTCTTCCCGAAGTTCCCGACTCTCTCACCTTAGGCTAAAACTCTTCCTTTATGAAATATTCTGAAGGAAGAGCTTATTTCAAGAGTTATAAGTCGTCATAAGTCACCTCCCCCTTGGTCCAATTAAAATATGACATGTGTCGCTATATAAGATAAAATATCATTTAAAGCTAAATGACTACTTTACCCCATGTTCGTAATTTCAGCCTAACTCCTTCCTCGGACCTTTGTTTTACATACCGTTTGTTGTGTTACAAACTTAACTCATATATCTACAACTATATAGTTTTCACCTCAAGTCAGTTATCATATTATAGTGGCCAAAACTAGTCCCGAACTTGAACATTCCTTCCAAAGACTTCACATATTTGTGTTTGTGACTAATTCAATATTTCATAAGTAATGAAGGTAGGATTAGACTAAACACAATAACTTAACATTATATATTCTAATAACACATTATACCCATCCCATACGGTAAGCATGATTTAAACATGGTTTATCATAATCATATCCGGGTCGTCACAATAGGTTTGAGTAAATCCTAGAATGCGAGTTGGATGGAATTTAGGATGTGGGCTAGAAATGATCGAGCGGTCATCCGGTACGTCTATTGACGACTATTATTATTGGTGATGCGATACCTATGGAACAAAAATAAGTTGATAATTATACTTATTTAATTATTACGAATTGGTACATTCAGGTTTATATTACAATCCTTAAAAGTGACTAAGCTGTGATTTATATTTTAAGTAAGAGAATACTTATGGAATTAGTATATTAAATGTTTGAATACTTATATACTATTACAAATGGGAACATTCGGGATATTGGCTATCACTATAAGAGTTTGTCAATTATAGCCATAATATATTAAGAAGTGATATATATATTATATATATATATATATATATATATATATATATATATGTGTGTGTGTGATGTTGTTACAGTGTATATGATATGAATATAAATATATATGTGTATGATTGGTATATTTGTATTTAGAGGCTGGTTCCATGGGCATAGGGATGGACAGCCAGATTATATATTTTCTCCAGTGCTATCCAGGGAGGTTGCGCGATGTGGGTGAATCCCCTAGCTTACGGAGCAGGTAGAGTATATACCCAGGTCATATCGTCCAGCATATGGGTGAGATATAATTTTATTCCACTTTTAGGAGGGAATATGACCGCCTCCACCATTTAGTGTTATTACCATGATCATGAGAAAGTCTGACTTGGTACCGGGGTTAAGTTGCGCAAACCCGGATGCGGATGGGCACTTTGAGACTGCATCCTCGAGTTATAACTCGGTGGGATGGTTATTAAACTTATGATTGTAAAATAGGTATAAATTTACTCGTTGTATAAAGTATATTGCTTCTATATGAAAATGAGATATCATGCAAAGTAGACTTGTGTAAAGTGTAAAATGAAGAAGATGTTATTCTCCCTCCGGTAGATTTATAATCGGATTTATTCAAATGCTAATCATAGGTTCTAGTAAGAACTATATATAAGGGTTATTATATGTTAAAGTGAAATTGGTATTTTAAACTAGCGAAAGTTATGGTATATGAACGGTATAGTTTTATATAAAATCAAGGACTATATATATATCACATGGATGATCATATCAACTAAAAGCTTATGTAATAGCTTACGGTATAACATATTATATCGTGGTAGTTAAAAGGATTTAGAAGATGGGTGAAAGAGATTAGTTAGTCAAGGTAGCTTAACTAGGTTGTTCTAAAGGTATGCGATAGGTGTGCACTATTAGAAGATGGGTGAGGTGTATCTCATGAGTGTGCGATACCAGTTTAAATATAAGAGATTTCATATTTTAAAATACAGCTTTTAAGCACTTGCTAAATATTTTCCAAAATCGGGCTCTGACCCATTTCTCTATTTTTTCCCTCTCTTGCTATATGTATATATATATATAGGTGTCCACACACAGGAATGCCTGGATGATGACTCCTTCGAGTCAGACGTTTACTGTAGCAGTTGTGGATGCAAGCAGGTTATTTTAGACGTTTCTATCCTTGTGATCTAGATAGGAGGCACTGTAGAAATATTCGGGTCGATAGCCCAATTATATTAATTTATTCTTTTATTGCCTTTTAGTGCGGCATTCGATTTGATTGTACTATGTTGTGCGGAGTGTTCAGTTATTTTATTTCATTTCAATTTCATGTATATAAACTGTTGTGATTGTTTTACTTGGTTGGTTTGGTTAAAAAGATTAGTTAAATAAAATTTGACGCCAGCCTAATAAGTTATTAGTAATTAAATTGTTTTTCGACAGTGATGCTAAGAATTAACCATATGAGATTCCTTTTTAATCTGGTATAGGATTGATCACCCGGTATTTTATTAGGCGGGGTGTCACAAGTACACTCTGTGATAACAAGTATTTTCGGTATTAGTCATTGTAGAGTAAAATACGGTCAATCAAAAATCCCTTTCGGTACTTACAAACACACTAAAAATGTATATTGACAAGTAAGGGGTCAATCCGCGCTCCATAATGTGGACAAGAGTAAAGTGAAAATAATGTATGATTTTTAAAACAATTTATTGTAATACCCCGTATTTTTGAAAGATTTTATTTTAATTATGGGATTAGGATTAATAAATTTAAATGGAGAAATTTATTTATAATTAATTCATATTTAATTAAATAATTACTAGTGTGACGAGAGTTAGTATTTATTGGTGAGAATTATGATGAATATTACTTAGTGAATAAAGTAATATATGATTATGTAAATATTAAAGTTGTCGTGAGTGAAAAATACGACAATTATGGAAATTAAGTCGGGTCGCGCGTGTCAGTCGTTTCGGGATTAAATTAATAAACTAAAAAGTAAAATATTTATAAGCTGCTCATATGGTCATTTCGAGTGCACCGTTGAGTCCGAAAGTGTCGAGATAGTCAGAAAAGTCTACCCGATGACCTAGTTGGGTTCCGGGGCAGTTTTGGGCCTAACCAGCACCCCGAAAGGGTATTTTGGTAAATTGTATTTTTGGAGTAAATTAAAGGACGAAAATTAGAGGAATAAAAGATCTCCTATGTGGGTTAGATTAGGTTATATGTCGTGAGAAAAAAGTTAGACACAGAGAGAGACCAAAAAGAGAGAAAGAGGCAGGAAAATCTAAGGAAGAGCCACCATAAGTGCACCTTTCCCACTACCGTGACCACCATCGCGTAGATCGATAAACGAGGGTCGCAACTATACCAACAACATCAAGGATCCGTTTGTTTGTCAAAAAATTTAAGCAAAAAAATGATTCCTGGGAAAAGTGAAGTAAAGAAAAAGGAAAATTATTTTCTTGTGTGTTTGGTTAATATGAGGAAAACTACATGAAAATTATAAATAAAAAACAAAAAATTATATACATATACATATACATATACATAATTATAATTTTATAATAAATATAAGTATTATATATTTTTTATTTCAATCACTAGAAAATATGATTTAAATTAATAAACATCCTTTAACACAAACATTAGTAAATATAAAGAAAAAATATGATCATTTAATTAGTATTATGAATATTTATTGGTAAATATTTTAGTACTAGTTGTAACAACAACAACAACAACAACAACAACAATAATAATAATAATAATAATAATAATAATAATAATAACTATGAAGCACGAACACTTCTCTCTCTCTCTCTCTCTCTCTCTATATATATATATATATATATATGTGTGTGTGTGTGTGTGTGTGTGTGTGTGTGTAATTTTCAATATATTTATTTTTCGTCGTCTCTCTGTCGTGTCGTATTCTAATTTTTTTAGATTTGTCGTATTAGCGTGTCCCTGTCGTGTTGAACACGACACCCATATCCGTGTCCATGCTTCATATAATAATAATAATAATAATAATAATAATAATAATAATAATAATAATAATAATAATAATAATAATAATAATAATAATAACAATAATAATAATGATAATAATAAAAGTAAAAATGAAAATAATAGTAATAATAATTTATATGGTAATATAACAATTTTCCTTGAACTTTCCTACAAAATCCTAGGTCATTGGCAGGATGTGTTTTGTGGAAAAGTTTTTCCTGGAGGAAAGTTTTAGGATCATTTTCCCACAACTTTCCCGCTAATCAAACACAACAAAAAGTGCAGAAAAGTTATTTTTCTTCACTTTTCCTTTTCTTTCTTGACAAACAAACATAGCCCAAAGGATCAGACCATCTTTCATAAGGCAAGTGTTTAAATCTTTCCCTTTCAGCATTAAATGTGTTCATGCTAGTGTAGGTAATGAAACCCCATTGAATTGCATGAAAATTGATGAGAAATTTATGATTAAAGGATATATTGGGGCTGAATTGACATTGAGATGATTTGTCCATGTAATTAGATAAATAACCACGAATTTATGATGATAATTGATTATTTAAATCTGGGATTATAAGGTTTAATTTGAAACTTTATGAATTAGGGTACTTTGAAACTGAAATTGGGGATTTTAGATTTAAGGGTTAATTAATCATAAATTGATGCTTTTAAATTGTTAGAAATCATACTTTTATGTGGAAATGAATAAAGGAAGTTTAGGACTAATTTATAGAGGTTTTAGGGTTGTTTATGGGTGAAAAACGTAGCAGGTGCAGGTTGGGGACGAAACAGCTCAATCTCGTTCAAATGAGATTGAGTCTGGTTCGAACGAGAACCAGGGTCGCGCGATATGTCATTCTAACGATATGCTATCTCGTTCAAACGAGACAACTTTTTGGTTCGAAAGATAGTTCCAGTTTTTGGGAAATTTCTTCTGTTTCAAACCTTGGGTAGCATGTTTATTCAAAGTGATGTTTAGAAGTATAATTGAGATTCAGGTTAGAACAGAATTAGTGGATAATATGATATGTATGATGCTTTATGATAATTGGAGCGACGAGCTATCCCTGAGAATTACGAGCGAGAGAGTATTCGCAATCTAGCATGTGTAATGTAAGTAGTAATGAGAGAAATACTACGTATAAGTTAAATGTTCGGGTTGCATGTATACCTCATGAACTTGATAGGTTGTGTGAATGCCTATAACGATATTTATTTCTATCTATGACATACCTACCACACTTGCTATCACGAGAGGTTGCGGAAGGAGACAATCCTATCTTAAGGAGCCTTCGGCAAAATATTTGACTGGTACCTCAGAGCATGGAACCTAGGTACGGGCTATCTGAGAATGATAGTGATGACGGTCATATGGGTGCGTAGGTATGTGCGTAACCCATAGGCTTGGAACTATGTTCGCCTCATATATGTGTGTTTTGAAATTTATGATTTGTGGGAGATTCCGAACCCATTGTCCTTAAGCAGTGCGAGATGTACCGGGACTTGAGAGCAGAGTGTGAGGTCAGAGTAGCTGAGTCTAGAGGTTCTTTTTTGGTATATATAATATATAGTGATGTATATATATATATATACCTGTAATATTACTTGCTGTGTGAAAGTATGTGGATTAGAAATATAAAGGAAAATCCTGAAGAACTTAAGTAAGTGATACTTAACATGATTTATAAATACTTCCCCAAAAATCAAGATAATAGTCATGAAAACATTTAATATGGTGTTGTATGGAAAATGCGGGTTGGTATTGACGGTAGTAATTAGAAGGATTTTTGTCTGTAGTCTAATTAGTGGATAAAATAATTAATGGGTTTAGAGGCACATTAGGCTTGCACATTAGTTGAGGGGTGAGAATCTCAAGTGATTGTTCGAAAAGCTAACATGCGCATACTATTTGCTTTACTGCAACATTTAAATACTTGCTAAAAATTTTAAATGTTTTACACTTGGGCTCTGACCCGTCTCTTGCAAATCTTTTCTCTTTTATCAAATTATTTTAGGTGCCCAGCCACAGGGGCACCGAGTATAGGAGTTCCATTCATTGACATGTTGTAGCTGCTGTGGAAGTTACAGGACCTTGGTAGTAGAAGCCTCAATATTTATCACTTCCTCATTCCGAGATATTTACTTATTTTAAGGCATGTTGCCCCTTTCTATTAGACAGTCATAGATTTATGGATTCATTTATTTACTCAGTTCAGTGGTTGGATTATTTCGATTGGATTATTGTACTTGATACTTAGACTGGATGTGTTTACTCCAGTTGCATTTATTATTTCAGTCATTTCCTTTCATGTGAGTTTGGTTTAGATCGTGAATGTTAATTATTCATTAATTTGGTTTTATATTATTAAAAGATAAATTTTGATATACACCTTTTTAAATATTAGGTGGTTAGTATTTTAATAAAAGTTTTCGACAGTGATGCATATTCTGAACCAACTGGATATTCTGATTTAATTGAACAAAAGACTGATCACCCGGTATTTAATTAGGCGAGGTGTGACAGGTGGTATCAGAGCATCAGGTTCTAGAGTCCTTAGGATTTGTGCAGCTTATTATGCTTTTAGGGTTGCCCTTTCTTTGATATAGAGCCCTATGTTTAGGATTGTTGATTCCTATGGTGAGATTTTGTCCTCTTGCCATAACGTATATATTAGTGAATCTTATTTGAATTCGGATGTGTTCGTGCGTCGAACAATGAAGTACGACAGGGGAGAGCCGTTGGGAGGACATCAGGAGGAAGGGCTCAGTAGAGGTTGTAGAGTATTTTCTAGGATGATGAACATAGTCGAGGTCACCCCTTTTATGGCACGGGAAGTTAGGGCTGTAAAGACCGCTAGGGTGCAACATATTATTTTCAGGTATCGCTATAGTAGAAAGTGGTGCCAAATTAGATTCACCCAACGTGGTTGGAGTGGGAGAGAGTCGGATGAGTCTTTGAAGAGGACCATCAGTGGAAATTCTAGAAATACGGAGATTGTGTGTGTGTTAGCCAACTGAGGTTAAATATCCAAAGACTTAGGCATATGGCAGAGAGTGGTTAACCGAAAGTGAAAATTTGGGGTAAAATTTCCCTTGTCTCGTAGGACCAAACTTATAGGGAAATTATTCTTGGACGATCGATGCTGATGGTGACGATTTTGCACTTGGTCAATAAAGATGTTAACAGTTCTTTGTGTGGGGAGCTAAAAGATTCGAAAAAATTAGTCAGAGGGTAAGATTGGGCGAAACGGTGTTAGTGAAGCATCACAAGGGAGAGACCCATCGGGGGACCCATTTAAATGATTCGGATAGCAGAATCATTACAAAGTGATGGTGAATTCAGTCAGGGCTGTTGAGGCCAACAGTGTATTCCTTAGGACCAATAGAACTAAGTGGGCAATGGGGGTAGCCATAAAAGTTTAGGCTACCAGAGTCCGAGAAAAGGGCAACCTTAATATGGTCATTATGGTCGGGAATAAGTGAATTATACAAAGAAGTATTTTTGTGGAGAGTAGGACCGCATGCATTAGTTTTGCCCAGAGCGAGTGAAGGAACAAGAGTATGGTGCCTAGTAAGGGCAATGATTAAACTATTTTATTTTGGTTCGAACAAGCGTGTTATGTCCGGGAACCATTTGAGCAGCCAGGGTGATTGGTAAGGTAGAAAATATGAATTATGTCCTCAGAGGAGGAGGTATGTCTTATGTGAGTCAAATAGGTCACAGTAGTTTGATTTACACTAGATTCGCATGTGAGATGAGTTTAGTGCATGTATCGATAACATTATTATTGTGTGTATGTTTTCCTCGCTATAGAGGAGTTATACCTGGTGCCACCGCGGGCGAGAGAATGTATTGATAGTGGTATATATTTTGTTGAGATTACTCGTTTTAGTGACATGTTATACGAGTATGGCATTATCCTGAATCAAGCTTTATAGTAATGGTTAGAATGATAGTGGGCAGTTATCGCAAGGCTACCGGGGTTGCTGCTCTAGGGCAGGATGTGTTGTTTTGGTGATGCCTCACTTGTGATAGGGTCAAGCTCGCATATATAATGATCTTATTATAGAAACTTCGAAGAGTGTAATTGTCTCGAAATGTTTCACCCCGTATGTAGGGAATTTATTGATATGATTCAAGGTGTATTAGGCTTCCCGTCGAGCGGAGAGATTTAACTTGTTATCATTTATAGCACTCAGGACATGGTGATAGGAAGAGCGCATTGTTATATCAATCCTTTAGAGACGTGGGAGTTAAGATTTATATTGATATGTCTGAGGATAAGAATTTGAGAGTCCCGGTTGTGTTCGAGGTTTATAGAATTTGATGACCATTAATGTTGTGTGATAGTGTATTTAAAGGGGGAGTTCCTTGTTTAAATGTAATTGCGGGAGGAAATATAGCTTTTATGTCAAAAGACAAAAATTTAGGGGTAAATGCTATGGATAGAGAGCCTAACAAATTTCGATGATCGACAATGCTAGGTAGTAGTGTATCGGGGGGGTTACTTGTTTGGATTTTACTTTGCGAGACATCCCACGCATGAAACTTAGCGTCAGGTTGGGAGATGTTTGGTCATTATTCCATAAGTCTGGTACCTCGGTCCTTATGGAAGTATGTAGTTATAACTATAATTCGGAAGTTATATTACGATATAAGGCCAGTGGAGTCGGTTGTGCGATGAGGAAACATTGATAAAATTTTATTTATCACCACGAGATGAAGGGTGGAATGATGTTAAGGAGGATTTAAAATTTTAATTTCTGGGATGATTGAGGATACCCAAGGGTTATAACCACATTGTGAATGCAGGGGCAATAAAGAATTGGGTGTTATGTGTGAAATGTATGTGATGTTTACGCAAGTATGCGCAGTTTATAGGGTGTGGGGGCGCCCTAGTTAGCTGATGTCAGAATCATCCGAGTTAAAGGGACGTGGGAATGGATGTGTGAAATATATGTCTATGGGGCTGACATAACGAAGTGGAAGTGGTAGAGCGGATTAAGCGTCGTGTGAGAAGGACGACAATCCATACATATGTGTGCGATCAGAGTAACACCCGAATTTGGTTGGAAGAATGTGAGAAGCCATTTAAAAAAATGGATATCTCTTGAGAAGAGGAAAACTTAACTATTATGGAAATTTGGAGCGAAGTCCTACCCAGTCGAATGTTGAGAGTGACTTACGCGTAAATATAATGACGATGTCAATAAGGTACAAAGAGTCCAGAAGTGCACATCGTGGCGAAAAGTGCACGGATCATAACTTTTGGTATACCCAAGGGAAGAATGGGAGTATTAAGTACCTCTTAATGTGAAACGCTATAAGTGGAAGTCGGTGTTGAGCGAGACATAGTGAGTAGTCTCTGCGTTCACCACTCATAGATAGAAATCGGTTGGAGCAACATGATCAACTAGAAAATTTTGTATCGTGATGATGATCCTAGTAATGGAAGGGGGCAGTCAAGCTGGTAAAGTTCGTTGATGGGTTGCCAACCTCAAGATAAGGTCACGATTTCCTTCGAATATTTGGAACAAGTTGACCAAAAAGGAAGAAATTGTTATTCCTCTGGGGTAAGTTACACTATCAGATAGTGTGCCCCCAGTCCTTCTTTGAAAATAAGGATCGCGCTGATTCTTGGTCCTTCCCAGTATTGTTGTGAACCATGATGAGATCCTTGAACCCCACCTCCAATATAGGATTTCAGGAAGCAGTAGAGATGACATTTTGTTTTGAGCAGGTCGTATCACCTATCGATCGAGGAGTAAACAAAAGGTGATTGACAACTAGTGAAGGTATGAATGTGATTTTCGAATCCCTGTGATTATTTCATTCCCACAACTAATATATCTGGTAAGTGAAGTATAGTGCGGTAATAGGAAGAAAATATTACCTAATGGTAGAGTTATGTGTAAACACTCGTGCCTGTTTGTTGTGAACAAGGTTCTTATCACGATTTTGTGTGGAAAAACCTTAACCATTCTCCCTCTGGTTGTTTAGAGGTGAGTGGATAATCAGAAATTTTGGATTGGTCGAGAGTTAGAGTCTGATGACTAAAGTGGAATAATAAAAAATGGTCTTGGGTGGTTTTTTACTGTCGTTAGAGTTACGTCTCCAGGAACTGAGATTTAAAGAATTGACAAGAGTGGTCGGATGTTCATATGGTTTCCCTCAGGATGGGAGTTTTTTGTTTTGATGAATACGAGAAGTTGGCACGTAGTGATGTGCGACCTTCCAATAATATTGTGATAATAAGGCCAATGATGTATAGGCTCATCTTATTCAAATGTCGTGGGTAGGAGCACAGTGCGAGGTGCCGTTATTGAGATATGACTTATAACTGATGAAGAATATCAGTAGCTAGAGAGTTAAACAAGCTTGCTATGAAGCTGAGACTATAATGATCGAGCCTTACCTTGAAGTTGGTTTTGAATACCGGAGGATACGGTATCGTAAGATCCTCACTCTTAGTAGCGTTTGTGTCTGAATTTCAAGATGAAATTCCATTATTAGGGGGGAAGTATGTAATACCCCGTATTTTTGAAAGATTTTATTTTAATTATGCAATTGGATTAATTCATTTAAATGGAGAAATTTATGTTTAATTAATTCAGATTTAATTAAGTAATTACTAGCGTGACGAGAGTTAGCATTTATAGGTGGGAATTATGATGAATATTTCTTAGTGAGTACAGTAATATATGATTGTATAAATATTAAAGTTGTTGGGAGTGAAAAATACGACAATTATGGAAATTAAGTCGGGACGCGCGTATTAGTCGTGTCGGGACTAAATTAATAGAATACAAAGTAAAATATTTATAATTCGTTCATATGGTCATTTCGAGTGCGCCGTTGAGTCCGAAAGGTTTGAGATAGTCAGAAAAGTCTACCCGGGGGCTGAGTTTGGGTTCTGGGGCAGTTTTAGGCTGAACCGGCACCCCGGAAGGGTATTTTGGTAAATTGTATTTTTGGAGTAAATTAAAGGACAAAAATTAGAAGAATAAAATATCTCCTCCCTTGATTAAATTAGGTTATCTGTCGTGAGAAAAAAGTTAGACACAAAGAGAGACGAAAAGGAGAGAAAGAGGAAGGAAAATCAAAGGAAGAGCCACCATAAGTGCACCTTTTCCACCACCGTGACCACCATCGCGTAGATCGGAAAATGAGGGTCGCAACTATACCAACAACATCAAAGGATCATACCATATTTCGTAAGTCAAGTGTTTAAATCTTGCTTTTTTAGCATTAAATGTGTTCATGCTAGTGTAGGTAATGAAACCCTATTGAATTGAATGAAAATTTATGAGAAATTTATTATTAAAGGATATATTGAGGCTGAATTGACATTGTGATTAATTTTCCATGTGATTAGATGAATAACCATGAATTTGTGATGATAATGGATGATTTAAATCTGGGATTAGAAGGTTTAATTTGAAACTTTATGAATTAGGGTTCTTTGAAACTGAAATTGGGGATTTTGGATTTAAGGGTTAATTAATCATGAATTGATGCTTTCAGATTGTTAGAAATCATCCTTATATGTGGAAAAGTGAATTGGAATTGAATGGAGGAAGTTTGGGATTGATTTATAGAGGTTTTAGGGTTGTTTATGGGTGAAAAACGTAGCAGGTGCAGGTTGGGGACGAAACAAACCAATCTCGTTCAAACGATATTGAGTCTGGTTCGAACGAGAACCAGGGTCGCACGATATGTCTATCTAATGACATGTTATCTCGTTCCAAACGAGATAGCTTCTAGTTTGAACTACAGTTCCAGTTTCTGGAAAATTTCTTTTGTTTCAAACCCTAGGTAACATGTTTATTTAAAGTGATATTTAGCAGTATAATTGAGATCCAGGTTATAACGGAATTAGTAGGTAATATGATAGGTATGATGCTTTATGATAATTGGAGCGACGAGCTATCCCTGAGAATTACGAGCGAGAGAGTATTTGTAATCTAGTATGTGTAATGTAAGTAGTAATGAGAGAAATACTACGTATACGTTAAATGTTCGGGTTGCGTGTATACCTAATGAACTTGATAGGTTGCGTGAATGCCTATAATGATATTTATTTATGTGTACGACATACCTACCATACTTGCTATCATGGGAGGTTATGGAAGGGGATAATCCTATCTTGAGGAGCCTTCGGCGGAATATTTGACAAGTACCTCAAAGCATGGAACCTAGAAACGAGCTATCTGAGAATGATAGTGATGACGGTCATATGGGTACGTAGCCCATAGGTTTGGAACTATGTTTGCCTCTAATATGTGTGTTTTGAAATTTATGGTTCGTGGGAGATTTCGAACCCATTGTCCTTAAACAGTGCGAGATGTACCGAGACTTGATAGCAGAGTGTGAGGGGACAGTAGCTGAGTCTAGATGATCCTTTTTAATATATATAAGATATAGTGATATATATATATATATATATATATATATATATATATATATATATATAATATTACTTGCTGTGTGAAAGTATGTGGATAAGAAATATAAAGGAAATTCCTGAAGAACTTCAGTAAGTGAACACTTAACATGATTTATAAATACTTCCCCAAAAACAAGATAACAGTCGTGAAAACATTTAATATGGTGTTGTATGAAAAATGCGGGTTGGTATTGCGGGTAGTGATTAGAAGGATTTTTGTCTACAATCTAACCAGTGGATAAAATAATTAATGGGTTTAGAGGTGCGTTAGGCGTCCACATTATTTGATGGGTGAGAATCTCAAGTGAGTGTTCGAAAAGCTAACACGCATATTCTTTACTGCAACATTTAAATACTTGCTAAAATTTTTAAATGTTTTACACCCAGACTCTGACCCGTCTCTTGCAAATCTTTTCTCTTTTGTCAAATTAGCTTAGGTGCCCAGCCACAGGGACACCAAGCATTAGAGTTCCATTCATTGACGTGTTGTAGCTCCTGTGAAAGTTAGAGGACCTCGGTAGTAGACGCCTCTATATTTATCACCTGTTCATTCTGAGCTATTTACTTCTTTTAGGGCATGTTTCCCCTTTCTATTTGACAGTCAGAGATTTATGGATTCATTTATTTACTCAGTTCAGTGGTTGGATTATTTCGATTGGATTATTATACTTGATACTTAGATTGGATGTATTTACTCCAGTTGCATTTATTATTTCAGTCATTTCCTTTCATGTGTTGGTTTGTATGGTGATTGTTAATTATTCGTTAATTTGGTTTTATATTATTAAAAGATAAAATTTGAGCATCTACCTTTTTAAATATTAGGTGGTTAGTATTTTAATAAAAGTTTTCGATAGTGATGCATATTCTGAACCAACTGGATATTCTGATTTAATTTAATAAAGAACTGATCACCCGGTATTTAATTAGGCGGGGTGTCACATTTGTAAGGGATATTTACACTACCAATTATGAACTGAAATTAAAACTACACTAATAAATAAATAAAGTGATAAAGTGAGCTAAATATAAGGACAAAACAATTATGAGATAATTCAACGGATTAAACTTCACCACTTTACCTATTTATTTTCATTTATTAGTATGTATATTTGAAATACCCCAATATATATATAAATTCACAAATCAACTCTCGTTGCAAAAAGTTACATATATTTTTTTAGAAAGATTAATATTTAAATTTCACATACTCATAAAAAATAGATTTAAACATTTTCTTAATAAATCACCCGCTGGGGAAATTTCACTAAAAGCATTTTGAATCATTAAAAATTATATTTTAGAGTAGAGAAATTCGAACTATAATATCATTTAAAAATTGCATATCTCTAGTTTAATTAATAAATAAATATTATAATCTGAATTTTCGATTTTCTCTCGAAAATAATTCACCCTCTCTCGAGCCGTAAATATAAATTGTAAAATTTTAATATTAATGTTCAAATGGGCATAATAAATAAACAAACAAAAAATAAAAATAAATAAGTTAAGGGTTCCATCTCACCCCTTGAATGGGGTATTTAGCCTCTTATTTTGATATTATTACATATAAAATGTAATAATGACACAAAAAGAGGCATAATAGATAAAATAGAATAAGAATAAATAAATAAACTGAGTCTCCTTGAGTTCGATATTAACTTCCCAAACTTGACATGGATAATAACCCACAAATCTCAGTTTTACAACACTACAAAAAATGTGAGTCACTCACAATTTGCATCTTACGAATATAATCTCCCTCACTCAAGTCACTATATAAAAATAATAGAAAAAGAAGAACTATATTTTTTTATACAATCTACAATTAAAAAATGGGCTCCAAAAATGGAGCGCTAGACTAAACTACACTCTCCTCTCCCTCTTGCACTGTTCCAATTTTTTTTTTTTTTTTGCTATGAAGAGATGGTCTTATTTTATAAGAGGCATGTAGGCCTAGGGTTAAAATTGGAAGATATAACGGATGAGGGTAGTTTAGGAAAAGGGGATAAAAGTTTAGCATGTGACTTTTATTTGAGGATAATGGCAGATGCTTTGGATGTGGGGTGAAGTATTTTTGCCAGATTGGGTAAGATTTTTTTGGTGTTTTATAGGGATTTGAATTTGAGTTTTGGACAGAGGTGTTAGATGTTTGAATGTCAGATATTCGCATGTGGCCTGCTCTGATAGGTATTGTAAGCGCATTTAATTTCCTTTTTATATAAAACTCAATGAATGATGCGGAAGCGTTGAAAGATGATGGTTCAACAAAACAAATACTAAAATTCCAAATTTTAGTTAACTCATAAACAAAAGTGAAACAAGATTAAATCCAAGTCCTAGAATTTGCCTAAGTCATAATTTTCAATTATCCAAAGTTAGGCGAAACCAATTTCAGCAAATGACTTGAATAAACCAAATTTACCCAATATTTAGTTTAGTCCCAAATTAAATGAGTGTGATAATTAAACCAAATTTTATCTTGAATTTATTCTAAGCATGCGTTCTAAATTATGATGCAAGATAAAATAAACAATATCACACTACGCCGAGATGTACGAGGAAATATTTATTTTTGATTAAAAAATGTTAAAAACTCAAAAAGATTTAATTTTGTGTGTATTTTAGTTTGACACACTTTATGTGGCATATATTTGTGTTTGAATCCTACCTTTTACGCTCCCATGTGGCTAGAACTTTTGGTTTAGATTTTCAATCCTTAAAATGTTCTTTACCATGTTTTATATGGAGTAGTTGGATTTTGTATTGTTTAAATGGATTCTATTTCTATATGCCTCTTTTCACACATGCACGAGCTCTTTTGAAATTTTAATGTCACATGTTATATTTGAGCTTTTAAAGGTGTTCTCCTATCAATCTAGTCATCTACATATCTATGACCTAGGAGGACTAGTGCATGTCAAAATCCGTTGCATGTGAGATTTGTGTGAAAATGAAAACATGATAAATTAATATATGCACGGGGAAGGGCTCCGAAAGGATGAATTAAATCCTTTGCGATAGTAAGCCACCGTTGATTGGATCTAAAAGAAATACGTGATCCAAAGGCCTAAAAACAGAATATTTGGCATTAAAAAGAAAACAACTGCCAAGGCCTATGTTTGTTTGATATATTCATTCAAAAATAAAAGAATATATTTGCTCATTGAGGGAGAATTGGATGGTATATCAACGGTTTGCACAATGTCCGTTTATCCTAGTTGTCTTTAATGTCATGACTCTATTTGGTTTGTAAAATCATCATCATGCTAGGCTTGTATGCATTGTGTATGTTTGTTCATTGAGTTCAATCTATATTGTCACATGGGGTTATATTTCAATGTGATGAAGTTTGCAATCAAATGAGAACTCCGTGAACGTTTATTAAGTGTTTGGGTCTAAATTTAATTGTTGCTAGTTCACACCCCTAAACTTCCGTTTCCATATGACACATTTTTGCCATACGAGTGTGCAAACTTATTGTATTTTGTGTCATGTGTGTGTTTATATCTATCTATATATGCACGTACTTATTGGTATATTTATAGTATATATATATATGATATTTGGTTGTCTTTGCCTTATTTTTATTGCCCATATGCTGTCATGTCTTTTCTTTAAGCTTCCACATGCTGTTCATTAGTTCTTTATCCTTTGCCTATTCCTGAACAAAAAGGGGGAGAATGATGATAGGGGGAGAAATGGTATCTAATCCTATTATTATCGTATCTTCGTTTGGGGGAGATTTATCTTAGGGGGAGACGTCTTTCTAAGTAGGTCATGTGTTTGATAAAGGGGAGAATTAATTTAGGGGGAATCATTTAATTAATTGCATTTTGTATTTTGATATTCCCTATGCATTTGATGAGTTTGCTTAAGTGTGCAGGAATTCTACTAAAGCAGCAGTGTTTAATGGCAAAGCGTTTGATCCTTGGGGTTGAGTCAAGATTGGGTGGGTTATGTTTTGAGTCTAGTGAGCTTGACGGCCCTTTAGGATTTTTGTTTGGTTTTTGTCCCGGAATAGACAAAGGGGGAGATTTGTAAGGACACAAATTTCCAATTGAGTCCATATATAGTTTTGGCTCAATTCCGGACAAAAACATTTATTCATAGGATAGTATTTATTTGTAATATTCTCAAGCCTATGAAGTATGTATTGAAGACGTAGCGGCAAAGAATTTAAAGCTTCATCAAAATGCCGGTTTGCGTGCCTCGTTTCTACGTCATCAACTAAGGTTCCATGCTCCTAAGGTATGAATGTAATTATATTTATATAGGAGCTTGGAATAATATTTATTAGGTGTTAGGTTTAATAAAAACCATGTTTTACTTTCAGAAAAAATTTAATTGGAACTTTAATTTAACGTATATAAAGTTTCTGGGCCAAAATAGAATTTTAGAAAAATTTCTGGAAGTCGTTCGAAATCTCGTTCGAACGAGTTTTTCGTTCTAATGAGGTTTCGTTCGAACGAGACTGCCAACGAACCTAATCTGATAAGTCGTTCGATATATCGTTCGAACGAGTTTTTCGTTCTAACGAGGTTTCGTTCGAACGAGTTTTCCAACGAACCTAAACTGGTCAGTCGTTCAATATGTCGTTCGAACGAGTTTGGTCGTTCTAACGAGATATCTAACGAGTTTCTAACGAGCCCAGTCTGGTCCTTCGTTAGAAGTCTCGTTCGAACGAGAGTCAAGTTCGTTCGAACGAGATGCCAGCGCGGGAACAGTTTTGAGCAATTTTTGGCAGTTTTACCCACTTTCCCCACTTGGTTTTTAACCAACTTTTTCAGACTTAATAAGGTGCGGGAATGACTTTTTCCAAAGTATCTTTTTTATACCATACAAACTCCTAGAGAGTGTTTTGAGAGAAAATTTGTTTAAGGAAAAAGATCATGTTTTAAGTGTTATTCTTTAATGAAAAATCCTACACACTCTAGTGTTTACACCCAATAGTTGTTTATCCAAGTTCTATATACATATCTTTACTTGGAGTTTTGGCACCGGTTTATCTCTACCGAATTCAAGAAGAGAAGTTTTGGTTTGCTTCTACATCCATCAAAGAAGAAGACTTTTTGTTGAAGATTCTACCCACTTGGAGAAAGGCTCCATGCTTGGGTGACGGTGACCATATAAAGTCCCATCGGTGGATTCCGAGACCGCGGTGGTGTTCCGAGGTTGTTCGCTAGGAAGAGGTTTCTACGAGAAGAAGCGTCGAGGCTTGAGAGGGATCGAGTCAGTCGTTGTAAGTCTATCTGTCTTGTAATTATAATTCCATATCTAGTGGACTTGTGGCTAGGGCCGTCCGAGGTTGTTTCCTGTCTTGGGTTTTTCCACGTACATCTCGGCGTAGTGTGATATTGTTTATTTTATCTTGCATCATAATTTAGAACGCATGCTTAGAATAAATTCAAGATAAAATTTGGTTTAATTATCACACTCATTTAATTTGGGACTAAACTAAATATTGGGTAAATTTGGTTTATTCAAGTCATTTGCTAAAATTGGTTTCGCCTAACTTTGGATAATTGAAAATTATGACTTAAGCAAATTCTAGGACTTGGATTTAATCTTGTTTCACTTTTGTTTATGAGTTAACTAAAATTTGGAATTTTAGTATTTGTTTTGTTGAACCATCATCTTTCAACGCTTCCGCATCATTCATTGAGTTTTATATAAAAAGGAAATTAAATGCGCTTACAGGTATAGGTGATGGGTTTAGATTAGAACCGGAGCAACTTGTTTTTTTTTTATCGAAGCTGGTTTTGTTCGGGTCTAGGCTGGAATTTGGGTTAAAGGATCGGAGGTTAGGAAGGGGGTCAATGGTATTCGGGTTCAGAGCTGGGGAATGGCCAGCGACGGGTTAGTTCCGGGTTAGTAGGATTCAATTGGTATGGTTCTCGTCGGTTTTGATTTGAAGCAGGTCCGGTCGGATAGGGGGTAGGGGTAGGATGACGCCGAATTTACGAGTTGGTGGGTTTTGGGTTGTTTGGTGGTTGCCGAAAATAGCAGCGGGTAAGGGGCACAGGCTGGATGATTTCCCAGTTTGGGTTGTTTGATTGAAATGGGTTTGTTGGTTGGTAAGTTTTGTGGATGAGAGAGAGAAGAGGTCTTGGATGGTTATGGAATTTAGAGAGAGAGAGTGGAATGGGGGAAGATGGTGAGCAGTAGGTGGGTGTATGTTTGGGTGAGGTAGGGTGTAGAATAACGGATTAGTTTGAGTGTGTTTACGTGTATGGAATGGTGTGTGTGAGTGGGTTTAATTTGTGTTTAATTGTACCCTTAAAAAAATAAAAATAAAAATTATTTAACTAAAAGAATATAAAAACTAAATACTAAAAAGTAAAATCCTAAAAAAAATCAAACTAAAAAGAAAACAATAAAACCTATTAAACTAAAAAAAGACCCTAAAAATAAAAAGAATTAAAAAATAAAAATTTATAATTTATAAAAACAAAAGTCCTAAAAAAATCTAATAAAACTAAAATAAAAATAAATTCCTTAAAAAACTTATCCCTTTAAAATAAAATAAAATATAAATTAAAACTCAAAATAAAATTACACTAAATAAAAAGAAATAAAAAAATAGAAAATAAATTCTAAAAATTCTAAATAAATCTAAAATAAATCCTAAAAATAAAACGACTCAAAATAAAAAAAATCTAAAAAAATAATAACAGTACAAACTAGACACACACGATGTTCGGGTTCGGTTTAGGCTAGGTTTGAGCTAGGTTAGGGTCAGGGGATTGGTTATTTAACCACATTTGAACTGCAAATTGCCTCGAAATAGAGCTTTTGACATCGCAACCGCAAAACCAACAAATACCAATATAAGTCCGATTTTACCGAGAACTAGCAATTAAAAATCATCTATTTGAGGTTTAAACATAACACTTTTGGGTGCTATCACTCTGCACCAGCTCATCCTCAATGCAACTGGCAGACAGAGATCACCAATAAAACCTTATTGGATGGTATGAATAGAAGACTAGATGATTTTAAGAGGAACTGGATTACTGAATTGCACACTATTTGTTAGGCGTACAAGATTACTTCGAGGATGAGACCTCCTTTATGTTGACGTTTGGCACTAAGGTAATAGTGCCTACTACGATCGGTCTACCTAGCCACCGAGTACTAAACAACAACTCGCCCAAGAGCCGGTTAATGTGAAAGTTTGATCTCAGTATGGTGGAGGAAGTCAGGGAGCATGCGACACTCCGAGTAGAATCTTACTGTGGCCATCCCCGATCCTCGCCGCGTGGGCGGGCGCATGTAGGAAAGGATCTTTCGGGTCCCGCATATCCCTCTCGGGAGAGCTTCGGCCGACGTCGTTTGAGATGTGGTGCAAAAATGTAGAGGGATTCAGAGTCGCCAGTCTATTTTACTCAAAACAGACAAAAGAAAAAGGGGAAGCCACCCCGAAGGATGGCATCCAAAGACATACTGGTGCGTGCGAAACCAAAATGATTCGAGAAGGGTTCGAAGGCTTAGTTACGAAATGGGAAGGTGTTAGGCACCCATTCCGCCCTTTCGGTCTCTCATGAATATTTGTTATTTTCCTTTATATTTCCCCCCGTGATATGTGTGCATGTGTATATATAGAATGGAGGTAGGAATCCTCGACTTATATCATGGAAAGGATAAAGCGAGTCATCCGTAGGAAGGTATAAGAATAATATTAAAAAAATAAGATTTAAGCGATTACCCCTACGTTGACCGTTATAATGGAACGATAACGCATATGGAGTAAAACGTCACTAAGAGCAAGTATATAGAATATAAGGAAAGTGGATTTAGAGAAGATAGAAAATGAGAGAAAAAGTGAGAAAAAGGACTTGAGTCTCGGGTTTTACCCCAAGACGCCTACGTAGCCTATAAAGGCATCAAACTCCACGTAGTTCGCATACAAAACGAGGTGTGGGGTTTATCCCATAAATCCAAATGGGGAATCTCTTATTTGTGAGTGTGTGTGTGTGTGTGTGTAGAAAAGGTATTTTAGTTGTGAGAAAAGTGTGAAAAAAGTGTGAGAATCCCTATTTGGAATTTATGAGTAAACCCTCTTTTCTTGTTTTTTGGGTTTTATTTATGTGAAAATAAGATATGTGTAATAATACTAAATAAAAAGTATATTAGGATGTGTGAAGTGAGATAATAAAAGTGTTAAGTAAGAAAACAAGTTATTGGGAATTTAAGAAAATTTAAGAGAGAGTTTGAGAAAGTTAGACCTTCTTGGAGATCTTGAGCTTGATCTTGAATGTTGGAGAGCAGCCTTTGCACTTGGATGATGATGGAGAGTGGCTAATTCATCAAGTTTGATGAAGAGGATGATGAAAAGTGGAAGTAAAAAAGGGTTTTGGGAGTTGAAATCACGCTGCCTTCGAGAGAGGTTTATGGGATTCGCTGAGAGAGATTTCTATCAGATTTGGGCTCCCCTTGCAAATGAGGTAAAGGCCTCTTTTTATAGGCCCAGGTGGGTGCCGATCGGCATTAGCACGTTGCCGTTTGGTAGTGCGCTTCATGCTTTTTTGGAAAATCGGCCATCGAGGGCAAACCGTTGGTCAGAATCGCGTACGGGGCATACCGTTGGAAAGGTAATTCAGAGACCTTTGAAAGTCCTTTGGACCGCTCATGGGTTCGAAAGTTGACTTTGGGTCAAATATGGCTCGGAAGCGTTTGTCGGTCCATTGGACGGGGAATCGTGCGGACGCAAACGGATCATTCGTCTGCATGGTAAGTCCGAATCACACACGGGGCGGACCGTTGGAAAGGTTAGGAGATGTACTTCGACATTCTAAAGAGTTTGACCCAGTTTGGAGAGTTGACTTTGGTCAACCGGGCTCGAAAAGCATTCGGTGACCTCTCGAAGTCAAACGGATCGTTCATCCGTATGGAAAGTAGGAATCGCCCATGGGTCGGACTGTTGGAAAGGGTATTCACTGCCCTTCGAAGATTCATTCAACCTCGGTCGAGCTGAAGAGTTGACTTAGGTCAAACAGAGCCTGGGAGCGACCGGTGGCCTCTAGGTCAGGTTTCGGACTCAAACAGATCGTTCGTCCGCATGGTAAGTCCGAATCGTGCACGGGACGGACCATTGGAAAGGGGATTCAGCGCCCTTTGAAGATTCATCCAGTTTCAGTCAAGACGAAGAGTTTGACTTTTTGGTCAAACTGAGCCGGGGAGTGCCTGATGGCTTCTAGGTCAGTACTCGGGCATGACCTGGGTTTGTAGTGCTAAAGGGAGGTACTAGGGACCTAATGAGAGTTAGAGGGTAACATAATGGGGTGTCTATACTTACTAACAATGGATAACTCAATTTTATAACAAAGGGATAAAGCCAAGCACCTTCAAGGAAGGAGATTATGTGCTAAAAAAATCATCTAAAGGGGGAATAAGTTTGAACCTAACTATTATTTCTCGTATAGAATTTTTGGAGTTGTACGAAATGGAACTTATCGAATTGAGACACTAGATGGTGAAAAATTCAAGAATCCATGGAATGCAGAACATTTGAGGAAGTATTATTAGTATGAGTGAGCAGATTACAGTTTAAATGATCATTATACTATGTAAATAATTTTTAATTCTTTGTAATCAATCTTCAAGTGATCAATAAGAATCAATAATTCTTCCTCTATATCTTATTGTCATTTCAAGTTATATTCATTATACAATGCCTAGTTCGTCGGTGTAAGACATGTGCAAGAAGCTTAAGCCAAAGACATCTCAAAACCAAGCACATCAAAACAACTACAATCAAATAACACCTCATGAATGGCCTCATCTTAGATAGATCACAGTTAAGAAATGTTAGCTAAATCTAGGAAATCCAGTGCAGTCCCATTGGTTTGGTCGATAAGTTCTGACCACAACTGACCAATAAGCCGACTAACACAAGTATAGGTCCTAATACACTTGGAAGACTCTGGAAACAAATGTTAACACATGGTGTGGATGATAAGATTCATCCATAAGAGAAATCATATTTTTCCACCTTGTAGATAGTAAGTCAGGTTAGGTCGACAAGATCCGACCTCAAAACCACACGACCTATATTTCAAATCTAGTAAATCAACTCGAGTTGATAAGATCCAACTGTATGACCACAAACACTGGCAGGTCGAATATGTTCGACCATATCTAAAGCCTAATAGCTTCGCTGAGGAAAATAATTTGAAGAAAATCAAACATAATACATAAAACATGCATGTAAACAAAAAGTTGAGTTACATTCGATTTTCACATTAGTGGCAAGCATAAATTATTAAATATTTGTTACAAACATTGTTCAAAATTCAGAAATATAAGCAGTTACAAGTGGAAAAACATCTTCACAAAATTTAAAAAGAGGAAAAGATCAAGATGCATTAGTCTCTTATTCAGCAGGAGGAGCATTTGAGATGTGTCTATCAGTAGCCTCAGCTATCTGAATGTCTTGGTAACCTCTTCAACATTCACCTCAGCAGCCTCAGGAGTAATGATAGTTGGATCAATAATAAAAACTTGATCAGTATCACCAGTACGCTAGTCTTCATTAATTGGATCATCCTCCACCATTACTTTTACCTCAGCTGCTAAGGTCTTAGCCTCGTTATCATCGCCCTCCCACTTACTGACGACATCTGGTATTTCAAGGTAATGTTTCATTACCCTCTTCTTTAACTTGTTATTCGTAAAGAAGGTCACAATCTCAATGTTAAAGTCTACAGATGATTTATACTTATTAGCCCATCTCTCCTCGACTTTGGTGAGCTTTTCATTTGCCTTTTCAAGGTCCTCCTTAAGAGTTTGCCTCTTTAATGCATCAATATTACCTTGTTCCTTCAATTTCTTATTCTCTTTCTTACGCGAGCTGAGGGCTAAAGTCTTCACTACTAACTGATCATCTCTATCTTGAAGCTCATTGTTAGTCTTTTGTATCTCATTCATAAACTGTTTAAGATCATCCTTTATCTTAGTGTTCTATTGAGAGATTGCATTAATAGTATCTTTCTTCTCCTCACAGAATTAGTGATTAGTTACAACCTTTTCTCGGAGAATAGTGCTAGCCATTGTGACCTGAAGGAAAAATAAGGAGGTCGAAAAAAAGTAAAATAACTCAATAGGGAAATAAAAACAAAGTATACATAAAACTTACCACATAGAGCCTATGGTAAAAAAGCGTACATAAAGTGTCAACATCCAGGCTCATGAAGAATTCAAATTTCAAACTATGACCCCAATAGCCCAGAATATCTATAACATTACCTATGTGGAGGAAAAGAGAGTCCTTATCCCTTCATGTCTATTCAGTGGTCTCAATATGAGTGCGATCAAGCACAAATGGATCCACCAAAGGATAACGACTAGAGGACCCAGCTTTTCTGGGCAATCTACGACCATGATACCCTTAAATCAACATGCCCTATAACATTACTTGGGTTTGAGCCCATTGGTGAGTTTACATACCATGATGAGGCCTTGGATGCCGAAGAGACTACTAACCGAGCTGAGTTTGATCGAATCTGCTGCAGTTGCACCGGGTCTTCAAATAAGGCCTCTTTTGCTCCCCTCATCAGCTATTTTTTTGAAGCTCCTACTCCGAAGGACGTCACTCCTATAACGGGGTGAGGTAAACGTATATCCCTGGAACTACCAGCCTATATTCTTATGCTGCCTTCGCATTTCTTTTTGACTGGTAAACCTAATGACCAGCCCATGAGGGTCCTTATAAACATTTCCATCTGTTTGGCCAGGGGTTTCAACCTTCCTCTAGCTGCTATTACTTTGGGGTCCCTCTATACTTGGCTGATCGAACCCATATCGATATAGAACGGTCATCGGGTCGTTATAACTTGGCCAATTTTGCAAACACCATTATCTTAACGGGCTTCCTTTATACCCATTTTCCTGCTATTATCGCCAAGTCTATCCCTTACCCCGTGAGTCAAGGCATTAAGCCTCCACGCCTCTTATGCTTCCATAAAAAGTAGAGCTGAAAGGAGATAATGGGCATTTTTTATCATTTTGATTATTTTATCATGAGGCAATACAGCGAGTCTACCTTTGCCCACACTTGAAACTTTTTTCCTTTTACAGCTTCAACAGTCACTTTCATTCCAGTAGTAGAAGATCTTTCGCAGGCCGTGGTGCTTCTGTTCACTCCTGGGTTTCTTCCTACCTTCATTAAATGGGGGTACACTTAAGAACCTTATAACCCCGATAGATGTAGCAGGCAGTTCGGGTTTGATCAGGGGGCTCCTCGGCCTGTATTTCAACTGAGCAATCAAAGGTCTACTTTTGCTCAGACTTGCACCTTCTATCTTGGAGTAGAGGTACTTGGTGTGACCTCTACCATGGATGGTCGAGTCATCCTTCCTAGTGCCACTAGTAAAGGGGATGTATCTACTTCTTATGCCACTAAGTTCCGTTTAGTGTAGCTGACCATGATTCGTGAGTTCATACAGAGTTCCCCTCAATATCCCTTAGTCCTTTCTTTCTCTGCCTTGGAGTTGGGTCTCAAGGGCAACTCCGTTCTTAGAGTTGAGTTCTCTCTGAGTAAAATTGTTAAAGATCCTCCCCATAAGCTACACCCTTATTGCCTAATTATCCCTACTGCCACACCCACACCCAAGCCCAAGACCACAACCCCCAAACAGCCTGCCCCTTCAACCGAAGCATCCACTGACGAAGGGCCTTCCCAGCCACCGACCAAAAGGACTAGGAAGTACAAGAGTGGGACATCCTCAAAATATAAGTCCTCAAAATCCAAGTCTCAAACTGAGCTGCAAATCCCTTTGGAGGCATTCCCTATCGCCTCCGTTCCCCCTCCCATGTCTGCAGAGGTAAGTAAAGAGCTAAAAAGGAAGGTTGGGGCTGAGGTGAAATGGATAAATGATGAGTTGCAATGATGTGATCCTGTCGTTCCTCCTTCTACTGCCTTCCCTACTATCCTGGTTGATCCAACTGAACCGGGGGCAAAAAGAAAGAAGAGTTCAAAGGCTCCTCCGGACACTAGTGCTGTTAGTGAGAGGAAAAAGACTCTGGGTACCAAGTCCCAGAGGAAACAAACCCCCCAGGTACATCTCTCCCCAGCTTCTCTATTGATGCCTCCTCTCCTCCTTCACTAGTTGTTATATCCTCCCATTCTCCACTGTATTCGAGGTATGTATGTGTGTTGTTGATTTTATTCACATTTTTTTCTAAGGTAAGTTGCATCTATTTACCTCTTAATCACTCTGGTGCAGGAAGTTAGAGAAGAAAGACCCAACCCCCCCGTGAGCCCTTTCGTGGGGGGACGTTTCGGCTCCTCTCAGACCGATATAACTCCTCCTCGTTCTCCCATGATCGGGCTTACCTACTCCCGCCGTCCAACCTCTCAATGTGCGAAGGATGCCGCCATAGGGGATGAGTCCGTTGAGTCTGTGGGCATCTCTTCCCAACCAGAGATAACTCCCCCAGCTGCTTCTGAATTATCATCTCAGCACGAGGTCCTTCTGCCCATTGTTCCGGCTACGGAAAGTGCTCCCGAGGTAGCATATAATCTATTACTTGTCAGGTCTCACGTCTTTTTTCTTTTGCCATCCCTTTATTTATCATGCTGAACTTAATATGTTGGGATTGCTTAGGTTGAAATGGCGTCTTTGTTAGCTGACATTCTTCTTCTCCCTGTGCTAACGAGACCCATAACTGCGGTTCCCCTTTTTGTTCCATAACTGAGGTAAGTAACACTTAGATGCATTTCTCCATTTTTCTGTACTTGCTCCTCGTGTCTAACACTTAGTTTCATGTTTGCAGCTTTCGTCAAGTCTTACCCTACTCTTTTCTCTGAGTGGTCTACATCTTTCCAAGGCTAAGGTTGATGCTTCTGCGCATCGTGGTGGTTCTTCTGTACCCACCCATGTCGGGGCATCGTTTGGAGGTCCATCGTCTTCTCTCAGTGAAACTCCTACGTTGGCCTTGGTACCTTTTGTTAGCAAGGGAGCTTTATCGACCATTGAGGCTTCTTCAGTTAAGGGTGACATTAAGGCCTCTGGGGAAATAAGCCTGCCCCCAACGGTTCCTACCGTTATAGCCTCCATGGTGACTCCCATTTTCGCTCCCGCTACTGTTGAGGTACTTTGCTAATTTCTTTGCATTTCTCAACCTTTCAAACTTCACCTATGATCGTGGCTTAACACTTAAAACACTTGTTAAGATTTTTCATAATCTCCACCTATATTGGTGACTTAATAACGAAAATGCTTATTAATATTTTTCATAAACTCCACCTATATTGCTGACTTAATAACGAAAATACTTGTTAATATTTTTCATAAACTCCACCTATATCGGTGACTTGACAACGAAAATGTTTGTTAAGATTTTTCATAAACTCCACCTATAATTGTAACTTAGTAACGAAAACGCTTGTTAAAATTTTTCATTTTAACTCATTATTTCTTCTACCTGTTCCCAGGTTGCACGGGAGGATTATCCACCAGTTCTTTCACCCATCGCTTCACCCCATCGGGAACCCGTTATCTCAGAAGATTCTAATCACAACGATCAAGGTTCCACGACTGGTGCTGCTGCCGAGAGTGAATCTGGTTGTGAGCTCCCTCTTCCCGACTTAGCTCCTCATGCCTTTTGCCTCATGGTCCTTCAGCGTTCCCCTCAAATGTCTGCCAGCCATCGCTTGGTAGTTGAGCAGCTTGCAAGCCACCATCCTGAGACTTTTACTACAGCTTGCCTGCATTCCAATATCCCAGTGATAAGTTACAGACTCCAGGGCATGGCTACCATTATTACTGATATCGCCATCACTCCTACTTCAAATGTTACCAGAGCCCCCCTCAACTAATTCCTGGGCTATTTGAGGGAGTTGGGTCATAATGGCTTCCGTTTTGACTGGCTTATTGCGCACTTAAAAACTTTGAAGAGTCAGTGACTGAATAGTCAGAGGGAGCTACAGCAGAAACATCAGGAGGATCAACGGGCTAAGGAGACTAAGTTGGTTGAGCTAGCACCACTGCTTGGAGCTATTAATAAGGAGGTAGAAGATGTCGAAGAAGCTCTGCGATTAGTGAAGCAGAAACGAGAGAAACTCCTTATCGAACATACACAAGCACAAACGAGATTGGAGGTTTCTATAAGTGCTCAACAGTCCTGCTTAGCAGCTTATTCGGGCCTTCCTGGAGATTTTTTCTCTGCTCCAGATCTTTGGTTCCTCTTAGGTCAATGATTTGTTGTAAACATTTTCATTTTCTTTTTATGTAATTCCTGGGCAATAGCTCCTAATTTTGTAATGCCCCTGATGTGCTTCACTGCTGCCTTCAAAATGAGGTCTCCCTCCATGAACTTCCTTGGTATTACCAAGTTATCATATGCCCTGGAGAGCTGCTTCGTGTACATTTGAAAGTGTTGCATCGCATTATCTTTGTGTTCATCCAATGCTTTCAACTGCACATGTCTATTATGAGGGAGCATGCTATTTCGCAAGGCATATCGAGCAGAGGAAACTTCCAACTCTATTGGGAGAATCGCCTAAACCCATAAACAAGGGAGAACAGAGTATACCCCGTGGGCTTCCTCTTGGTTGTTCGATAGGCCCACAACATAATTGGTATCTTATCATCCCACGATCCTGGAAAATCCTCCATTGTTTTAGCCAAAATATTAACTAAGGTTTTGTTAGTTGCCTCGGCTTGATCGTTGCCTTTTGGATATGCCACCGTTGAAGTATGATGAACAATGGAGTACTTGTCTGTGAGCATTGTTACCTCTGAATTAATGAAAGGGGTTTCGTTATCTGAGAGGATAACCTTTGGAATCCCAAAATGACAAATGATGTATTCTCTGATGAAGTTGCTCACCACCCCCGTTGTTGCCCTTCTTAGTGGTATTGCTTCAGCCCACTTGTGAAGCACTCCGTTGATAATAATATCCATATATTCCCCTTCAAAGAAGGGCATAAATCATATTTTCATGAAGTTGGAAAGCCTTACACTTTTGAACGAACTCAGCAGAGTCTTTCTCCATTATTGGCCAATAATACCCCAACTTCATTAACTGGTCATACAACTTGGCCCTTCCTATGTGAGCTGGATCGTGCGCCTGTTTGAGGACTTCGACTGCTTCTTCCTTCGTGATGCAATGCAACGACCGGTTGAAGTAGCCCATTCGATAAAGCTATCCCTCCTGAATGTAGAACCTCGGGGCCCTTTGCTTAAGTCCCATCGCATCAATCTGTTTTATTAGTACGACTCCATCTTTAATGGAGTCAATATAAGGTTGCCTCCAGTCAGGTTGAGATTCAACGAAATGACATTCAACCTCCTCGAAGAATAACTGGCACTTAGCGCACTTCCTTTGTACCTCCGTTGCTTCCTGCTTCATTCTAGGCCAGAAATAACCCTCCTTTTGAATTCCCCTGTTAAGAGGTATCTCAGTTGTTTCGCAGTGCTCTTCATGTGTCTTTTTTAACCTCCACTCCGCTTCTTCTAGGTTGATGCATCTTGATAACCATCCCCCACAGATTGCGAGGAGGCTTGCATGAACTTCAGCATTTTTTTCTGCATCTCCTTCCTCATTTCTTCCATGGGCGACGCCATTGAAGCAACAACCAACGGGACTATAGGCTGTGTGCTCGTTGCAGCTGGAGAATTCATCATAATTGAAGTTGTTGATGCTCCTGGGGTTCCCACTATTGTATTTACAACAGAGGGTATACTCGTTGGGACCGTTCCCATTATTATTGCACTTGGTGGGGCTGCCTCTAGTGTCACGAAGGAGTTGGCTTCAAATCCTCCCGGTACCGTTGAAGCTACGGGAGTTTGCAAAAACTCATAAAATTTATTCATGAGGAGTGCCACCTGGGTTGGTCCCAACCCAGCGCTCGTAAAAGCTTGTGTCGCTCCTGGGACACCTGTTGCCACCTGAACTGCAGGTACTTCTACCCGAGGAACCCCATCCCTTAAAGCCTCCATCTCTCTCGTCGCCTGTTCTTCATTATGTTGAATGTCATTAAAGTTAAGCCTTCGATTAACGTTATCTTACGCCATACTCCTTGCTTAGAAGAATGACTCCCCAGCGGAGTCGCCAAATGTAAGAGGGTACTGTAGATTAGATGGAGGCGTAACCCCTTTTGAGTATAGTAATGATAAGTTAAATAACAACACTATTGATTAACCACGGGACATACAAACAAGACTCAATGAAGATAGAATCAGTTTCAACTCACAAATCTCTTGTGTATAACTCAGAAGGTAGTAATGAACTTAGAAGCAACTTTTCTTAGAAGGAGAGAGAAAATGAGCACCCTAGATACACCTTGGTAGGTAGCAAAACACCCCTACCACCCTCAATGATCTCTGTCAAATATTAAAGCTTCGTAATAAATGACAATGGTGGGTCAGTAGACTCTCTGATTCATAATAAATCTCTCTAGTAATAACTTTTAAACTCTCAATAAGAACATGATCCCTCTTCAGAGGTGGTTGGGGTCCTTAAATAGCCCCCCACACTACCCCCGAGGCAACTCAGTCATTAATGCTTGTGAAAGACATCCCTCATACTTTATGTCGCAAGCATTAAATACCTGATGCACTAGTTATCTCCACATCATAAGAATTAAATGCCAAGACATGCATTTTGCCTAACCATTGTGTGTTAGGGGTCTGCCATCACATAGGTGGATCACCAACTGTCTGACAACCCCAAATACCACGGTGGTTTACTCAAGTGCAGGCCTGATATTGCCTAGCTGGTTAGTGACATCAGATAAAGTGGATATGACATTAAGTAGAGGGTTATTTGGCTCATAACTCAATGCCCGATGGAACTCAAGGCTTCTCCCTCTGAGGTGCCACGAGCAGGGTCCTTCAGTGTTTTACCAGGTGTATCTAAGATGCTTAGGAAAAGCCCCAACGGTGTCTCACTTCTCAATCCTCCAAACCAAGTCCTTCTGAAGTTCCCACGGCGAGGTCGTTCGATAGAGCATGAAAGCTCTCCCATACCCTACCAAGCCTGGTCTTTCGTGAGTACCATTTGACCTCACACACAATCATTATACTCATTACATCTTTACCATCATTATAGATCATAGTCAATAGAAATAAAATATACAACAAGACTAAATTATCAGGACTAAAGGAAGAGCTCTCTCGATTAGCTTCTTCGCTAGAAGGTCCCTTTGGGCTGCCACGCTGAGTTGCCTTAATCCCAAACACTGTTGTAAATGGGGGGATTATCTCTAATCTCATAATTACCTTCAAGCCCCCTCTACAGAGGTAAAAAAAGAACCAAAATTAAGGGGATAAATATAAAATATTTATGCCGAATCACTGAGCCGATAATGGAACTGGAGAATGCTCAATAGTGCATTTCATAGGGGAAAGAGTACATATCAGTAGTAGCCTGATATTACTTAATATGGAAGACTGGGTCAATCTTCCCATTAGGGTTCTTAGTCTTAGCCATTTCTCCCAACCGATCTTCTAGTCGCGACATGGATCCTTTTCCAGGAATGCCCCTTTTGTTTACACTTGATTGAGGCAGTTTTTGTGGCTTTACTGTGCACATGTGCTGGGATCTCTTCCTGAGAAGTCTGCTTGGCATGCGTCGAGTCTCTTATGCTAGCCTTAGACCTGAAGGATCATTCTCTATGCTTGCAAAATCGATCTGGCTCCATGTGATAACCTTTGGATGCTTGGGGACCCAGACGATCAAAGGTCGATTCCTTACTTAAGCATTACAACATGCTCGGTCTTTCAGAGGAGAAAGACTAACTAACGTAATAATCTATTGATCGGATTAACAATGTTGCCATTGGATGGTAAGATCTGTCATGAGAAGACACTTCACTAAATCTGTCGAATTGTCACGGTCATTGACCGTGACAAGTCCATGACATTCTTTAAAAAATTATCACGGTTATTGACCGTGACAATTCTGGGCAAAATTGAAAAAAAAATCTACTAGGCAGTATGGCCACTGCCACTGCCCAGCAGTATATTTGTACCTGTTATAGCAACGTTGTACCTGTTCAAACATCATATATCCAAATAAACTAGAGATAATGCAAATATACATTCAAAATAAAAACAATATACATCACGATATAATCCAAATATAATTCAAATGTACCAACTTAAAAACAATTCAAATGTACCAACTAAAAAATAATACAATTCGATTCAAATAATGTCACTACATGTCTTGTGTAAGGTTAAATACGAGGAGGTGAGTAGGCCACACGATATATGAATTAACACACCTACTGATATACATCGTGCCGCATTGTTCGTGTAACCACAACGGGGAGTTCTCCTTCCCGGGTATCACATGTGTGACGAGCACCCTAGACTCGATGTCTTGAAGCTCACGTCCATGAACTAGTCCGCCCTGGACGATATTAGGATCCCTCAACCCCCGCCGTATCCTCTGGCCATCAAATATGTCCAGTATAAACACGCCCGGCCAACCAAGCGTCGACATCGATCGGTCGAAGGGAGCCAAATAGGGAAGTGGATCATCAAAGTCCGCACGTGTCGGCGATGAAGCAACGAGGTCCACATCCTCGTCCTCCCGCACCTCTTTCTCCCGCACCCCCTCCCCCCACCTTCTCCTTCCCTTTCCCCTTGCGCTTTTCGCCGCCCAACGAACGCTTCATGAATGAGAACATATCTTGGACCGTCGCCTCCAAACAGGACAGCTTCGCGTTATGCGAGTCCACCGTTCGAGCCAACCCGGTGTCGCTCATCTGCAATCCGATGATCCTAGATTTGGCCACCCGCGAGCTCACCCCCCTTGTCCTCCCCTTGCGATCAGAGCCAAGCACTTGGCTGAGTGCGTCTATGGACAAAGATGCCTTGTCGGCATCAGACTGTGACTCATGCACTTCTTTAATCTTTACCTGAAACGACAAAAAGCACATGATTAGTAAAATAAGTAAATTAAAAAATTATAACGTAATTAACAAAAAGTAAACTGTCGGATTACTTACAATCATGGCCGCGACGCTCGGGGACACCTCCTTGTCCTTCCCCTTCTTCGTTCGAAGAGCCACATAAGTATCGAGCCTATGTGGCCTACCCCAGGGCCAATCCCTGTCCCCTGAAATAAAATAAAGTAAAATTAGTATCGTCCCCGCAAAGTAAAAAATGCAGAATAATATATTTCTGTAGTTATAGAAAAATTAAATCTTACCATCATCCTATGCTCCACCTCGGCATAAGACGTCCGGCCGGAGTAGTGCACGTCCGTCTTTTTTGCCTGATTTTCCCTCCCTGATTGGTGAGATGTCAATTGTAGCTCCCCAATCTCATTATCAATGAACTTTTGCCATTGTGCCAATGAGATCGGCTCCTTCAGCAGGACGGATTCACGCCTTTGGATAATGGACTCTCGTGTCTTCCCAAAGTACTGGGTCTGCATATTTTTTTTCCACGTCTTGTGTTGCTCCCTCAACTGCTTCAAGACGGAATCGCGTAGCTTTGGATTCAGGCTAAATTGTTCCTGTCCGACAAATACAATGTTAGTTGCAAATAAATATAAATATAAATATAAAATGAAATTGAAATCGAAATCGAAATATTCATATTCATATTCATATAAATATAAATATAAATACATTATATATAGTGCCACCCAAACAGCTAACTTGAGCTCATATGGCACCTCCTTCCAACTAATGTACCCCGGGCTGATAATCGTCTTTACCAGCTCGAGGGATCTCGCTAATAGACTCGACTTGTTCTCGATGGCCATCCTTAATTTTACATATTTGGGGAGCCTAGGGGCCGAGGAGCCCTCGTCGCCTCCGCTACCACCGAGCCCAGACGACATCATCATAACAAGCATCATCATCCTCGCCTTAATACCCGAAGGAGACATTTGCTGTAAAAAATGTTATTAGTACATATCGAAATGAATTAAAAGAAGACATGCAAATAAACTAACAATTAAAGTATACAATTATTAATTTACTAATTTACAATGAGGGGCAGTCATATATTAATTTACTAAAAAAATTAATAACCAATCAATTCGTTTACAAGGGATATTGCGCACAAACACGCACACTACACACACATATACACACACGTGCACATACACACACACACCCGCGCACATTCAAACACACACATGGAGCCCCCCACCCTTACCCCATAACCCACCCACCCATCCCTGCCCCCTCCCCCTATCTCCTCCATCTCCTCCTAAGGGTGAGTTCAAGTATGTTTCATTTAATTTCAAGTAATTTTAAAAAAAAGTTGAAAAATCCCACCCCCATATGGACAATAATCCAGTGGTCATGCCACTTTTAAAACTAACCAACCCAACATCGATCCACTATAATCCCGTACTCCTTCTAATTCATCTACTCAATTAATTCATTTCATCAATTAAACTAACAATTATTAATATACTAATTTACAATGAGGGGCGATCGTACTTTCATATGAAATGGGCACTAATTATTAATTTACTTTCATATAAAACTATACAATTAAAGTTACAATTAAAGCTATACAATTGTTGAGATTTCCCCACCACACCCCCCCCCCCCCACCACCACCACCACCACACACACCTCAATTCTGAATTCAAAAACAACAGCATCTAGCTCATAATATGTACAAGAGTGAAACATCCCTACCCCCACCCGCACCCCTACTGCCCACACACACGCACACTACACAAGAGTGATACAAAGTAATTTTTTTTTAAAAAGTTGAAAAATCCCACCCCCATATGGACATTAATCCAGTGGTCATACCACTTCTAAAATTAACCAACCCAACATCAATCCACTATAATCCAACCGCAACAACAAATGTGTACCCCGTACTCCTTTTAATTCATCTACTCAATTAAATCATTTCATCAATTAAACTAACAATTAAAGTATACAATTATTAATTTACTAATTTACAATGAGGGGCAATCCTACTTTCATATGAAATGGGCACTAATTATTAATTTACTTTCATATAAAACTATACAATTAAAGTTACGATTAAAGCTATATAATTTATTTTATTAAAGCTATACAATTAAAGTCATTTCGAATCTCAACAATATCTGTTAATGAGGGGTAATCCTACTTGCATATGAAAGGGGCAATACATATTTTATTAATCAATTTGTCTGTTTCAATTGTTGAGATTGCCCTACCACACACACACCCCACCCCACCCCCACCATACACACATACCCACCCCCTCCCCCACCACACACACGCACATGTACACGCACACACACCACCCCACCCCCTCCCCCCACCACACACATACGCGCACACCTGCACACACACACACACATACACCCCACCACCCCCTACCCCCCCTCACCCCACCTCACACACGCACACCCCACCACCCCCAGCCCCCCACCCAGCCCCCTGTCCCTCTCCCTCCCTAGCCCCTCTGTCCCTCCCCCTCCCCCCACCACACACACACAGACACGTACACACACACCCCACCCCACCCCCACCACCCCCTGCCCCCCTCCCCCCACCACACACATATATACACACACATACACACACATATAGAAATGAAAGAGAAAGAGAGGAAAAAAGTATACCTTAGAGAGAGAGAGAGCTCGAAATCGCTTAGAGAGAGAAAGAGAGGGAAACCAAAAACGATGGGAAAAAAAGAAAGCGTAGGATTTTTTTTATTGAACAAATTATCACGGACGTGTCACGGTCATTGGCCGTGACAATATTATAAGGTTTGTCACGGTCATTGACCGTGACAAGTCCGTGATAAGTGTAGTTGTCACGGACGTGTCACGGTCAATGACCGTGACAATACGTTGTTATTGTCTTGTCACGGTCAATGGTCGTGATAAAAAATGCGTGTTTTTTTTGTCACGGTCAATGACCGTGACAATGCTAGCCGCCGGAAGGGTGCCAATTTACTCATTTTGGTGTAGTGAGTTCTAGATCGGCTACTTCTGTCATTTCTGACTAGTGGAGGTGGCATGTCCCTCCGGGATGGATCAGTAGTGGATTTGTCTTGTAACATGCGAGTTACTTGACGAACTGACTCTTGATTGGGTTCCTGTCCCTTAGCAAGGTTGAGTAAAATTTCCTAAAGATTTTCCACACTGGGAGAAGCAGATGGATCTGGATTGTTACTTGTAGCTGTGAGGCTGCTCTCAGGAACAGTTGTCACCCCTTAAAGATCTTCCAAGGCGAACAAATTAATAAAATAGGTAGAGAACGATTACCAAAAATCGTTTCTATAGATGACGTTGATACTTCATCTTTTGTGTGAGTTGTTTTCTTGATTCGTCAGTCGTTGCGGTCAATCTTCGAGTATCAAAATTTCTTAAAATCACCTACAAAACTTGTTAAAAATTCAGTATCATGGTAAATTCGGGTATCAATCCAATTTCAAGCGTCGAAATCGTTATCGTGAAAATTTGCAATTTGCAATTTTTTGTTTTATAAAAATATTTTTTTTTGCTTTTTGCTTTTAATTTTTAATTTTTTTTAGTTTTATAATTAAAAACAATTTCAAGGGAGGAAACAAAAATTTATGCAATTAAAATGACTACGAAAAATTAAAAGTGATCTAGTTTAGAATTTATGAGAAGAGACAAGAGGTGGGATTACACCACGTAGTCAATTTAATTTAACGTCCTAATTATTCAATTGAATAGTTCGAAATAATATTTAATTTAAAACTTAACACTCATTACAATCCTAAATTCAATTTTATCTTTTTCAGCAATTAAATCAGAAATTGTCACTACATAAATTTTTTTTAAGATTCATACTTGTTCTTACAAATTATCTGCTAAGATCAATTCATAAAAAATTGTACATATCTTTGAATTGCACACAAATAATTAATACTTGAATTTAAGAATATGACCTATCTCTAAGTCAAATAAAAAAAATCAAATATCAATTTTCAACATTAATTTATTAACTCTCGTTACATAAATTAATGTGTGATTTTTCTCAATTTAATTAGCCTATAACACATCAATGAACAATTAATTTATTAAATAACTCAACACACGCGTTTCATCCCACCCCTTGAATGGGGTGTTTAGCCAGACATGATTAAAAATTCAGCACAAACACAATTAATAAATAAGAAATTAAAGAGAAGATAAAGAAATACGATACGCAATAATTTCTCGTGTCAACTGTGTGCATGAACACGCGTCCAAACTCGTCATAAAAACTCAACAGGATTACAAAACTAAAATAAAAGACTGAACCTACAAAAATTTCTAATTCTAAACTAATTTTTTTATGATTTTTTTCATACTTTTTTTTGTACCTTCTGCAGACTTTTTTTTGTCTTTCCTGTCTCTCGTTTCTCTTTTTTTTTATTTTCTTTTCTTTTTCTCTTTTTTATTTTATTTTATTTTATTTTTTTATTTTGCTATTTTTCTATTTTTTTTTGTTTTTCTCTTTTTCTTTGTACTCTCAATCACTGAAGACATTTTACATTTGAGAAAACACTCATTTTCTAAAAAAAAAATGATGGATGATATATAAATGGAGTGATATATGGTGGTGTGGGGAATATGTGTGAATAGGGAGGAATATGAGAATGTAATGGAATAACTGAAGGGTAATTGGTTGGTGTATGGATGAAAATGTAGTGATCGGGACAAATTTTAAGAAACGTGTTTCTTACAACTCGAAAGTGATGCCATTCTCAGTGATCAAGCCACAAATTTTTATGAAAAATAATGAGATCATACAACGAATTAAATTGCGGACCCAAACGAAGTTGAATCAACTTGTGATTCGGAAATTGCATAAAACTCTCTAAAAGGCGAAAGGCACAAATCTCACAAGCTAAAGTATCTACTAGTGATCCTTAAAGCTCTCTTGAGAATGTTGTTACTCTTCAACTTTTGATTGTAAACGAGATAGTGCCAATTGCCGAGTTTAGGAATTCATGGTGCAAGTACGCTTTAAGAGGTATTAATTAATTTAAGGTTAAAAGCATAATTTTTGGGTTAAACACAGGTATTTCGAGATTTCTAAAAGAGGGATGATAGACAATTCGTGTCATAAAATTTAATTTTAACGCACAAAAAGTTTAAAATCACTTGTTTCTGAATTTTTTTCAAAAGAGGCACGATTTTGATAAATTTTTCACTCCCAAACGAAAGAGAACATCGTTCTAGATGTTTAAAACTATATATAGAAAATGAAAAGCACAAGGTAGGAAATATGTTACCATAATGAATCGCTAATGAAAATGTACCGCATGAAGGAGTAGAGATGAAACATGAAGAACAAATGCGACACAAAAATATGGACAAGTCTATAAAGCATGTAAAAATCAGTGGGTGATGTGAAACACCACCCCCAAACAGGATAAGACTCATACTCAGAAACAAGATATTACGGACGGACTCCCGGTAACGCTAAGTTTAATGTCTTCAGCCAGACCGATCGAAACTCATTGGAGCAAGGTCAAACTTGACTTCTGACGTCACGACCACTTTGAATTTCTTCATTTAACGCTTTTAACCGCTATTGAATCGTAATTGACTTGATTTAGCATTATTTGATGTTGCGACTGCTAATTGACCTGAAAAATAATAAAATATGACATAAGGCAAATTTTAATTAAAACGAGTGACTAAAATCCATCTATTCGGGGTATAAAATAAACACTTTTGGGTGCTTATCAGACGTCAATCTGTTGATGTCTAAAAATAGAGTGGGTCAAAATTTATAATTATAGATAAAATAAAGATAATTAAGCAAGACAAACACACAACACACAAATTTTTTAAAGTGGTTCAACTACGAAAAAAGCCTACGTCCACTATTTTTAGTATTTATGGTGGTTATAATAGCTCAGGATTGAGTATGTTTGTGCCTGATTCAATTGAGCCTTTTAGCTAAGGGAGATCATGTATTTATAGTGGTTAGGAACTCAATAGATGGAATGCCTTTCTATATTCATGCATTTACATATGTATATAATAAATAAGACTGTTGATATTCACAGGTACGTGTACAAGAGCTGTTAGGTATTCCACCCGAATGACTCTTCCTATCATTGATGGTTCGTATTCTTGAAGTTGGCCGGCTTGTTGGCTGATCAAGTGTCTCTGGAGCCGAATAAGAAAATAAGTATTGTGAAGATAGCCACGTTGGAGGACATGTTTCCATCTCGTATTGGTCCACATAGATGAATAATTTTGACATACAACTATGACGATGCTCGATCTTCGAAACATACTAGCGGCAATAATCACAGGTCTCGTTATTGCCATCGAATGGAACGATCTCTTCCTACCCTACCTCCAACCCGTTAATATGGTAGAGTCGAGAATTTTGATCCCTATCTCCCCTCACATGAAATAAAATGTCTGGATCTTGTCCCACCATCTCTCAAGTAGTGCCAAAATAAGACTATAATTTAAAAAGTGATAGTTTAGTAAATATATTAAATTATTCAACTTTTACTAATATATTAATTTAGTATCACATTGATTTATTAAACAATTTGGTAAATTAATTTACTAACATACCATTTTATTTAAACTAGTAAATTATTAAATTATTGAAACATTCCATAAAAATTAAAACAAAAATAAAATAAATTAAATTAAGCGAGATGCATACTTCGTTGTTCAGTTCCCTCTATGACCAGTTTGTCTCTGACGACGGCGCATTGAGGTGGAAGAATAATTTTGCCATAAAATAAAAAACCGAAATACTTAATCACTCGTTGAGCTTGTTGCCACGACAATTGGCTTGCTAGGGAAGTTTGCGTATGCACAAAGCCTTGGGAGCAAACCAACTTTTTTTAGGACCAAAATACTATCAAAATGCTCCAATGACCTCAATATGTTTTATAACCTTATTGTAACATTTCAAATTAATTTTAGTATTTAAATAAATGAAAAAATAATTTCTCTCCATTTTCTGTCCTTGCACATTTCTTTCCTTTATATTAAATGGACTTGTAAGAGAGAAGATAAAAGAAGTGAAGAGATAATGATATTTTTTTTCTTTGTTTGGTTGTTTAGGATGGGAAAGAAAATTACTTTTTCTTTTCTCTCTTTGTTTGCAAGAAGAAAATAATTTTTAATATTTGGAGAGAGTTTGCCAGTGACCTAAAAAAATTTGGCGGAAATCAAGCGTCTTGGTCCAGTGATATAAGGTTGCTATTGGGACAATTTTGGGGGTGTATTGGGTTTGGTCCACACTTCGATCCCCAACACTGTCAAAATAATGCTTGATCAACGGAAGCCACGATCCGCGAACGTGAATTAATCAAGGTGCGCTTAAAGCTGACCCGGACACCACATGGTATGATAACAAAAAATAAAGTACCAGACTAAGGGCGCGTTTGGTTTTCTATTCTGAAAACTCGATTTAAACGCTGTTTTTAAATTTAAATTTTTTGTGTCTATAATTATTGGTGTACAGTTTTTTGAAAATTTGATAAAATTGGCAAACAAGTATATTTATATTATACATATATGTGTATATATATAAACAACACATAAAATTTTCATACATACATGATACATGGATGTATACGTACATACATACATACATACATCATAAATTATATACATGTACATTTAATATCATGTATTTTTATGTATATTTAATGAGGTATGTTGGAGAGTTTAACTCTCTCTCTCTCTCTCTCTCTCTCTATATATATATATATATATATAATGATATTGCATGTATACTTTACAGTAAAATTATATACATACATGAATTAATAATATTTTGTAATATATATGTAGTATATGTATATTTTATATTATTCCATACATTAATAATATATTTATAAAACTATGTATAAGTATCATATATCTATTCATATTATGATTTAACATATGGATCTTAGTATATTATATAATTTAATACATATACACAATTTTGTGTATGTGCACATACATATTTTTTATTTATAAGAATTGGACACATGTTAATATATTATGTATGTATATTATATATTAAGATATAAATGCATTAAAATATTAAGAATGAATAATTTTGAGTTGAAAAATAAAAAATAGAAATTATAAAATAATCTTTTACTGTTTTGTAAAAAACTTGATTATAACACATAAATATTATAATTCAATATTTAAAAACAAATTATCAAATACGAATTTTTATCAAAATTATATTTAAACACGAAAAATAGAATTATAATTGAAATCCAAACATACCCTAATCAAGCCGTAAGTACCCTTAAATTTTGATGCTGAGGGGTCTCAAGATTCCACTGACTTTTGAGTGAGGACCAGAACTTCAGGTCCATCTCTCTCTCTCTCTCTCTCTCTCTCTCTCTCTCTATATATATATATATATATATATGTATGTATATAATGTGTATGTATATGTATACAATGTGTGGGTGTCTCTCTGTGTGTAGTTTGTATTGTGATGAAGAGAGGTGGAAGTGCTTCTTTTTGTCTGTTGTTTTGTTGCATATCCATTTCTGTACATTAATAATGCTGAAGAAAAGTATTCCTTTATGTTGTCACAAAATGGCTATTACATATGATTTAAAATATCAGGAGATCCCTAATATTTTGGCAGTAATATACTCCAATGCTTAATCCAGTTTGGTCTGAAATCTTTAGAGTAGTACAAGTCAAATATGAAAATTATACTCTTTGACTCTGATATAGTTGGAGTGGAAGATGGTTGGGGAGCATGTATCATTACAGAAATATTCTTCAACCATCTATAAGAATGTCTCCAACATTTTGTTCATTTGATTCATTGTGGGCCTAATATAGGGTTGCGTTGTCCTTGTAGGATGGGGTGTGGTGTTTGTTGTTTAGTTTGTTTGGACAAGGTTATTGCCAGATTTTCTCATGTTGTCTTTAATTAATATACTTACATTTCACAAAAAAAAAAATGAATTAGTATGTTGTAGTGGACATATTTTTCTTAGTAATGTACACTTAATCGAATGCCCCATGACTTCTAGTTGAAAATTACGTTTGAATGTGCTATTTTTGTCTTCGTGGATCATTGAGACGCATTCCCTTTTTTTTTTGGCCCATAACACGGCCACTAAGGCACCAACTACGCCTAAAACGCAAACAAATGGCCTGAACCATCCATCACACTACCTACACAAACCTTATACAAACACTCTGTAGGCACTAAACAGAACTATCAAAACAAACTAAATTCAAAAATGGCATGCAGGCCCCAAACCAATCACTACTGCAAAATGAGATTTCGAATAAAATATCGCAACACTCACCATAAAAGATTTGGCAATAAAATGACGAAACACTCAACACAACCAATCCCTATTCCGTAGCTCACAACACAATCAATGCACCACCTAGCAAACAACCACTACCGCACCCAAACCTGCAAGGCAGAATTAGACGTAGACCTGACATGAAGAATGCCGCAAGGATAACAATCCTAACAGAATGCACATTGCAGGCATTGAGAAGAGGGGGGAGAAAAGTGGGTGGTTCTCAAACCAAATGAAATCGCCAAAGATGGTTGAAGTAATGTTTCAAGCTGATCCACTCCGTTACCTCAAACAAAAACCCTATCGCTTGTACATATCCACCATATGATCTGACAGGACGCTCTATTCAACCAGATGGCATTCACTCTATTCAACCAGATGGCAATCATTGGGAGGGAACCAACAACGGAGGTAATGCCTAGGTCACGAGAGGGAAACTATCCAAAACAGGAGATCCGCATCCTAACCAGATCTGACATAAAGCACCTAAGGTAGAGATTGCGAGCTGGAGAGGGTAGATAGCAACCCGTTTAGGATGGGGGGAAATAGCATAGCAAAGAGATGGAGGGGAGGGGTGAGGCAGAGGAAATAGGGATACTGACTAGAGAAAAGCTCTCCCAGCCCCCGAAAAGCTCACACAAGATGCATGACTAATGATCCCAAAACTGATAAACACAACATCAAACAAGGAACAATCATAACACACCAAAAACCAAACACCTCACTACCAAGTAAGAAAACCACAACAAGCCCCAAGGAGTTGAACTCACAATGCTCCTCCTTGTAAAGGAAAACCCAAACACCAAACACATGGTGCGCAAAGAAGCCACATGACCACTAGACCAAAGCGCAGACCACAAAGCTTTCCGCACCGACAACACAACCTCGTTATCTCTCTTTTTTAGGTGGGCTGGATTTTTTATTTCATTCTTTTTGTTATCCTGGTGTGCTTGCTGCAGCATTTTCTTACAACTGCCAATGTTTCTTTTTTCGCTTTTTCCTCCTATGTTTGTTTTTCATTCTGTTCTATTTTACTCTCTGGTTGAAGATTGCAACCGTATTATTCCAATGCTTATGTTTTTAGTGTAGCCTTTACCTGTCATTTTCTTTGGCTTATATAGTCTAATTTGTATTATTTCCCCTTTGAATTTTATGATAACGCATACCTTAATCCAACAATTCAACATGCGTTATAACTAGGTGGTGCATTTAATGCCTTGTCACCCTATCGTATAAAGCTAACAGAATTATGATGTAAATGCAGGATACCAGGTCATCATCATATGTGAAACGCAGTAATGGAGTCAACCTTTCTTTCCTCTTCCCCCCCCCCCCCCCCCCCTCTCTCTTTCTCTATTTTTCTTGTAATGATTCAACCTTAATCAAGTAATAAACAAGGGCAATCTGGGAATTTCAAGAAAGCCCCAAAACAAACAAAACGAGGACTTTAAGCATAGGTGTAACAGCATGAAAGGCTGCCAAAACTAAAGTTAATGGCTGAAAGAAGCATGAGCAACCTGAAATATCATTTTGCTTCTTCCCACCAATCCATCATACCTAATGCATTCAGTCATTCAAGATTCAGAACTAAAATATTTCATCATAGCATAGCCCCATTTGGTAGATTTATCTCCCACCTCCCAACTCTCAAAAAACATACTCTTCTCACATATACCAATCCCTTCAACCATCATTTAACCTTTATTTCAAGGTGTGTAAACCAATATTCCTCAGAAATTCCTTTCATCTCAGACGGTGAATATAAAAAAACTCAACAAGTCCAACAACAAACTGAGGAGAAAAGCTTTTGGGGTGCTGTTGGTTTGATAATTGGCACAGCGGTGGGGCCTGGAATGCTGGGCTTACCCGCAGCAACCATAAAATCAGGCCCAATCCCATCAACCATTGCCATAATCCTCTCGTGGGTTTATGTTATCTCCTCAATCTTACTTGTTGCAGAGCTAAGCTTTGCGGTCATGGAGGAAGACAATCTTGCTGAAGTTAGCTTCACTCTCATCGCAACAAAGACATTAGGAACTTGTTTTGGTTCTTTTGTGGCTTTAGTATACGCATCGTTAAGTTTTTCTTTGTTGGTTGCTTGTGTTTCTGGTATTGGTTCCATTGTCACTCGATGGTTTCCATTCATAAATTCTTTGATTTCTCATGCCTTTTTTCCGCTACTTGTTGGTATTTTACTCTGTTTCTTTTCGTTTAAGGTCATTGATGCTGCAAATAGGTTTCTAATCGTCGTCATGTTCTGTTCCATTACTTCACTTGTAGCTATTGGTGTATTTGTGGGGAGGATTAGCATATTAAGGTCATTTCTTAATGCCTCGTCGGGTCTTTCTTCAATATTGCCTGCTATACCCGTTACTGTACTTACACTCGGGTTCCATGTAATCACTCCATTTGTGTGTAAAATTGCGGGCAACACTGTAAATGAGGCTCGTAAGGCGATATTGTTGGGTGGGTCTGTTCCCTTAGTGATGGTTTTATCGTGGAATTTGATTGTTTTAGGGCTTGTTGGGACAAATAATGTTGACTTTAAAGATCCCATCTCTCTCTTACTCACTGTTAACCCGTCTGCTTTAGCAGCAGTTCAAGGTTTTGCATTTACAGCTTTGGCCACTAGCTTGATAGGGTATGCTGTTAGTTTCCCTAAACAGGTTGTTGATACCTTGGATTTGATTTTTCAAAAATCCAATTTGGAGCTGAAAACTGGTAGTCAATCTCAAAAGGATGCTCTTGAGGATGAAGTTGGAAATGGAGGGAAAATTTCACATAGTGGATTTGAAGTTAAATTGCTTACTGGCTTTAGATCGTTGGAGAGCATTGTGATGCTAGTCGTACTCGGTGTTCCAGTTATCTTAGCATCGTTTTTTCAGTCAACGTTTTCAAGAGCGCTTGACTTTGCTGGGATCTATGCAAATTGCTTTCTGTTTGGCATACTTCCACCAGTTATGGCCTACATTTATCAATCCAGGAAGAAACTTAGGTACCGTCAAAATATAAAGAGTTACAAATCTTTTAGCATGCTTTTCTCTTGATTTTGTTTTATTTAAAACCACATGTCAATTCTCTGCACTTGCTTAATATAATGAGTAGAACACTACTGAAATTTCAAGTGGTCTTTTTATGCACACCTTATTTGCCTCATTTAGGGTAGATAATTTTCAGGGGATTTAATTTATAATTCATGTTCTGCTGAAAATAATTTACTCCAAATGGGGCCATCGAAACAAACTCAATCTTGGTGACTTACCTTAAGTATATGAAGGCCACGGGGAGAGGCCACTGCGCCCAAGGGTTTTGAGAATTTTAGATTGGATCATAATTTAATTTCTATTCACAAAAAAATGGATTTTACCCAAAATAAATAGTTCAAATAAACTGAATGAAAATTGAGATCTTTTTTTGTTTTTTAATTTTATTGTACATAATACTGAAGTTTGTATTAATATGTTGTTGACAATTATTTTTGTTGTAGCAAAACATAAGGTGTAGATTAGACAGAACTTATGCCCATTATTTTTGCTTGTATTTTGCAGGCCGTCCGTCCTACCAGGGGGAGATGTTGCTCTTTTACTTCTCTTCATTATTGCTGTTGTATTAAGTATTTGGCACTAAAGAGTGTTCTTAACAAGACAGAAGTAACACCCCTGTACCTACCTTTGTAAGTTCAAAGTTATCTAGTGAATCGTAGTTGTTATTTTATTACAAATCTATAGAATTATGTTATGATGCATTCAATTTAACAAGGTCATGGCATTTGAATGATTGAATGGCTAAGGAGGGTGAGGCCGATTCAATACAGTATTGGAGCATAGTTGTCAAAATCGTACGATTTGATTCGATTATCACATAAAATGATTCAACTCGTGTTGAGAATCGACTGGTGTTAAAAAAATCGGGCTGAATTGGCGATTCGGGGAGTGATTCACGATTCAGGTCCGATTCACTATTATGGGCTGAGTTTTTAGTTTATTTTATTATTGTTATTTTTTTTTCGCGGTTGGTGTTTTTTCCCCCTTGTAATCATACCCGTGTTTTGATAAAACAAATAGAAAAGAAACAAACAACAAATTTTACCTTTTAAAAACTGAGTTTTAGAGAAAAGTATTTTATAAAATTGAAAACCCTAACTTTTAGTGTTGCACTGTGCTCATCACCTCTCAATCCTGTTCTAAACCCTGTGCGTCTGTCTTCTCTTAGCTCGGTGGTTATTATCAGCTAACTTCTCTTATCTATTTTCTTGGCTCAATGTCTTCTCTTGGCTGTTTAATTTCTTAAGCAGAAAGATAGAGAGGCTTCTTTTGGATGTATCAAGGTTTGCTTTTATTATTATATGATATATAATTATATTGTATTGACTTTATTATTATATGACATATTTATGTTGTGTTATTATATTTTTTGTGTTTAGTCTTTCTGTATTGAATTTATAACCATTTGATGTAATATATTTTTGTGTTTAATCATTATGTAGGTGCTGTTATTGTTAATATTTGGTCAGCAAAGTCAGCAAAATGGTTAAAAAAAGTAATAAACATGTTTTATTACATATGCTTATGTGTTCTTTATGCATTTATATACTATTTACTACATTTTCAACATTTTTTACCGATTCTCACGATTCGATTCATGGTTCACGATTCATGATTCATGATTCATAGGGTTTCCGACTTACGATTCGGTTCATGATTTGACAATTATGTATTAGAGTAATATCTATGATATTTTATGTGTAGTTCTTTTTCCTCCAAATACGGAGTTTATATGCCATTAGTTATCATGTAAATCGATTTCCTCTATTCACTTTGAGAGTATACCATCTTCAAGTGATGAGACAGATCAAGACATGTTGCACTGATTGAGATACCATATTTTGGACATGCCTACATGGCACACTTGGGGCATACACGTCATTATTAACATTGGAGCCAACAAGCAACTAATTGCCCAAGTTTGCAACAAAGACCACGGATCTTGCACAAAGGATGTCACTCAGTCATCAACCTCCGCCTTCGTGGGGCCTCGGCCATACTAAGCTAAGGTAGACATTGCAAGATATCACTAAATAACTGATCTTCCTAAAATATAGGGCCTTGGTCCTTAGTGACAGCTCAGCCTAAAGCACACTCGAGAGACTACGGCCGCAGATTGCACATGCTAATGATGGACGACCAAGGACATAAAAAAAAGGTCGTACCCAGTGTACAAGGCTCCCGCTTAACTGCAGGGTTTGGGAGAGGTGGATGTCGGCTGACCTTACCCCCATATATAGAGAGGCTGCTGCCATATCTCGAACCCGAGGCCAACTGAAGCTTGGGTGATGGCACTTGCTATTGTACCAAGGTACGACCTATGGACGACTCTAAGGACACATTTGAGGATATTTCAGAAGGATCTATTTGGCACGAGGCCTCATTAAACTCTATTGATAGGGTCCTTGCCACTAGGGCTGTGCAAAATAGAGTCGACAGGTTTAAAATTTCCCTGTTCGACTGACAGTTTAGCATTGTGAGAACCAGAGACCTCCTGTTCGATTGACAATTTAGACAAAAAAACCTGAACATAAACCAAACCGAACCGAGAATTTATATTACCCCATATAAAAAACCACCTTTCATTTCAGTTTACTCTCACAAACCTTCACAGCATACGACCTTTCTCTCTCTGCTCTCCTCTCTCGTACGCGACCTCTCTCTGGTTTAAATCAAAGAGAAACCAGTGGCTTGGTTTTCTCATGTGATTATGAAAGCTAGGTACCCTTTGCCTCAGCTGCCCAGGTATTCAAATTATGTGTTAATTTGTGTTACATTTTTGTTCAATTTAACCCTTCACCATCGATTTGCGTTGCTGAATTCGTTGATTTATTAATTCAGATATACATATTTGTTGAGATTTGTGTTCATCTTTGTATTTCACTTTCAGTTTCAATTTGGGTTTATATTCACCTTTCACCTTTCAGTTTTAGCATTTGAAACCCTCGTTGTAAGTTTGTGGCCCAAACCAAAACCGACCGACAACCGATATGACCAGTTTCGATTGCCTTCTCTCCCCTCGGTTCGGTCATCAGTTTTAAATGTCCCAAAACCGACGAAGTCAGTTTGGCTGGAAATTGTGTCCCCAAACCAAACCGACTGAACCATGCATAGCCCTATTCACCACTAGATGAGGGGTGGGGCGTGGGGGGTAAAGGGCTCTCTCTTAGACATAGGCAAGACCCCTATTCAACTTCGAAGCTTTGTTTCTTCACTTAGTCGTTCCGACCCGCATCCCTCACCATCGGTGATCTAGGCGTGTTCTAGGCTATTTGTGCTTCAAATGTACTTCAAACTTTAATAACTGTAGTGATTGACAACATTACCGTGGACACCGCCCTCATTCAAGCCTAACAATGTACATCCAGCCAAGCTAGTAGAATGATAGTTAATTACTTTAATGGTTGATGATTAGGTAAATGGCATTAGGCCTCAATTCTTTGGTCAATTTTCCTTATCAATACTGGTATTGGGCTATCCTCCTCCTCTATCAAGTCACTGCTGGTACACGCTGCCGACCCCCCCCCCCCCCCCCCCCCCACACACGCACGCACGCACGCACGCACTTGGTTTGACCACTACCCCAATACTATGAAAGCAGAAACTTCATCACATTGTTAGTGCCACCACCTTTGACAAACGTTCTTTTCTACCATTTTTTCTCCAAAGGCCAAGATATGGCTAGATAATTCACATAATATAATTTAACCTCATTTTGTCCTGATGCTCTGTTCTTCAGATGTCATATAACTTTTAATGTTTTAAAAAATAATTTTAAAACTGTTATGAATATTTAAAAATAATTTAAAATTTGTTTTCTTTTTTTACCAAAAAAACTGTTTTCTTATTTTACAACAAAAAAAACCTGTTTTTCTACAAAAAAAAAAAGAACTGTTTTCTTATTTTATTTACAAAAAAACCTGTTTTTTTATTTTGCAACAAAAAAATAAATTGTTTTCTTATTTTACAAAAAAAAAATGTTTTTTTTATTTATAAAAAAAAAACTGTTTTCTTATTATACCCAAAAAAACTGTTTTCTTATTTTACAACATAAAAAACTGTTTTTCTACAAAAAAAAAAAATGTTTTATTATTTAAAAAAAAAAGCTGTTTTTTTATTTTACAAAAAAAATTAATTTTTTTATTAAAAAAAACTGTTTTCTTGTTAAACTGTTTTCTTATTAAAATGTTTTGCCTAAAAAACTTGTTTTTACCTCATTTGGTGTTTGATAGCCTAATGTGAGATAAACAATATTTGTCTAGGCAAAATTTGACAGGCCAACTCTTTTACCCAATTCAAATCATACGGACCCTTAGTTCATATGCAACCTTAGTTCACACCTATAGATGCTAAACCGAATAAATGTATGTAAAAATAAAAATAGATCATTATAGCTGGATCAATTTAGATAATTACATGAATAGTAGGCTAAACCTATATGTAAACAGATCACTATAGCATATGCTCCAATCTCAACATTACATCCATGCCTCAGCCTTCAGTAGACAATAGTTTCCAAAAATTCGCTACATGAATAGAAATAAGACTTGTAAGCTAATGAAAGACTTGTAAATATTAATAAGCATTCCAATAATAATAATAATAATAATAATAATAATAATAATAATAATAATAATAATAATAATGCTCTTGTGCGAATTAGTCCGCATTTTAAGAGTGCGGACTGGACATGTGTCACCTAACGGTGCGCTTATAAATTATCACTTAAATTATAGGCACACTCTCTCTCTTTTTTGGGTTCACCGCCAGGTGACAGATTTTCGGTCCGCACTCTTAAAATACGGACTAGTCCGCACAAGAGCAGAAATATATATATATATATATATATATATACTAGGGCTAGGTTTCAGTCAGTTTGATCGGTAAATGGAGTATACCAATACCAAATCAACTTCGAAAGCATCAAATCAAAATTACTTGTTTTACCAGCAGGTACACCAGTCCATAAATCAAAATCAAACCGCGCGGTACATCGGTACAAAATCGGCATTTTGCGGTAAAATCGGATTTAAGTAAATTTCTCTTTACGATAATTTTGGTAGTACTCGATAAATAATGTACCACTTATGTAAATATGTTTATATCCATATTTTAAAAAAATAATAAGAAAATATCCTAAATAATTGCCTCGTCTCCATAACTACATATAAACATTAAATTCTAAAATAAACATCACAAATTGCAATTTAAGTTATACTATTGTCCAAATAACTCAAATAAATATCAATCTGGATTGTCATAACTGTCTACATCTATTTTAAAGGCTAAATCATGTAACATGAAGTTGATCATAAATAATTTATTCATCAGGATAATGAAACAATTTTAACGAGTACACTACATTGACAAATGTAACCTAGTCAACCAGTAGTTTACAGTTAAAAAATAAGGAGAAATCCTATAAATCACCAGGATAACGAAACAAGTAAGAAGAAAACTGAATATACATTGTTAAATATCAAAATTGAAAGGGTTTGACTTTACACTTGAAACTAAACACTCAGTTAAAATAACATGCTTTTCTCCGGATCATAAATTATAGATTAAATTGAAAAATTATTTCTAAAAAGAATGACTTTGTAATTTAATAATCTAGAAACCAAAACGTGTGGGAGGAGATAACGTGATTTGTATACTTTTTTAAAAGCAACAAAGTGGTGAGTGGAACATCGATTCCAAATTAGCTTACTTGATGATGAAAATATTAAGATATAGTCTAGATTCTAAGTAATCATGTAGCATCCCTTTGTTTTTATTGGGTACATCACAATTCATAAAGGATTAGGCTTAATTTCATGTAGCATTCCAGAACAAATCAATCAGTACTTCACAAGAGATAAGAAAATAAAGAAAATATCACTGTTTCTCTTTCCCCAAATAATAGAAAATCTATATTTTTTCGAAATAATAAGATTTATATCAAATCTATACCATAAATAATCCAAACACAATATAAAACGTGTGATCTGAAGTATTACCGGATAAGTGAGTTAATGTGCAGATGAATTGACAGGACGGTGGGTTGACAGAGAGCGTCGAAGTGATGGGTTCTGTGAGGGAGGAGATATAAGAGGGTATTATTTTATAAGATGAGAGAAAGCCATAATTTATGATGTTGAATGTGAATCATTAACCCTAGTCTTGTTATAAGTTGTGTTGTGAATGATCCAATGATTGTAATATCTTGTATTGATCCATGGGTTACCAAAGGATTTGGCCACTTAAAAGAAAAAAAAAAAGAACATACAAAATACTTAAGAGTGTTGTTGTATTTGGCTTTAGTCATTAGGTATTCTAGTTTTATATAATTTGGTATTTTTAATTTGGTAAGTTTGGTAATATCATTTTGATATTTTCGGTACAATAATTTCGGTATTTCATTTTGGTACGGTACATTCGGTAAATCGGTTTTTAAAATGTTAAAACCAAAACCAACCACAAAAAATTCGGTAATTTCGATTTCGGTAAGAAAAAAATGTAAACCATTACCATTAATTTTCAGTACAAGATGGTACAATATATATTTTTGTCATACCACGAACAACCCTAATTCTAGTCCACTGGTATTTCACAATTATTAAGGAGTCTATATGGATTATTTTATTTTATACTATAAATATGGTTCATATCCTATGAGTATTGACAGATAAATGAAATGAAAGACTCACTCCGATTAAACTATCTCCAACCATAATAGAGGACTCTCTCTCGTCTCTCCCAAATCCTTTTCTAAGGCGATGATCCTAAATGAATCAGCATACAAATCGGTGTAGGCGTGTCGTAGGTGACTCTCTCCCACTTGCACTATCCTCCCCCTCACTGACATCGCTTTCACTGTCGATGTGTCCCTGTGAAGTAGCTTCCTCATTGTCGTGAGGTGCTCTATCTGTACTCACATGACTAGCCATGAATGCGGTGAAAGTACATTCATGCAGTGACTCATCTCCAGAATCCACCCATTCGACCTCATTGTCGTCACTGAGGGAGGCATTTAAAGCAGCTTTACCTTTGCCTTGACGTTTTAACCTAGTTGGACACTCAAAATCTTTATGACCTCTACCGTCACACTCATAATATCTCTCTTCATCTCTTTTAGGAGTATCCTTTTTATCTTTATCATTCTTCTTTCTAGGTTTATTTTTCTCAAAATTCTTTTTATCTTTGAAATTGCCATTATTTTTTAATTTAAGAAATTTCTTGAAGTTTTTTGCAAATAATGCCAAATCGTCTAAGTCAAAATCAAACTCAGAATCTCACGTTTCTTCCTATCTCCTTTTAGACAACTCACCCCTCTTTCTAGCTAACTCCCCACTTTTTTAAGCCTGGCTTTAAGTGCTATCCCTTTATCTTTAGATTTAACCGTATTAGGAAACATCTCAATTTCATATGTTTGGAGGTCTCCTACCAATTCTTGTAATTTAAGATTGCTCAAATTTCCTATTGAATTTAGCACAATGACTTTAGGGATAAAACGCTTAGGCAATGATCTATAGATCTTTTTAACTACTCTAGCATCAGGAATATATTCACCAAGATTGAAACTAGTATTGACAATATCAGATAAATGAGCATAGAATTCATCAAAACACTCAGATTCAAGCATGGTAATTATTTCAAACTGGGCAGTTAAGTATTGAAATTTAGTTCTTTAACTGCATTAGTGCCTTCATGGGTAAGTTAAAGAATATCCCATGCTTCTTTTGACCTGGTACACGTCTTGATGTGTCGGAACTAGTCAGGAGGATTCCTCCCTCTTTCATATACAACCTAAACATGTTCATCAATGGCCTTTAATGAAGATTTCATACGGGCTTTCCAATAGGCATAATTAGTCCCGTAAAAAACTGGCATCCGATTATATAAGTTTTCCATTGAGTTTGCGCTTTTTCAAAAATCATTATTTTTTGGACAAAATTGATATCCAAACATTTATTTTTGCAGAAAGATTAAACTGTATAATTGTGTAATTGGCTCTGATACCAATTTGAAAGTGCGCTTGCGTTTTTAATTAAATTTCAATTTTATGCCCAAATTTTAATTAAACTCCTCAAAATGCAGCTAATTGTGACTGACAATCATACGAATTATCTAGCACGCACAACCACACAATCACAAAATAGATTTCAGCAAAAATTCCCAAAAGGGGCAAAACCTTCTATTTCTCTATAAACTGTAAATATCCAACTTACAATTACATAGCAGAAATACAACCTTTTTGTAACGACGAAATACCCTTAGGTGTCGGTTCGAAGTCTTCAACAAGAGATCCCGAAAGAGCTTCAATTAGTCAGCAATAGAGACAACATTCTTCTCTATAAGGGTTACTCAAGAATGAGTAATATGAGTAATAGAGTCAAGAATGATTCACATAAATGATTTTGGACTTTGGAATGAATCAAAAAGGATTTAAAAGCTTAAAAGATGAGGTCTTTAATTGCATCAGATATGCAGAAACGGAGTTTTGAAAGACTTGCAAAACCTAACTTCGTAGCAAGTATTTATAGGCTGGATAAAAAGTTAAGGCAACGCAGGTCATTTGAAGTCGTTCGGACGATATATGTATGTCGTTTGAACGACATTAGATGTCGTTACTAACGACATAAGAAACGACCTTAAAAATGTAAAACAATACGTGTTCGTTTGATGCAAGCAAGAAACTATCCTTCAAATGAAATTTCATGTCGTTAGAAGCTGTCATTTGAACGACAGGAGCATAAAATATTTTTTATAAAAGTCTCGCCTACAGATCTAAGAAAATAAAGTTTTACTGAGAAAAATGCCTCAATTTTGATAAAAACATTTTTTAAAATATCCCAAATAAATACGTGAACGTTAATAACTCCAATTAATCATTTTACCTTTTAGTGCAGTGGAGTTAGTGGGAATAGAGATGGTTGAAGATGCACGACGCACGTTGTCAATGATGGGTGCGTGTTGATGATACACGTACCTCAAGATTCAGATGATGGACGCCAAGTTAGAATGTGCCGAGATGTAACAGTATACGACATACTAACAGTGATATAGGACAACATAGAAATTATTAGATTCTAGACGAACATTTATAAAACAGGACCTTACATTCATAACGATTATTTATATTTTGGACGCGAAGTTCCAAATAATATTACTCCTTATCATACTTGAAGTTTGGACATAATTGGGCAGGGCCTTTAAAGTACTTAAATATTTAATGTTGTGATATGAAGTTGTCCTAATTATTTATAATTAGGACTTGAAGTTTTTCAGTCATTATTCAAATATAAAAATTGACATTTTTTTCGTTCATATTTTAGAACCTAAATTTCCAAAATTATTTGAACCTAAAGTGTCCAAAGAAAACATATCACAATCAAACTTGGAGTTTTTATTGTCTAATTGACAGGGTATTGACGAAGAGCCCCCTAATTATATTTGTGATATAAAGGTATCATTATTGTGATCAGAAGCTCGCAAATTATTATTTGTAATTGGGATATAATTTTTTCTAATTAATTTAAAAAATATGAGGTCTGAAGTTCTCATGGTATTTCAAATTATTTGAATTTTAAGCTCCAACAAAATACACCGTAAATCAAAACTTGAAGTTTTGATTATTTATAGGGTATGGATATTGAAAGTTATCAAAAAAAATTATTAATAATTTGGACTAGATGTTCCAAATTTTTTTGCTCGGGTTAGCTTTAAAAAGATATTAAATATTAAAGCATTTCCTTTTCATTTCTTGTCTTTTCAATTTTTTTTATTAAATGAAAGACCTTTTTACATACTCTTTTAGTGGTTAATTTTTCTTTTAACTATCCTATTAATGGTTTCACCATTAAATCTTTGTCTATGCGTTTCGCTTCTTTTGAGTATTAAACTATTTTTAATAGTATTTAATTTTAACTCCTTTTCATATTTCAATCATTTAATATACATTTAAGCCTTAGGAATGTGTAGAGAATGTAAAAAAAATAAATTAAAATTAAGCCCATCATTTTTTTTAATAAAGAAGTTGGATTGTTGGTGGTCCAAGTTAATAAACATATTTAACAATTATTTGGAAGATTCTCTAACATTTTTACCCTGAATCAAACTTCAAGTTTTGATACAAAATAGTAGAGAATTTGATGTAATTCGACGTTAATAATATTGAGCTTGAAGTTCAACTATTTGTGTAAAACCAAAAGTTCTCACATACACATGATAAAAACTTGAAGTTTTATACATAATTTGCACCAAGCACTTTGTGACATTTTAATGTAGGATTTGAAGTCCTAGATTTTAATGTTATAATTCATATGAACCTAGAGAACCTAAAGTTCTCATTATTTTCAAAAAAATATACTCTAGTTATATATTAGAAATCTAAAGTTTTTTTTTCGAGCTTAAAGTCTTTAACATATCATAAGATTATGAAATTTTGATTCACCAATTATCAGCCCAAACTTCTAAATTTTAATTGACAAAGTTTTTGTTATCCATCCCATTATTTGAATATCTGATAATTATTTAGTACGAGTTTTTTTTAAATGCTTCCATTTGTTTAAGTTTGGTCACTAAAGATCATAACATAGATTATTGTTATTCATATTTGGACTCGCACTCACTTTACAATCTATATTGAATATTGTAATTGAAAATTGTGAATTGTCATTATATAGTGACATTTGTTTAGTTAATAGTGAACAACTAATGTTATTCCGAAAATCAGAAGTTTTTCAGATTTGGTATGGTTGAATCTAAGGCTCTAGAATAGCATATATGATGTAGTTATGTTGGACCTACCCATTCATATGCCACGAGTTATATGAAAGCAAATCCTGAAGAAATTTGCTTCGTTTTATGGGATAAGAATATATGAGCACCATATTGAAAAAAATAATGAAAAGTAAATTTACATTATTTCTAGTGTTGAAAGTCAGACGCTTACACTAGCAAAGCCCTTATTTTATTATTCAAGGCGTTATACTATACAACGTTTATTGTTGTAAAAATGTACTTTGTCATGAGCCTGAAGCTCCATAGTTATTCAACCATTAACAAATGTTGTGTTTATTGTATATTTAATAAAATTTTTTAATCGATGAAGCATCTTCTCATCATTAGGGGGAGGATATAATGTATCTGAAGTACTAATTCACTACACCAAAGACAGGAATCTGGCACGGTTTAAAACTGTGCCCGATCAAATCTGGCACGGTTTTGAACTGTGTGCCAGAATCAGGTGTTCCAAAATAGCAATTTTTTTCTGGCACGGCTCAAAAGTGTGCCAGATTCAGCCAAACAGGAACACTTCTGGCACACTTTTAAACTGTGCCAGAATTTAATATTTCTGGCACAGTTTTGGCACAGTTTTTAACTGTGTCAGATTCAGTCAAACAGGAACACTTCTGGCACACTTTTAAATCGTGCCAGAATTTGATATTTCTGGCACACTTTTGGCACAGTTTTTAACTGTGCCAGATTTAGAACAGTTTAAAAAAATTTGACACAATTCAAAACCGTGCCAAAGTATGATACACTTTTACCACGGTTTTGAACTGTGCCAATTTTTTTATAAAAAAAAATTAATTATTTGAAAGTACAAATTTCACAAATTAATAATATTGCGCGTTGTTAATAAACTAATGTACATACAAAGTTCAAAATATTACAAGTCTTTAACAGTTCACAGGCCCAAAAAAAATTGGGCAGAGTTTCCTCTATTTTCTGGACATTCCAAAACATGTTAATACAAAACCTACCTAACATAAAGTCCGAACGGCCACAAAATATAACAATTAACTTACAAAAGCCCGCATGGCCATAAAAGACAACAATAAAACAACAAAAGGCTCCCTAATCATGACATAAAAAAATAAAATCATGAATAAACCCCTTGTTGTAAACCATTGAGTTCTCTGTGTGTTCCACGTGAATAAATGCCAACGATAAACTGTTATCCTGCAAAAAAAAAATTGGATACAATAAAGATACAATATTAGTAACCCCAAATTTTTTTTTACTCAAACTAAAAAATTAAATATATGAGTGGAAATTATCGTCATACTCACAAACCGGGAGACCCGGGACTACACGGTCAGTTCGTACAAGTTATATTGGTCCCGTGCGAGGTGTTCGTGCCTCCTACGAGGTTGTTTGGTGGCTGATTTGGGTTTTCACCGTTTAGCGGCCTGTTTTTAAGTCTAAGTGTTATTTTACAAATTATCATCATATTCTCAAACCGTGAGACCCGGGACTAAGAGGTCAGTTCCTATAAGTTACATTGGTCCCGAGCGAGGTGTTCGTGCCTCTTACGACTTCGTTTGGGGACTGGTTGGGGTTTTCACCCTTTAACTACCTGTTTTTAAGTCGAAGTGTTATTTTTGCAAATTATCGTCATACTCTGAAACCGGGAGACCCGGGACTACGTGGTCAGTTCCTAAAAGTTACATTAGTCCCGTGCGACCTGTTCATGCCTCCTACGGGGACGTTTGGGGGCTGATTTGGGTTTTCACCCTTTAATATCTTGTTTTTAAGTCTAAGTGTGACTTTTGCAAATTATCATCATACTCTCAAACCAGGAGACCCGGGACTACGCGGTCAGTTCCTACAAGTTACATTGGTCCCGTGTGAGGTGGTCGTGCCTCCTACGGGGTCGTATGGAGGCTGGTTTGGATTTTCACCCTTTAACGGCTTATTTTTAAGTCTAAGTGTGATTTTTACAAATTATCGTTATACTCTCAAACCGAGAGACCCGGGACTATGCGGGCAGTTCCTAAAAATTACATTGGTCCCGTGCGAGGTGTTCGTGCCTCCTACGGGGTCGTTTGGGGGCTGGTTTGGGTTTTCACCCTTTAACGACTTGTTTTTAAGTCTAAGTGTGATTTTTGCAAATTATCGTTATACTCTCAAACCGGGAGACCCGAGACTACGTGGTCAGTTCCTACAAGTTACATTGGTCTCGTGTGAGGTGTTCGTGCCTCCTACGGGGTCGTTTGGGGGCTGGTTTGGGTTTTCACCCTTTAACGGCTTGTTTTTAAGTCTAAGTGTAATTTTTGTAAATTATCGTCATACTCTCAAACCGGGAGACTCGGGACTACGCGGTCAGTTCCAACAAGTTACATTGGTCCCGTGCGAGGTGTTTCTGCCTCCTACGGGATCGTATGGGGGCTGACTTGGGTTTTTACCCTTTAACGACTTGTTTTTATGTCTAAGTGTGATTTTTGCAAATTATCGTCATACTCTCAAACCGGGAGACCCGGTACTACGAGGTCAGTTCCTACAAGTTACATTGGTCCCGTGCGAGGTGTTCGTGCCTCATACGGGGTCGTATGGGGGCTGGTTTGGGTTTTCACCCTTTAACGGCTTATTTTTAAGTCTAAGTGTGATTTTTGCAAATTATCGTCATACTCTCAAATCGCGAGACCCGGGACTACGCGGTCAGTTCTTACAAGTTACATTGGTCCCGTGCGAGGTGTTCATGCCTCCAACGGGGTCGTATGGGGCTGGTTTGGGTTTTCACCCTTTAACGGCTTGTTTTTAAGTCTAAGTGTGATTTTTGCAATTTATCGTCATACTCTCAAACCGGGAGAGCCGGGACTACGCGGTCAGTTCCTACAAGTTACATTGGTCCCGTGCGTGGTGTTCGTGCCTCCTACGGGATCGTTTGGGGGATGGTTTGAGTTTTCACCCTTTAACGGCTTGTTTTAAAGTCTAAGTGTGATTTTTGCAAATTATCGTCATACTCTCAAATCGGGAGACCCGGGACTGCGCGGTCAGTTCCTACAAGTTACATTGGCCTCGTGCGAGGTGTTCGTACCTCCTACGGGGTCGTTTGGGGACTGGTTTGGGTTTTCACCCTTTAACAGCTTGTTTTTAAGTCTAAGTGTGAATTTTGCAAATTATCGTCATACTATCAAATCGGGAGACCTGGGACTGCGCGGTCAGTTCCTACGAGTTACGTTGGTCCCTTGCGAGGTGGTCGTGCCTCCTACGGGGTCGTATGGGGGCTAGTTTGGATTTTCACCCTTTAACGGCTTATTTTTAAGTCTAAGTGTGATTTTTACAAATTATCGTCATACTCTCAAACCGCGAGACCCGGGACTATGCAGTCAGTTCCTACAAGTTACATTGGTCCCGTGCGAGGTGTTCGTGCCTCCTACGGGGTCGTATGGGGGTTGGTTTGTGTTTTCACCCTTTAACGACTTGCTTTTAAGTCTAAGTGTGATTTTTGCAAATTATCGTCATACTCTGAAATTGGGAGACTCGGGACTACGCGATTAGTTCCTATAAGTGACATTGGTCCCGTGCGAGGTTTTCGTGCCTCCTACGGGGTCGTATGGGGGCTGGTTTGGGTTTTCATCCTTTAACGGCTTGTTTTTAAGTCTAAGTGTGATTTTTGCAAATTATCGTCATACTCTAAAGCCGGTAGACCCGGGACTACGCGATCAGTTCCTACAAGTTACCTTGGTCCCGTGCGAGGTGTTCGTGCCTCCTACGGGATCGTATGGGGGCAGGTTTGGGTTTTCACCTTTTAACTGCTTATTTTAAGTCTAAGTGTGATTTTTGCAAATTATCGCCATACTCTCAAATCGGGAGACCCGGGACTCCGCGATCAGTTCCTACAGGTTACATTGGTCCCGTGCGAGGTGTTCGTGCCTCCTACGGGGTCGTATGGGGGCTGGTTTCGATTTTCAACCTTTAACGGCTTGTTTGAAGTCTAAGTGTGATTTTTGTAAATTATCGTCATAGTCTCAAACCGGGAGACCCGGGACTACGCGATCAGTTCCTATAAGTTACATTGGTCCCGTGCGAGGTTTTCGTGCCTCCTACGGGGTCGTATGGGGGCTGGTTTGGATTTTCACCCTTTAACGGCTTGTTTTTAAGTCTAAGAGTGATTTTTGCAAATTATCGTCGTACTCTCAAACCGGGAGACCCGGGACTACGCGGTCAGTTCCTACAAGTTACATTGGTCCCGTGCGTGGTGTTCGTGCCTCCTACGGGGTCATATGGGGGCTGGTTTGGGTTTTCACCCTTTAACGGCTTGTTTTAAGTCTAAGTGTGATTTTTCCAAATTATCGTCATACTCTCAAACCGGGAGACCCGGGACTACGCGGTCAGTTCCTACAAGTTACATTGGTCCCGTGCGAGGTGTTCGTGCCTCCTACGGGGTCGTATGGGGATGGTTTCGATTTTCACCCTTTAACGGCTTGGTTTAAGTCTAAGTGTGATTTTTGCAAATTATCGTCATGCTCTCAAACCGGGAGACCCAGGACTACGCGGTCAGTTCCTACGAGTTACATTGGTCACGTGCGAGATGTTCGTGCCTCCTACGGGGTCGTTTGGGGGCTGGTTTGGGTTTTCTCTCTTTAACGACCTATTTTTAAGTCTAAGTGTGATTTTTTCAAATTATCGTCATACTCTCAAACCGGGAGACCCGGGACTAGGCGGTCAGTTCCTACAAGTTACATTGGTCTCGTGCGAGGTGTTCGTGCCTCCTACGGGGTCGTATGGGTACTGGTTTCGGTTTTCACCCTTTAACAGCTTGTTTTAAGTCGTGCCTCCTACGGGGTCGTATGGGGGTTGGTTTGGGTTTTCACCCTTTAACGGCTTGTTTTAAGTCTGAGTGTGATTTTTGTAAATTATCGTCATACTCTCAAACCGGGAGACCCGAGACTACGCGATCAGTTCTTATAAGTTGCATTGGTCCCGTGCGAGGTTTTCGTGCCTCCTACGGGGTCGTATGCGGGCTGGTTTCGGTTTTCACCCTTTAACGGCTTGTTTTTAAGTCTAAGAGTTATTTTTGCAAATTATCGTCATACTCTCAAATCGGGAGACCCGGGACTACGCGGTCAGTTCCTACAAGTTACATTTTTCCCGTGCGAGGTGTTCGTGCCTCCTACGGGGTCGTATGGGGGCTGGTTTGGGTTTTCACCCTTTAACGGCTTGTTTTAAGTCTAAGTGTGATTTTTTCAAATTATAGTCATACTCTCAAATCGGGAGACCCGTGACTACGCAATCAGTTCCTACAAGTTACATTGGTCCCGTGCGAGGTGTTCGTGCCTCCTACGGGGTCGTACGGGGACTGGTTTGGGTTTTCACCCTTTAACGGCTTGTTTTTAAGTCTAAGTGTGATTTTTGTAAATTATCGTCATACTCTCAAACCGGGAGACCCGAGACTACGCGGTCAGTTCCTACAAGTTACATTGGTCCCGTGCGAGGTGTTCGTGCTTCCTACGGGGTCGTTTGGTGGCTGGTTTGGGTTTTCACCCTTTAACGACTTGTTTTTAAGTCTAAGTGTGATGTTTGCAAATTATCGTCATACTCTCAAACCGGGAGACTCGGGACTACGCGGTCAGTTTCTATAAGTTACATTGGTCCCGTGCGAGGTGTTCGTTCCTCCTATGGGGTCGTTTGGGGGCTGGTTTGGGTTTTCACCCTTTAACGGCCTATTTTTAAGTCTAAGTGTGATTTTTACAAATTATTGTTATACTCTCAAACCGGGAGACCCGGGACTATGCGGTCAGTTCCTACAATTTACATTGGTCACGTGCGAGGTGTTTGTGCCTCTTACGGGTCCGTTTGGGGACTGGTTGGGGTTTTCACCCACGACCTGTTTTTAACTTTAAGTGTTATTTTTGCAAATTATCGTTATACTCTCAAACCGGGAGACTCAAGACTACGCGGTCAGTTCCTACACGTTACATTGGTCCCGTGCGAGGTGTTCGTGCCTCCTACGGGATCGTATGGGGGCTGGTTGTGACACCCCGCCTAATGAAATATACTGGGCGATCACTCCTATATCAAATTAAAACAGGAGTCTCATATTGTTCATTCTTAGCATCACTGTCGAAAACCAATTTAATTACTATTATCCTATTAGGCCGGCGTCAAATTTTTAATTAACTAATCTTTTTAACCAAACCATTACAACAGTTTATATGCAGCAACTGAAATGAAATAAAAGAAAATAACCGAACACTCGGTACAATAATACAACCAAATCGAATGCCGCACTAAAAGGCGATAAAAGAATAAATTAGTACAGTTGGGCCATAAGCCCGAATGTTTCTACAATACCTCCTATCTAGATCTCAATGATAAAAGCGTCTAATATAAACTTGCTTGCATCCACAGCTGCTACAGCAAACGTCTGACTCTAAAGAATCATCATCCAGGCGTCCCTGTGTCTGGACACCTATATATATAGCAAGAGGGGAAAAATATAGAAACGGGTCAGAGCCCGAGTTGTGAAAATATTTTGCAAGTGCGTAAATACTTTATTTAGGAAATTGTGTTTTATCTCATATTTAAATTGGCATCGCACTCCCATGAGATACCCCTCACCCCTATTTTAATAGTGCACAACTATCGCATACCTTTTTAAACAACCTAGTTAAGCTACCCTGCCTACTAAGGTATTTCCCTTATCTTCCAAAATCCCCAAAAATCTGAGTACTAAGGACTAAGCTTCTCCCCATTCCCAACATTACGTTACGTTCGTGCGTGGGGTGTCTCGCGAAGCGAAATCCAAATAAGGAACCCCCCCGATACACTACTACGTGACAATGTTGATCATCGGGATCCATTAAGCCTTAAGTACATACCACATTTATACCATCCCATATGTATTAATAGTTCTCATTAACTTATGATCCATATTCATATAAATCCGGATATAAATCTACCAGAAGGAGTATATCACTTTATTCATTATTTTCCCTTGTATACAAGGTTACATTATATGATATCTCATCTCATATATATAAATAATATACTACACGCAACAACTATATTAATTATCCACCGAGCTATAATATTAAGCAACCGTGGATTATCTCAAGTACATATATTTTAATCTCAATACATATATCCATATCCAACACCCATATGCTTAACAGCGGTGCCCACATACTCTGCTATCCAAATCCAAGTACATCTCGTACAAAAAGGATTACCCGTTCCACATCACTCAGGAACTGCAACAATACAAATCACACGTATTGGAGGCGAACATAGTTCACGTACCTATGGGTCACGCACATACCTACGCTCCCATAAGCAGCAGACTTATCGACTCACAAATAATCCTTTCACAGCGCTATATTCTTGAGGTACCAAATCTAAAATCCCCTCGAAGGCAACACAGGATAAGATTGTCCTCTTCCGAACGCCAACCTCCCGTGATAGCAAGTATGGTAGGTATGTCATACACATAATAAACAATCATATAGGTACACATTCCACCTATATAAATATACCATCAATTAGGTATTCACACAACCATATTATAATTATAGATATTTCTCTCACCTATACATAATTTTCCATAGGTAATTATTTAACCCACGTATATAATAACATTCGGGCATACGCACAACCTGTATAATAAATTTCCCACGTAGTATATTTATATCTCGAATATCCTACGCGTTTATTGATTTTAAATCATTCCTCATTGTTTTATATTTCGAAATTTTCTCACCGCACGATGATAATACCAACAACACCGATATATTTATCCGTCCCATAAATAACAGTAGGCATTCCTCTCACCTATAATAATTGTCATAAATAGACGTATCGGATAACTGCTCAATTCTCTTTAGCCCGTATCCTAAATTTCATCCTAGTCACCTCGTAGGATTTTACTCAACCAAAACCGGCATATAAGTGTGTTTTCTACGCGCACAATTACATATATAAAATTTTGCCCACCGAAACATCACTCCGAGTGTTACTCCTCTCAAACACCCCTAATTGGGTAAATCTTGGGGTTTACTTTCATCTAACCCAAGATACACATCTTACTAAAAAAAATATTTAGAAGTCCCCACACTATTTTTAGGAACCCCAAATATTTATCTCCAAAGAATTCTAGCCCTTTTTTTTCCAATTTCCGAGTGCATTTCCGAGTTGGTGATTTCACCCCGGAACTTCCATCTTGTAAAAATCATAACAATTCGAAACAAAATCAGAAAAATACGTGGCTGGCGCCCACGCGACCGGATCGAAAATATCTACAACTTTCGTGTTTTGACCGAGAGCTGAATCTTCCCTCTTCCTGTTCGAATTTACCCCGCAATCTACGGAGTTACTATTCATCATCTTCTCCAAAATCCCAACCTCCATTTTTCTCCATTTTTGTTGTTTCTAATCTCATCCAACAACTCCATAAACATCTAATCTATGTTTTACAGCTAACACGTCAATTAACTTGGGGTATTAAACCATTTCTCTTAGATTTAAACCCTAAAAGCATAAAAACCCCAACTTATGATTTTAACCCATTTTAATCCATTTCTTCACTCCATTTACATGGATTTAACACTAGAAATCATTAAGAATTTACATTACATCAATATGTTAACTCATATTCAAATTTTCCCAAATTTATTTTAAGGGTTTACCAACCATAATATGAAATAAATGCACAAAATGAAATAAAACAAGTACACACTTGCCTGGAGGATGAAATCCGATGACCTCAAGTCGAATCCGGCGAAGTTTGGGCCGAAAATATCTTCTTCTTCTTCTTCTTCTCTTTCTCTCTCTTAAATTTGATTTTGGGACAAATATGAGGGTTTTTTCTTATTAAACCCGAAATTGGGTGTATACCCAATTATTAAATGACTCGTGTACTCATTTACGAGTCCCTACTAGTCTGAAAATGTCTGGAACCCAAATACTACCCGCGGGTACTCTATTTTGCCTATCTCGGCCATTTCGAACCCAATGGCGGAGTCGAAATCTCCATCCGAGTCACTTAACTAAAATTCACTAATTTGACCCAACACGTTCAATACGCGCGTTTTCCAATTTAAAATATTTTCCTTTGTCGCTTTACCCAACTGCGACATGTAATAAAAAGAATCCACTCATATACTTAGTCTCAAAACATAATCCATGTAAATATTAATCTGTCACTCGAAAACTAATATTTACTATTCACTTTATAATATCGAATTTATTTAATTTTACTCATTAATCCGAGAATTACTATTCATAATAATTCCTCAAATTACCAAATTACATCCACAATGTAATTTAAATACCTTTAAAAGTACGGGGTATTACACTAGTTTGGGTTTTCACCCTTTAACGGCTTGTTTTTAAGCCTAAGTGTGATTTTTGCAAATTATCGTCATTGTTGATACCAAATTTAGTCTGTTGACATGGATCAATAAAGCGAAGACACGTGGAAGTCTACATGGCAACAACAGGCACTTTCGAGGAACTCACACGCTCCGAGGAACCATACTACAACGAGGAACACTGTTTCGCCGAGGAACTCATACGCTCCGAGGAACGAGAACTCTCCGAGGAACTCTTGTGCACCGAGAAGCCTAGGTGGTCCGAGCTGCACCTCGAACAAAGCATTAATAGCGGGATAACTAACAGTTTGACTGTTCATTAAATGCTTATCATTCAGACGCATACGCTTAAAGGGCATTGAATGTATTACCCTTTCATATGTATATCATTTAATGTAGTACCCTTTCACTTTACAGCCTCAAGGCTATAAATACATTGTACAATCCTCATTGTAGAGGGGGACCCCAGACCGGAATTTCTTGAGATAACTTGTAATCGAGAATTCCCATACAAACAGCAATACCAAAACAATGGACGTATGCTATTCTTATAAGGCTGAACCACTTTAAAAACTCTTTGTCTTATTCATTTATCTGTGATTGAATAATTAGAGTGATCTAATTTTTTACATCAACAGATTGGCGCCGTCTGTGGGAATCGACTGGTAATATCGTTTTCTCACCAAAAACAATCCATCACAAATGGCTGATATTCCGGAATCAAGCAATCGAAATGCTGGAACCCCTCCAAATCCATCTGCTCCGCCAAATATTCCAGATCTGGCTGGAATAATGACAAATCTGGCTCAGGGCCAGACCATCATGCAAAAAATAATGCGACAACTCATCCAAACTCTCCATGGCGGTGCGTCAGCCCATTCAGGACCACAGAGTATTCAAAGAAACACCCGCGCACCATCCTCACGTACTAGGCGTACCGATTCACATCGCAATGAGGAATCTGATGATTTCTCTTATCAACCTGGGCGAACTTCGTCGGTGCGAGCCACAGATACTGAACAACGTGCCACTCTCTCCTCAGAAAGGACCAGCACATTGGAAAGATTAAGTAGGGTTTCTCCTTTCGACCGGCTAGGCCCTAGGAGGAACAAAAGTCCTCTTAATGCAGCGTCGAGGAGCTTTCGACGATCAACAGCCTTAAGGGAAGGATCTGCCCAGTCGCGACCAGCTGCTCGTCAGGATAGATCCCAGGAAGCCACTTCAACGCGATCAGCTGCTCGAACCAACAGGCCCGAAGAAGGATATGATGCATGGAAAGGCTATATTCAAAGGCTGGAGGATAGATTAGGGGAAATGGTTAAAACCAAGAACCCTCTACAACGAACCTTTGTTCGAGGAACACCTTTTGTCTAGGCTATTGTAGATTTTCCAACACCATCAAAGTTCAAAGCACCTGTTGTGACCCCCAAATATGATGGAAAGACTGACCCTCACTACAAGAAAAAGTGTTTTCCACGACATATGTTTTACGACACTTTATAAAAATGTGTCGTGGAAAGTCGATAAAGACGACACTTTATAAAAATGTGTTGTGGAAAGTAGATAAACACGACATAATTTCGAAACGTGTCGTAAACATTTCAATTATAATAAATATCACGACATATAAAATAAGGGGGTTTTAGGAAAAGGTCCTCATAATGTTCAAAGTGTATAAAAATAGGACATTCTATATAATTTTATAAATTTAGTCCCTGTACTAAAAATACCATGAAAAATGGTGAAAAATAGTGCCGCTGGCGCGGACCAAAAAAATAAAGGTATTGTACCACAGGGACTAAATTTATAAATGTTATTGTACCACAGGGACTAGATTTAGAAACTTGAAAAGCATTTTTCTAAAATCTAAATATAGGAAAGAACATGACCTTTACTTTAATTGTCTATTAAAATAATAGAGAATTAAGGTAAAGGTCATGTTCCTTCCTATATTTGGATTTTTAGGACATTGCTTTTCAAGTTTATAAATCTAGTCCCTGTGGCACAATAGCATTTATAAATCTAGTCCCTGTGGTACAATATCTTTATTTTTTTGGTCCGCGCCAGCGGCATTATTTTTCACCATTTTTCATGGTATTTTTAGTACAGGGACTAAATTTATAAAATTATTTGGAGTGTCCTATTTTTATACACTTTGAGCACTATGAGGACCTTTTCCCAAAACCCCCTTAAAATAAATATGTTCTAATTTTTTTAAAGACGACACGTTATTGGGTGTCGTAAATTAGAAAAAAAAAAAAAGGCGCGGGAGCTAGAATTTTCAGTCAGCGTGTCAAAAAAAAAAATGTTGATATTATCGTAACAACCCTCATCCACGATCCCATAAAAAACTCACGTATCTGTCATGAAGGAGAGCCGTATGGAACTGCAACTTCGATGGAGGTTTAGAAGAAGAGCCCTATATAAATCTCCCTTGAACCAGAGTCTCCATTGAAGCAGAGCAGTATAGAAATCTAGGTATATAAATCTACGTACATAAATCTCCATTGAAACAGAGCGGAATCAGAGTCTCCATTGAAGCAGAGCGGTATAGAAATCTAGGTATATAACTCTTCGTACAAATCTCCATTGAAACAGAGCGGGGAAATCTCCATTGTAGCAGACCCACAGAGCTTCACCTCCATTAATGTAAGGTATTTTTTCTCTTTCCCGATCCAACTAGTATAGAAAACTTTCCAATTATTTAAATTTTCCATTATGTTCTTGTTTAGCTTATGTCAGTTCCAAATATATTGTGTTTAGAAAACACTGTGTTTCTATATTATGCGAACTTTTTAAAACGGCATTGGAAAGTACAAGAACGAAAAAATGTAGACATGATAAAGAATTTGACGCATACCTGTAAATGGAGATAATTATCCCACCCTGGATTTTGGGATATGAGTATTTTTTTTCTGAGCTCATTTTTTTATTCACTGCCCATTTTCTCTCTTTGTCAATATAGGGATTTACCACAAAGACATTGACAAAGAGGACAAATATTACAGTTCACCCACTGACTAAATTTGATCACGCTGTCTAGTGTGTTATACAAATGCCATTTGATCATCACACCAAATTTCCTTATTTTCAATCTAGTGAGATACACTGTTTCAACCTCTAGTTGACCAAAAAAAATAAATGTTCTGATTTTTAGCTTTGAAGAAGGGGCAATGTATGTTTAGATGCTATGTCAAAAAAACATATCTTAGATGCTTATGTCAGATGCTTATGTCAGACCTCAAAGTCCATAGTATTGTTGGATGATTAAAATTGGTATGGCCTTTCTTTTTATAATGACAACCACATTAATCTATGATGATATAAATTGTAATCTATTTATTTATTATTTCTATTTTGGTCAAGTTTTGGCTTGCGACTTTGTTACTTTTTGCTACAGACACGTAATCATGCACCGAATGATATTTCGATGCTATTTTTTTAGATGTGAAAGTTTGTTGCTCTTAGTTCCTGAAAATCAAATTTTGTGGATCCTAAACAACTTTTTTACTCTTTGACATTGGATATATAGTGTGAAATCTGACAACTTGTGTGTTATTCTTCTTTTCTTTCTTAATTGCGTTATGTGAGTTTTATTTTTTTATCGACATTTGGGTTAATTCTTTTTTTTCCCGGGCAAACTCATTAATACTAAATCTGATGTTTTCATTTGCAATATTTCATTATTCTATTTTGCAGGTGATTGTCTTAGGCAGTATTCAGATACTACAAATCAGATCCAATATAGGTATTTTTATCTTGCTTCATTTGTGTATAATTAAGTGTATATACCCACATTGATATTTCTGAACATATGTGTATACAACAGGTCAACTTGATTTAAGTGTATGAATCTGTATTGTTGAGTGTGGGTGATTATATTACTTCTATGCTTAAGAAAATCATGAATAAGACAAAAATGGCTATAGTTTGTAGCCCCGATGATCTAACTATATATTTATTTCAATCTACCTCTGTAGATAGTGAATAATCTAATCAAATTTAGTAAAATGTGACTAATGTAATGAGATCTTGTAGAATGACTATATTGAAAAAAATATGACATTTTATCCGTTTATTGTTGATATTTTACCTCTTTTTTAATATTAACGTTTGCTGGTGTAAACAGACTAGAAACTAGTAAGTGGGAAACTCAAGATGGAAAAAGATTGGTTGAGATTTCCAAGGTTTTTTTTTTATTATTACTCGCATGCATATACGTTTACATATATTACAAAAACCTAAAGTATTTTTCTGAATGAACACTGTAGTGAAATTGAGAAGTGTTTATGATTTCATGCCTTTTTTTATTATCTGTAGACATACCGAGGAGTACCAAGATGGCGTGTACAAATTTATTGAATCTGCCAAGAAAACTGCTAGAAATCCTGATATGATAATATGTCCCTGTAGAAAATGTAAAAACCTTTGTCAACAAGACCAGGAAGAACTATTTGAACACCTAGTCATTCATGGCTTTGATCCTACGTACAAGAAGTGGGTATTTCACGGAGAACATTCGACTTCTTCATACTCTAATGATATTGATATTGAATTGTCAGATTTACATAGGATGTATAAAGATGCTTATGTTCAAGATGCAATTTTTGCTGAAGATAGTTTTGAAAGCGGCGATGAAAGTTTTAAACAAAAGTTAAAAGATGCCGAGACTCCTTTATATCCCGGGTGTACAAAGTATACAAAGATGTCGGCAATTACAACTTTATACAAGCATAAAGCTACACACGGACTATCTGATAAAGGATTTAATGAACTTCTTGAGTCTCTACATGAAATGTTGCCCGGGGATAACGTTCTTCCTAAGTCCTTGTATGCAACGAAGAAGTTTCTAAAGGAATTTGATCTTGGCTATGAGAAGATAGATGGATGCATTAATGATTGTTATTTATTTAGAAAAGAGTATGAACATTTGGATAAATGCCCTAAATGTAGCTCCTCGCGGTGGAAAGTTGACGAACGCACAAAGAAGGTTAAGAAGGGAGTATCTGCAAAAGTATTGCGGTACTTTCCAATAATCCCAAGATTTCGAAGGATGTTTTTATCAGCAGATAGAGCAGAGCAGTTACAGTGGCACTCAACTCACATAAGCAAAGATGGAAAGATGCGACATCCAGTTGATTCATTAGCATGGGACACAATTAATAAAAAGTGGCCTCATTTCGCATCCGATCCAAGAAATCTTAGGCTTGGACTTGCAGCGGATGGATTTAATCCCTTTAATAATCTTAGCTCGAGCTATAGTTGTTGGCCCGTAATTTTAACTGTGTACAATCTTCCCCCATGGTTATGCATGTTGCAGGAAAATTTGATGTTGACTTTGCTTATACCGGGGCCAAAGCAACCGGGAAATGACATAGATGTATATCTGCAACCACTTATAGATGACTTAATCAAGTTGTGGAATAATGGGGTGGAGATGTACGATGCATCTAGCCAATCTACGTTTAATTTGAAAGTTATTTTGATGTGGACAATAAATGACTTTCCCGCATATGGTAATTTAGCCGGATGTACCACAAAAGGGGAATTTGCATGTCCAGTTTGTGGTCCTAACACATCCTCACTACGGTTATCAAAGAGTATGAAATCGGTGTATATGTGCCATAGGCGTTTTCTCCCAATGAACCATCCGTGGAGGGTTACCAAAAAGAGTTGGTTTGACGGATTTGAAGAATTGAGGAGGCCACCAAAACCTTTGAATGCAGAGGAAATTTTAGATGCTTTGAAGGGTGTTGAAAATGATTTCGGTAAAGGGAAGAAGCGTAAGAAGAAGAAAGTGTTCTTGAAAAAGAAGTCAATATTTTTTGATTTACCATATTGGCATGTACGTATATTTTAACTCATAATCTAAGCCACTAACTTAATGCAATTCTATTAAAAGTTTTAGGACAATTATTTTTCATATTAATCCTCTCTCATTTTTTCTCTCTAGGCATTAGATTTACGTCACAATTTGGACGTGATGCACATCGAGAAGAATATAAGTGATAGCCTCATTTCCACATTGTTAGATGTAAAGGGAAAAATCAAAAGATGGCCTCGAGTCTCGTAAAGATTTGCAAGAATTGGGCATTAGAAAGGAATTACATCCACAACCAAAAGGGAATAAATTTTACCTACCGGCAGCACCTTACACACTCTCAAAGAAAGAAAAGAAAGTTTTTTGTCAAAGACTATATGATTTGAAGTTACCTGATGGTTATAGCTCCAACATTAGTCGTTGTGTTTTAGTGGAAGAATGTAAGTTATTGGGATTGAAATCCCATGATTATCATGTTTTAATACAACAATTGTTGTCAGTTGCTATACGGGGACTACTACCAAAGGGGCCAAGACAAGTAATTTTTCGCTTATCTTCATTTTTTAATGAGTTATGTCAACGAGTGATCGATAAAAGGAGAATGGAAAAATTAGAGGAAGATATCGTAGAGATTACATGCATGTTGGAGAGGTACTTTCCTCCCTCTTTTTTTGACATTATGGTTCACTTGCCAATTCACTTAGCTCGAGAAGCTCGATTATGTGGGCCCGTACAATTTCGATGGATGTACCCATTTGAGAGGTAATTTAGAATGTATTTAACTTTTATCTTATTAACAAGTTAGATATGTAGTAAATAGATGTTGTATTCGTATTCTTTTGCTATGGTTTTTCATTAGGTTTATGAAGGTACTCAAGGGTTATGTTAGGAACCGTGCACGACCTGAAGGATGCATAGCAGAAAATTATTTGGCTGATGAGTGTGTAAGGTTTTGTAGCATGTATCTAAAAAAAACAGCAGAAATAGGTGTTCCACAATCTCGAAATGAAGAGTTCGAAGATGAGACAATACTGGGAGGACGACCTATCTCAAAGGGGAAGCCAATAACATTGTCCGATGACTTGTTAAAAATTGCCCATCGTTCTGTGCTTTTTAATAATTTAGAAGTTGAGCCATATATAGAGTGAGTAAAATGATGCTCGTTATATATATTTATAACTTATGTTATCATTAATATTGTTATTAAAATTCCTCTACGTTCATATTAGAATGCATTTGAGCGAGCTAAAGCATTCCAATCGAAGTTTATCCCAAGATGAGACTATGCTACAAAAAAGACATATCGAGACATTCGCTTCGTGGTTTATGAACAAGGTAGACCAATTTTTACGTTGTGCATTGTAAGAGTCTAATGTTGTTATGTATATAAAAATTCATATAATTTTATTTATGATATTTTAAACAGATTAAGGTCCAAGCAAACACAACTGAAGTATCAACAATCCTAAAGTGGCTAGCGGTTGAGCCACGACGTTATGCTATGTCATATTCAGGCTACATAATAAATGGCAAACGATTTCATACATCCATGGTTGAAAAGTCCACCCAAGATAGTGGAGTTTTTTTCGAGGCAGAGACTATTTGTAGATCTAGTGCAAGGGATACCACACACGTTGTTGCTAATGTTTCATATTATGGGATTATACGGGATATAATTTTGTTGGACTTTCACAAATTTTGAATGCCTATCTTTCAATGTGATTGGGCCAGCATTTCGAATGGTGTTAAATTTGACGATGGATTCACTTTGGTTAACCTCCACCAAGGACAAAATCAACTAAAAAAAGATCCTTTTGTTCTAGCATCACAAGCAAGACAAGTGTTTTATTCGAGAGAAAGTGGAACATCAAATTGGTATGTGGTTCTCAAGGCACCGCCACGAGGTTTTCATGAGCTAGAGACGTATGATGAAAGTGCTTACACATCATATTCGCCGATTGATGTTTCAAAACTTGACAATAATGAGAGAAATGACGATGAGCCTCATGTGAGGATAGATTGTGAGGGTGTTATTGTGTGATTGTTATTTATTTTAGCATGTAAACATTAAGTTTGTTTGATGAATATAAGTGTTGGTATGTTTATGGTGAATTTAACAATAGATAACTAACAGAGAATGTTTCTTTGTGCTGCATATATATTTCCTTTTCTATGCTAGTTTGCGTGTTTAACCTTATTCGCATCACATATAGTTTGTTCATTTATAGCTCTATGAATACACTCAAAATAGAGAGCTAACAAAAATCGGGCAATAGTCAAAATGATATCACATTCCAATCTCATCAATAAAAAAGTGTTAAATAAGTGAAAGAACTGTCAAAATTGATCTCCATGCAAAAGAACCGTAAAAAATGATCTAGATGTTGAGTTGTAGATCCCGATTTATGTTACCACTTTACAGGACCTGTTTTAGGCCAAGCCCTCATAAATGTGTTGAGAAGGCCTTTATACACTTAAATTTCTATTATATTTAAGTGAATTACATTTATGTTCCCTAAATTTCGTAAAATTCGGTGCATTCCATAGACATAAGTTGACACTACTAAACCGTGTAAAATTTAAAAGTCCTCGAGACATGGAAAACAATGCTGCAAAAGGATCAAGGCATGGCTTTTACACGTGTTGTAGCTGCTGGTTTTGACATGGATCACATGACGTCGTTGGTGTCATTTGCGAAATGCTGATACTCCATATAAGTTTCCGTTTGTTAAATTGTTAGTTTTGATCTCTGAATACGATATGGGTGTCTTGGATATGATATGAATACAACTGTCTATTTTGCATATTTTTATACTTAATGATGAGAATTTTATTGGGAATTTTAAAAATTTAATGTAGATTACAAGAAATACATATATCTCTTATTAACTCCTATCAATAGCTGATGAGAAAATATACAGAGCTCTACTACGTGGCCCCTGTGAGAAATCATGTGGCACATTACCTTTGATAATTTTATATAGGGTCTGTGTGAAATTTTTCTTGAATCCTTCAAGTAATACAGGGCTAAATTATTACTGATTGACAACCTCTGTTTTCTTTTTCTTTCAGGAGTGTTATTGACGTAACATGGGAAATGGCACACAAGAGCGCTAAATAAAAAAAGTTTCGTTCTCTCACTAAAATATAAACTGCAGGTACATAGATTATTAACTCATTGTCTTGTTTCTCAGTGTCTGTATATTACTACACTTAATGGTACATTGTTATGTTTTTAAACTCTTGATGCTGCTACTACACTTAATGGTAACTGCTTTTATTGTCGATCAATATCCCTACACTTAATGGTAACTGCATGGATCAATCACGAGGACTTCAAGTCCAACTGTTGTCAATGAGATACTTGAGGACATAAAGTTCGTGTGGATAACTGTAAAACCCGATATAGATATAGCTGAGGGTGAAAAATGAGGCCTAAGGTTCTACTAAGTAGATAAATAATCTAGGCCTTATTATTCATAGGACATGAACTCATAGGCTTCTGCTATGAACTCCTTAAAATTGATGACTACAACCAATAATTCTGAGATGGTGTTTGTGCTAAAGGGTAGGGGGACCTCAGAGGAATCGATCCACATCCTTAGCGATGCCATTGAGGGCCAAAGGTAATGTAGGCGGATTTCTGTTTCAGATTACAGCGTGAATGGAGTGACGATTTCCTGGAGCTGCTGAAATGGAGATGTGGCAGGTTCCTGCAATATGCACCAAGTATTTTTACTGGTTGCACTGCAAAAAAAAACTTCGAGCCACCACCACAGCCTTCTTACCTTTTATGCTAATACCACTTCTTGATAGAAGCTCAATACAACCCTTGGGGGTGCAAGGAAGGAGCAGAGGTTCTCTGCCTTTTATAGCGAGCTTGCCAATGTTGAGAGGATGAAAGCCATCTACGTCCTTTTCGAGGCTGATTTCACTTAAAATTTTCTCTTCGTTTATATGTTTTGGCAATAGAAGCTAGACTAGTATGCCGTGTACATCTGGATTTGAATTTAATTCATGGACCTTGCTGAGCAACTCAGGTTCAATCACTTGTTCCGGAGGTCTATACCGATGGATTTAATCCCAACTTCAGCTCGTAATCCACTAAAAAACTACACCCCTCTAATAAGTCGAGATCGATTTCTTCAACTGATTTATCAATCGCAATACTAATCCACTGATCAATGTGGGAACTAAAATCTTGGCCCAAGTGAATTCCTCATATACCTCTCTCCCTTTATTTGTTTTTAACACGAAACACGTACATAAAACTAGAACAAAATTATTGGTACTGAGAAATACACTCAAGGCAAAGAGTATGCAACTGATGAAGTTTTGGAGGCTCAATTGAGGAATCAAGAAGCAGCTGATGTTAAAGAATTCTCTGAAGTTATTAAAAAGATTTCAAAGAACAAGATTGCCGCTAGTGGATCTCAAAAGCAATATATGAAATCTCCTGACTTGGGCAAGGCTATACTGTCCAGTAAGGGTGCTAGAACCATTCGAGCTTCTACTACAAGATAGTAGCACCATCTCAAAAACCTTTAAATGTTAATCTTCTTTATTTGGAATGTGAGGGGGGTTGGTAAATTTGCTACTTCTAGGAGAATAAAATGTCTTCTTAAAAAGTACAATTGTCCAATTTTTGCTATCTTAGAACCTAAAATTGGGATTGAAAAAATGGAGAAACTGAAGCATAAATGGTCAATGGAGGGTTGTATGTCTAATCAAAATGGTAAGATATGGCTTTTTTGGAGATTTGAGGTCAACATTAGCATGGAATGGAATTCTGATCAACTTTTTGCAGTGGAGGTCACTCATTCAGGTTTAATTCGGGCAGTTAAGATTGCAGTGGTCTATGCCAAATGTAATGCTCATGAGAGATGCCAATTGTGGGATGATATTGTGGTTATAAGTAGAAGATATGCTCTTAATCCCTTTAATTGCTGGCGATTTTAAAACAGTGGCTGCTCAGGAGGAAAAAAGTGGGGGTAATGAGATCGATTTTCAAGCAGTGATGGACTTTAACGTCTGCATTGATAATAGTGGCCTAATTGATATGGGCTTCTCAGGTTCGAGATTCACCTGGAGTAATAAAAGAAGAAAAGAGGACTTAATCTTTGAAAGATTAGATAGAGGTATTTTTAATGATTATGGAGAGACCAGTTCCCTAATTCTACAGTTAATCATCTGAACATCTCTTGCTCTGACCATCATCCCCTCTTGTTTGAGGTTAAAAGCTGGATGGATAACATTCCAAAATCTTTTCGATTTCAAAACTTCTGGATGAGTCATGATGATTTTATGGATGTTGTTAAAAGCTCTTGGGATGCTGATTGTGAAGGTAGATGTCTGCATTTGTTCTCTTATAAATTAAAAAGGCCCAAAGGAGATCTTAACACCTGGAGTAAAATAGTGTTCAAGAATATCTTTCAAAATGTTAACGACCTGGAAGATAAAGTGTTGATGATGGAAGCTCAGTTTGAAAGTAGCAAGGATAATGACATGAGATGTGAGATAAATAAAAGCTGAGTTGGAAACTGTAATGAAAAATGTGGATACCTACTAGAGGCAAAAAGCAAGTGTCAAGTGGATGAACGTAGGTGATGACAATTCAAAATTCTTTCATTCCTCTTTAAAGAGTAAACAAAGAAAGTTGGGGATCCATTTTGTTCTGGGTAATGGCGGAGTTAACCTCGACAATCAGAAGGATATTACTAACCACATAGTGGAACACTTTAAGCTGCTGCTTTCTCCTGAAGAGCTTGAGCATCCTGAGGTTTTGCTAAAATGCATCCCTCACTTGATTACCTCAGGGGACAATGATATGCTTAGTGATTTTGCCTCTGATGTTGATATTTCTCAGACTCTTAATTCTATGAGTGTTCTCTCTGCTCCAGGTCCTGATAGTTTGGGTGTCTCATTCTACGCAAATGCTGGAAGATTATCAAAAAGGATTTCATTATTTGCCACTAATTCCTTCATGGATGGCTAGGATCTCCCTAGAAGTTGGACTAGTACCCTTGTGGTATTAATTCCGAAGATTGATCACCCCAGAAATGTGAGGACTATAGACCCATCAGTCTTTGCAACTTTTCCTACAAGTTGATTTCCAAGCTGCTGGCCACTAGATTGAACAAGTTGCTCCCTAAATTGATCTCCTCTAATCAAAGTGGCTTTGTCAAAGGTAGGAACATCCAAGACAACATCTGGCTTGCTCAGGAGATGATACATAATATTGATAAAATATTGTATATGCAGATGATATTGTTATATTTAACAGAGGTGACAAAAGAAGCTTAGCTGGTTTCATGACTTTCCTTAAGGTTTATGAGGCTAGCTCGGGGCAGAAAGTGAACTCCCAAAAATATTGTATTATTGTGGGTAATAGATGCAACATGGATGCCTTGATTAAGGAGGTTTGTGGCTTTAACATCAAGCATAGCCCTATTAAGTATTTGGGATGACCTCTTTTCAAAGGGAGGATATCTAAATCTCATTTTGGGCTTCTTATTGAATCTATCAGATCTAAAATTTGTGGGTGGATCCCGAAATGGTTATCCAAAGGTGGTAGACTGGTCATAATCCAATCAGTTCTTTCATCTAAGCCATTTTATCTCATTGTTTCTTTAAACCCCCCCCCCCCCCCCCAAAACTGTAGTTAAAATAATACACTCCCTGCTTACTAAATTTTTCTGGAGTGGCTCTCTTGACAGGAAATATGTGTGGATGTCCTAGAAGAATTTGAGTAAGGACAGAAACCATGGTGGGATTGGCACTCAGGACTTAAATGTAGTGATTAAAGCCTGCTCTCTAAAGATGGCCTGGAAACTGAACACTGAGAACTCCCTGTGGGCCTCGTTTATGAAGTCTAGATACAAAGGCAGTAAAGATTACAGATACATTAGCTCCAAAAACTAGAGAAGGATTAAAGATGTTGAAAGCATTTGTGAGGCTAATATGTCCAATGATGCTGACGTATGGAGGTGGTCGGGCTCTAGTTATGGCACATTCGCCATGAAATCTGCTAAAGAGGTGCTCAAAGATAGTTACCCATCGTCTAGGCTTCATCAGTGGACTTGGGACCATAATGTTCCCCTCAAAATGTCTATTCACTCTTGGAATATGTTGAATCATATTGTGCCAGTTGAGGCAAATATCCAGTTAAAAAGTATTTATTAGCATCCCAATGTAAGCTCTGTCTTCAAAACTCTCTGACCCAAAACATTTCTTCTGTGAGTGCCCCTTTTCAAATTCCTTATGGCTTCATTTTGAGAAGTCTATTTGTATTCCTCACAATAGAAGAGGTATACACTCCATTTTTATGGCCTGGTGGTGTTATGCTCCCAAAAACAAGTTTTGCCAAGTTTTATATAAATCTACTGCAATGCTCATCTCTTGGGAAATTTTGTGTAGTAGGTGCAAATTAGTTTTTGATAATGACAGGACTGAATTGGACAAGGCTATCTCTAATATTAAAAATGATGTGTCCCTCATCTGTTCCAGATCGAAGATTAGCAGTGAGTCCTTGAATGGTAAGTCTGCCATAGGAATTCAGAGAATGCCTATCGCAGTTAAATCCAAGGTTGTTAGATGGATTCCTCCCAATCCTCCTAATTTTAAATTAAATATTACTTCCATTGCCCGTGGTGGTAGGTCTGCGATGGGGGGGCTCATTAGGGATCATTCTGGTGGATTTGTTGGGGCCTGCGCGGGGCCTTATAATGACGCTGATGTGGATTTTGAAGCTATCCTCCATGGTTTGAATCTCTGTAACCTCATTGGGTGCTTCCCCATTTCATTGGATGTGGACTCAAAGGTGGTACTTGATACTCTTACCTTAGTTGCTGCTACCCCTGGAAGCTCTAAAGTGTTCAAGATTTGTAGATATCTACTACAGCGGGACATCCCTACTCAGCACATTCCTACAGATACAAATTATGTGGCCTCCACTATAGCCAGATACAGTTTGAATCTCCGTCGAGTTGATGTATTTCTAAATATTTCTCATTTTAGCCCTCATTTTGGAAACCTTGTGAGAGGGCGAATCTCTCTCAACTCTATTGGGGCTCCTTATGTTTGTAAGTTCCACTAGGGAGGCTTTTTCTCAGACTAGCAAAGTCGGTATATTAGTGCGCGGGAGTATGTGTACGAGCATATCTTTTTAACTTGTAGCATGTATTTCATATATTATGCTCTGTACCAATCATGCTCTGTATCAATCATGTATCAATCATGAATAATATTTTTTCGCATTCCTGGTACATGTGTAACTTGAAGTTATGCTTTTAAGTGCAGATGTATAATACAAAATTTATTCCTCCCATTTATATTGCATCCTGGACCTTCACTTGAACTACTCTGTTTGGACCGAGTTGTACTAATTTTTCTAATTTTTTGCTTGTCAAATAGAGTGAATAGAAAAAAAAATCTACCTTTTGAGGATATGGCGGATATGTTTAAAGAGGTGAGTTATGAGTCCATTATCTCTTTAATTTAAACTTTGTAATAAATGTTATTGAAGTCCATATAATTTACACTACATTCCATGCATGTTGTGTGTATCCAAAACAGGTTGCTAGGGGTAAGAGATCAAAACGAACTACATGCAATGAGAATGAGGATGCAAGAATATCATGCGAAGTCTCTAACTCACATGCGGCGGAAGAAATTTATGCGGATGAAGTACCCAACATTGATTCTGTTGATAAGGGCAAAAAAAAGAAGCGGGGGCCATCAAAATTGAATGTAATTGCAACTGGGATAAAAGACCGTAAAGATGTAGAATTCAATGAGTTTGGGCAACCAATTGGACTCTATTCCATCCAGCTTAGTTCTATGATTGGAATTTTAGCACGAGAATGCGTACCAGTAACACATAAAGGTTGGGATAAGGTGACAAGTGACATCAAGGATCAAATATGGGAGTTTGTTACTGTGAGTATTTTATTTCTCTACCCTTTGCACAATTATGTAATATTTTGAATGTAACTTTGTACATATTTAATTGTAACTAATTTAGTGTATTTTTTCTGTATGATGCAGCAAAAATATAACCTTGAAGAATGCCGAAAGGCCATTGTTTTAGGTCAGACGGGCAGAGCTTGGAAAGAATATAAGTCAAAATTGTCAACACAAATACGAGAAGAAGCTAAAAGACCAAATTCCACTCGCCATCTTACATTACTCAAGCCCCCTGGAATGAAGTCAAACGAATGGGATGAATTTGTTAAATCTCGTTTGTCACCTGAATTTGATGCAAGTGAATTTGACTATTTATTTTTTATTTTTATTAATAGACTAAAGTCCAATTTTAGTATTCTTGTATTTCTTGCAATTATATATGATTTCTTTTATTTTTATAGGAAACAAGTGAAAAGCATAAGGAGGCTAGAGCAAAGCAAATCCATCCACACACAACTAGTCGTAGAGGCTATGCAAGACTTAAGGAAAACATGGTATGTTTCCCCTTTGAAGTTGTATACTTCAGAAATAGCTTACATTATTTCGTAATCCTATCTTTCAAAATTTTGTAGAAAGCCGAAGACCCAAATAAAACTATACGCCGTGTTGATGTTTGGATAAGGGGACATAGGAGAGAAAATGGCGATCCAGTTAATCAAGTTGTTGGTGAAGCAATAGTTACGACTTAAACACTTACAAAACACTTTACAATTTTTTTAAAAGCTACAATGTGTTTATTATTATTTTTTAATATGTTAAATTCTTGTATTTATTTTAGGAAAAGATGGAAAAAATTCCATCTCATGACTCAACATCGTTGAGAGATGATGCAGTGGTAAAGGTGCTTGGTCCTGAACGTCCGGGTCATGTCCGAGGTCTTGGATTTGGGGTGACGCCTACGAAGGTAGATGTGTCGTTACATAGTAATGCAAGGGTAACGACTCCTGAAAATCAAATTCAACAACTTTTGGAATGGAAGATGCACATGGAAAGTCGAATGACGCAAGGAAATGAACGAAATGTGGTATATTTTTAAAATTAAACATGATTCAATGCATATATTTTTTCCCTTATTTTGTTTTTATATACTTCACTTGCAATTTCTATAGGGTCAACATGAGGGTGGTGGGGACGCCATGCATAATCACGCACATACTCTACAGGTTATTGTTAATGAATTATCTAAGTCTAAATTATTTTACTAGTTGCTTTAATAATTATTTTTTAATTGTTTTCTTTGTACTATTTATTAGTGCAATCGAGAAAGTTCATGTATACAAAGTGCTCCACAAAGAAATTCTCCCTGCAAATTGTTACATTGGTTGGGGACTGGAGAAGAAGTTGCAAGCGCAGAACTTGATTCTACAGACCCGAAGTCACTAGTGCACCACCAAATCCTTGGGCCTGATTGTTATAAAGTATGGGTTGTTGAAATTTTAGTGCCCAAAGTACCAGTTTTTCGATACTCGGATGCGTTTTCCATACTTGATGATGCAAAAGGAAGTACCATAGCATGGCCACATCGATACATTCATTTTGACTAGTAATGTGAGTGGAATAGTTATAGTTCTTGAATTTTATTCTAAGAATTTTGCTTTGACATTCTCTCGTATCGATTTCAGATAAACATAAGGAATTAAGTGGGTATGGTGTTTCTTCATTACTTTTTGGATTGAAGGTATACTTTGATTTTTTATTTTATTATTACAAGTGTTTTGTTAATTTATGAGACTATTTTACTAAAATTGTTTTCTGAACAGGGACTTATTTTTTGAAGATGTTGAAGACATTATGGGAGGAATGTTTTTGAAGAATGATATTAGTTATTTTTTTAAGGAAGATTGCATTTTAACTTGTTAGGCTATGCTCCTTTCATTATAATCCCATGCTTTTATATGACTTGTAACACCCAAGTATATATTCCTTCTAGTGTTTTGCGCACGACTTTGATATTATGATTATGAGTACATATTATGAGTTCCTCTTAATTATATAAGTTTGTTTTAAATTTCAAGAATTGTGGAATGTCTAATTGTGATACAATCATATATGTGGATATGTTAATGTTAGTATAAGCAACATGCATTTGAGAAGCTAATTTTTATAAAAAAAATTATACACTTTTAACGACATATTTTATACATCGTAAAATGATATAACGACGCTTATATGTAGTCATGTACAATATTAATGACACCTACATTCAGTCGTAAAATAACATTAATGACACATAATAAGTAGTCGTGGAAGGTTTTTTTGGGTAATGACTTTTACGACTAGTAACTAGATGTCGTTAATATTTGTTTCAATGACACTTGGCAGATGTCGTGAAATAGTTTTATGACACAACAAAGGTGTCGTGGATATTTACGACTAGTAACTACGTGTCGTGGATATTTGTTTCAACGACACTTGAGGGGTGTCGTCAAATAGTTTTACGACACCACAAAGATGTCGATATAGAAGGTAACTTTCTACGACACCCCCCTTCAACGACTACACAAAATGTGTCGTGGAAGTAGTTTCACGACGCATTTCAGGTGTCGTGGAAAGTACTTTTTCTTGTAGTGCCTGTTCTTTATATAGAACAATATCAAGCTGCTGTCGACATCTATGCTATCCCAGACGATATGAGATGCAGGGAATTCTTGGGAACTCTTACCGGATCTGCTCAAATATGGTATAATAATCTTCCTCGGGGTAAGATCTCAACTTTCTTTCAACTGGCCGAGTTATTCATTGGAAATTTCTGCTTTGGGATAAAGCCAGTTAAACGAGTAGCACATCTGTTAAGTGTTAGACAAAAAGTTGGTGAAAGTACTAGAGATTATATAACTCGTTTTAATAACGAGAAACTTGAAGTCATTGATTATGAGGAAAAGACAGCGATCACTGCCTTGATGAGTGGGCTGTTGCCTAACAAGTTGTATTACACTTTGGCCAAAGATCCACCCACAACTATGTCAGAATTGATGGCAAACGCGGCCAAAATCATGAATGCCGAGGAGGCTATGGCTGCGAAGAAGAATATGGATAAAGAAACCAAGGTGGAAGTCGACAAAACCAAGAAGAAAGAACATAAGAACAATGGTGGTGACAAACAATCCAAAAATAGGTCGTCATGGGAAGTATTGAAGAAATTTGATAATTACACTCCTTTGAAGGTAGATATCAACCACGTCCTGGAAGAAATTAAGAACAACGAGGAGTTAAACTGGCCAAAGAAAATGAAGGCGGACCCTGACACGAGGAATAGGAAAAATATTGCGAGTTTCACAAAGATCATGGCCATATGACCAAGAATTGCATAGCTCTTCAAAATGAGATTGAAACACTCATCAGACGAGGAAAGCTGTCAAAGTATGTTGATCGGGGAAACGAAAGAATAAATAACGACCGAGTAAGAGAAAGGTCTAGATCTCCTCGTCGAGGAGAGGAGAACAAGAAAAGAAATCATGAAGTTGATCCCGAGAATGACCCCGATCTTCCCAAGAGACCAAGGCAGCCAGAACGAGAGGTATTTTCAATACGCTTTGGGTCATTTGACTGTAATGTTATAACAAGTGGAGATGCAGGAGGAGTAGACCTTACTGCAGAGAGAAAAGCTTACCTCGGTGAGGCTCAAGCTTGCTCGTACATTCAACGAATAAATCTAGCTGAGGAGGATCGCCCGAGAAAGGTGAACAAAGAGAAGTTGGTCATTGGGTTCTCAAAAAATGACCTCGCAGGTGTTCTATATCCTCACGATGATCCACTGGTGATCAAAATGAGGATGAAGGAGGTTATGATTTCAAGAGTACTGGTCGACAATGGTAGCTCGGCAGACATCATGTTCTACTCGTGCTTCGATAGTTTAAATCTAAAGCTATCTCAACTGGAGCCTTACCACAGACCCCTCATCGGTTTTGCTGGCGAGAAAGTATTTCCACTTGGGACGATCAAGTTGGATATATTCATTGGTACGTGGCCTGCTTGTCGGACAGAAAGAATACGTTTCTTCGTGATGGATAAGAATGTCCAATCATCATACAATATCATTATGGGAAGAGTAGGATTGAAGAAGTTCGAGGATGTACCATCTACAGTGCATCAGTGCCTAAAATTTCCAACAAACTTTGGAGTAGGAGTTGTGAAAGGTGATCAGAAAGTAGCTCGGGAATGCTATTATACATCCGCCGAGCAAGAAGAACAGGAGGAATCAAAGAGAAAGACTACTACCTATCAAGTCGATGAAGGTGCAGAGATTGAAACATTGGATCCTCGAGATGAGTCGCAACTCGTGAAGGGTCAAGTGGTGGAAGCTACTGAAAACATCATTCTGGACGACGAACACCCTGAGCGAACTACTCAAGTAGGTTCGTCGTTGGAAGCCTCATTAAAACAGGAATTGATAACTTTCCTTAGAAGCAGAAGACAAACTTTTGCATGGAGTCATGAAGATATACCTGGGATAGACCCAAACTTCTTATGTCACGAACTCAATGTGAATAAGGAGATCAAGCCTGTGAAGCAGAGAAAAAGAGTATTTAGTCCCGAGAAGAATCAAGCTATACAGGAGGAAGTTGAGAAGCTCCAGAAGGCTTGTTTCATTGAAGATGTTAAATATCCAGACTGGTTAGCCAATGTGGTGATGGTAAAGAAGAAAAACAACAAGTGGAGGATGTGTGTAGACTTCACTGACCTCAACAAAGCATGCCCAAAGGATCACTTTCCACTTCCCCGAATTGATCAACTGGTGGATGCTACCTCGGGACACGAGTTGCTGAGCTTCATGGATGCTTATTCTGGCTACAATCAGATCAAAATGAAACCTGAAGACAGGGAGAGTACTTCTTTCATTACCCCTTGGGGAACTTATTGTTATAATGCTATGCCTTTTGGTTTGAAGAATGCAAGTGCGACATATCAGCGGCTGATGAACAAAGTCTTTGCTGAACAAATCAGTTGCAATATGGAAGTCTATGTTGACGATATGCTGACGAAAAGCAAGAAAGCTGCCGATCATCTAGTTGACTTAAGTCAGACTTTTAATCAACTGGATAAATATCAAATCAAGCTGAACCCGACGAAGTGCATATTTGGAGTACGAGAAGGCATGTTTCTCGGATACATTGTCAATCAGCGAGGCATCGAGGCAAATCCTGAAAAGATCAAAGCTCTATTAGGGCTGCGATCTCCTACGACGAAGAAGGAAGTACAGAGTCTCACAGGACGAGTAGAAGCACTCAACAGATTTGTGTCACGAGCAACTGATAGATGTCTCCCATTCTTCAAGACACTCAGAAAGACTTTTGAGTGGAATGATGAATGCGAGAAGGCTTTTCAAGACTTGAAGAAATACTTGGGAGCACCTCCACTGTTGTCCAGGCCAGTGATGGGAGAAAAATTGTACTTGTATCTCGCAGTGTCCGAGAATGCAGTTAGCTCGACGTTGTTCAGAGTGGAGAATGGAGTGCAAAAACCAATTTACTACACAAGTAAGGCCTTCCGAGGAGCAGAGATCAGATATCCAAGGCTGGAAAAGTTAGCACTGGCGCTTATTGAGGCAAGTAGGAGAATGAGGCCATACTTCCAGGCTCATACCATAGTAGTATATACCGATATGCCATTGAGGCAAGCCCTTCATAAACCAGAAAAATCAGGGAGATTGATGTACTGGGCAATAGAGCTCGGTGAATATGATATCGTCTATAAACCCAAATCATCGCTAAAAGGGCAGGCGGTTGCAGATTTTATAGCAGAATTCACTTATCCTGATACCCCCGAGGAGCAAAAGTTGCTCGCTGATCAACATGTGGATGTTACAGGATCAACAAACACTAGCTCAGACCAACACCGGTTGGTAAAAGGGCAAGTGGATGTTACAGTATCATTAAATTCGAGCTCAGACCAACTCCGGTTGGTAAAAGGGCAAGAAAAAATGATCGATGAAGAACGAGAAATATTTGGGGAGGATGAAAGGAAGAAACAAATATTTCACCGAGGAACTCTAACTGATCAGAAATTTGAAGACAGTTACCTATATGGAGGCTATATGTAGATGGCTCATCTTGCACTACAGGATGTGGCGCGGGGATAGTTTTGAGCACTCCGGACGAGGTTGACATGGAATACGCCCTACGTTTCCAATTCAAAGCTTCGAATAATGAGGCTGAGTATGAGGCCATGATTGCAGGACTTAGTTTGGCAAAAATTATGGAGGCGCAACAGATTATTGTCTTCAGTGATTCTCAATTGATCGTAAATCAAATGTTGGGAGTATATGCAGTTAGAGGAGAATTAATGATCAGATATCATACAAAGGCAAAGGAACTGGTGTCAGAATTTGCCACTATTCAGTTAGTCAGAATACCAAGAATGGAGAATGCGAGAGCAGACGCCCTAGCCCGACTAGCATCAGCTACTCGCACCGAGCTACGACGAACAATCCCAATTGAAGTGTTGACTGGTCGGAGTATAGATGAAGATCTGACGATGAACTTTATTACCCTTGATTTAGGACCATCTTGGATGGATCCTATCAGGGCATATATTGAAGAGGGAGAATTACCAATTGACAAGCTCGCAGCCAAGAAGTTGAAGTTTAAAGTTGCTCGGTATGTATTAACTAACGGTATTCTATATAGACGAGGAATTATAGCAGGTTTGCAGAGATGTGTACATCCCTCCTAGGTGAAAGATTTGATTGAAGAGATCCATGAAGGGTCCTGTGGAGCACATGTAGCAGGTCAGATGCTTTTACAAAGGGTGATGACGCAGGGATACTACTGGCCGACGATGAGGGCTGATTGTATAGCCTATGCCAAGAAATATGACAAGTGCCAGCACTTTTCCTGTATCCGAAGAACTCCACAAGCATTGTTGGCACCCATAACTTCCCCTTGGCCATTTGCCTTATGGGGAATTGATTTGGTTGGGCCACTGCCAACGACCCGAGGAAGATTCAAATACCTCGTCGTCGCAGTAGATTATTTTACTAAGTGGGTAGAAGCTGAGCCACTCATTGATATGACGTACGAGAAGGTGTACCAATTTGTTTGGAAGAGCATCATTTGTCGATATGGTCTTCCTCATGCTTTCATCACAGACCATGGAACACAATTTGATAACGAGGAGTCCGCTGCCTATTGCCATCAGTCAAACATTTTGAAGGTCCACTCAGCACCATGCCATCCTCAAAGCAATGGACAAACTGAAGTAACAAACAGAACGCTGCTGAATGGTTTGAAGAAAAGACTGGATGATGCGAAAGTAAATTAGATCAACGAGCTACAATCAGTACTTTGGGCTTACCGAACTACTCCCCAAGTAGCAACAGGAGAATCACCATATATGCTGGCGTTTGGAAGTGAAGCTGTTATACCTGCCGAGTTGGGCCTCCCAACACACAGGGTACTGAATTTCAATTCCCTGTCAGCGACTTAATGAGAAGACTGGATTTAGACATGCTCAAGGAAGTTAGAGAAGAAGCAGCCATCAGAAATGCTGCATACCAGCAGCGAACAGCTTTATTTTACAACAAGAGGGTGAAGAAATGCGACCTGAAAGAAGGAGACTATGTGCTGAAGAAAGTAATTCAAAAGCACAATAAACTGGAGGCAAATTGACATGGACCATACCGAGTTACAGAAGTTGTTCGACCAGGAACTTATCGAGTAGCAACTCTAGAGGGGGAGGAGTTTAAGAATGCATGGAACGCAGAGCACCTGCGCAAGTATTATCAGTGATGTATATTCCCATGTAATGCAGTTCCATCAATATGAATAAAATGAAGATATTCTGCCAAAGTTTTTCCTTTTATTGAGAATTTTTCGGGGAATACTAGTGCTACACACTACTCGGCAAAACTCGGCAAAGATCAAACTACTCAGCAAAAATATTCCTAAAAATGCCAACCTCGGTTGGTTAGGAAACAAAATATTCCTAAAAATGCCAACCTGTTTGGCTAGGAAACAATATATTCCTAAAAATGCCAACCTCGGTTGGTTAGGAAACAATATATTCCTAAAAATGCCAACCTCGGTTGGTTAGGAAACAAAATATTCCTAAAAATACCAACCTCGGTTGGTTAGGAAATAAAATATTCCTAAAAATGCCAACCTGTTTGGCTAGGAAACAAAATATTCCTAAAAATGCCAACCTGTTTGGCTAGGAAACAAAAATATTCCTAAAAATGCCAACCTGTTTGGCTAGGAAACAAAATATTCCTAAAAATGCCAACCTGTTTGGCTAGGAAACAAAAATATTCCTAAAAATGCCAACTTATGTTGGTCGGGAGGTAAATATATTCTCGCAAAATGCCAACTTATGTTGGTCGGGAGGTAAATATATTCTTGAAAATGCCAACTTATGTTGGTCGGGAGGTAAAATTATTCCAGAAAGCGCCAAAGTCTACTAACTATGGCTGGTTGGGGATAAAAACCCACCAACTGTAGTTGGTCGACAAGGAAAATTTACCGACCTTGGTTGGTCGGAAACATTTTATGGGCAAAATTATTTCAAAAAGACTAACTATAGCTGGTCGGGGATAAAAACCCACTAATTGTAGTTGGTCGACATAAAGAATTTAACAACCTTGGTTGGTTGGAAACATTTTAAACATTTTTATACTTATTACTTTATTAGTAAGTTGGTCGAGAAACAAAATGTTGTTTTTGCCAAATGACTATCACAAGTTCAAACTACACAATATTGTTATCTTTTGATCAGATATGCATGCACAAATATAAAGTGTTATAAGACAATAGCGAATAAAAATGAAAGTCTTTCATTGAATTCAAAATAAATTGCATTGATAATGAAATGAAAGTTACATTGATATTATACTAACTATTACATCAAAAATTTCTATTCTACTGGTTTTTTTCCCTCTGCTTTTGACACAGGTTCCTCTCCAGTAGGCGGATCATTTAAAGCCAGAGGAGAATTTATGAAGTTGAGATCCTTTAACATCCTGACATTCATCACGGATGGTCGATCTAGAAGATGCTCGGGACGAGATACTTCAACAATTGAATGAAGATTGTAGTCGCCGAGATACTTAGAAATCAAGCTCCGAGGAATGGCCCGAGCAGTGATCCAACTCATATCCAGTTTGAATGGTGGCACGGGTAAGTCGAGAAGCCCGGGATCATGGTAGTCCCACAGGTAATGACCCTGTTCGAGCTGCAGCACACCTAAGGCATTCAACCAGCCTTGCTTGTAGCCCTCATTATTGGCATTCTGGATACGATCGTCCAAGTGAAAGAGAGCTTCGTTGTATCCAGCCATCCAGAACTCCCTGGGCTGTTTTTGGAACTGATATGTTAGTCTGTCCAGCTGCTCGTGGAGATTTTTGACGAAGAGCTCTTTGTTCTCCAAGGTAGATTTCTGCGTGGAGAGCTGCTCTTCCAAGTCTCTGATTTTCTTTGACATTTCAGCCAAAGCCTGGTTCTTCGCCATTAGCTGGAAGGCCTGGTTCTCTAAGGTAGACTGAGTCCTCTGTTCCTCGATAGGAATCCGAGCTGCTCTTGCTCGTCCCCGAGGAGCTCTTGCTCGTCCACGAGTTGATGTAGAGGAGCCAGCTCTCTTTAAGGTTTCCAACTCGTCCCTCAAGTTGGCGTTCTCGACCTCTAGGAACCAAAATCCCTCATCGGTCACTGGGATTAAGGCTTTTGAAGAAGAGGCTGCAGACTTCAACTGTGATAGCTCTTTCTGCAAGTTGTTGTTCTCTCGCTCCAGCAACTCGGCAATCTGTCTGCATTCCTCGACCTCACCTTTCAGGGTTCTCTCCCTCACATCGTACCCAGCAAAAAGCTTCTCGTAGCCCTTGTCGGCAATGATCAGCTTGTACTTCTTCTCATACCCCTCATGCAACAGGGCAGTGGATTCTTTGTATTGAAGCTGAAGGTCTTCGAGGGTGCCTTGGAGATCCTCGATCATGTCATAATATGCCACATTATTGGCCACTGCTCGATCAAGTAGACACTTCAGATATTGATATGCTTCCACTGCCTGTTCTGAAGCATCTTGGCCGAGGATGTCTACAACTTGTGCTGTAATCAGGTCTGTGTGACCAGCTTTAAAATATTCGTTACATTGTCGTAGCAACTTAGTATCATGGGCAGATAGTAATTCCATCCTGGCCAGAAACTAGCAGAGAAAGAAAGAGAAATCATCAATAAGAAATATAAGTAGAGTATGAATAAGAAGATAAACAACAGTATGCAAAAAAGTCCAAGTTTTAGTAGATCATAAAGTTCAGAGTTACATATGTGGGTTACATTTGAAAAAGAAAAAGATAAAGAGAAACCCGAACAACTATACACCTTTTCCTTATCTCCCAAAACCTTCTCGGGAGGCTGGGACGAGGAAGTAGGTTGCTCGGAGGGAATGGATAGTTGCTCGGGGAGCACGGGCAGCTGCTCAGAGGAAGTAACAATCTGCTGAAGTTCCTCGGTAGCAGGCTGAATGGCTGGGGGATTATCTCCCATCACCATAGATGACTCTTCTGAGGCAGCTTCGTCCTCTTCAAGATCTTCTGGGGTTGGAGGGGGACCAGGAGTGTGTTGATGGAAAAGCTCAGAAGATTCATCATGTTTCATTTCCTGGAAAGCAGCAACCCATCCATCCCTAAAGTATTTGAGACTGCTATAGTCCACTTGCGACACTATAGCAGCCAACCCCTTAGTCCATCCCTTGTCCCAGCCAGCGCTGAAGGACTTCTTCACAACCATCTTCCTCTTTAATTTTTCCGAGGAGAGCTTCTCGGACAGCAGGTTATCAGCAGCTTTCAATTTGTTTTCAATCTCCTCCTTCTGCCGACCTACTTCCCTAAGTTAAGCCAGCTCCTCCTCAGCAACCTTGAGCTTATCTTTAAGCTCCCCAGCAGTTTTGAGCTTCTCTTAGAGCTCCTTATTTGCCTTCTCCAGGGCATTTATTCTCTTCTCCAACTCCTTGGAGGCATCAACAGCTCGAGCTTTCTCTTGCTCGGTGGAGGCAAGCTTTTTCTCCCAGACAGCCTTGTCAGTAGCGTATGTCTGGCGAGAATCGTCCAAAGACTTGATAGCTTCTGCCAGAGCTCCCTCCACACTGGACGAGGAGCATAAAGCTTTAATCGCTTCATCCTTCTTCAGGATTATATTAAATCAGCTCGTCAACTGTGAAAGTAAAAAGAAAGCAAGTCAGAAACAAAAATAATAAAGAAAATATGAAAAGTTCAAAGTAAGAAGACTTACAGAAGCAAGGTGACGAGCAGCTAACGAGGTGACCATGTCCCCAGTAAGGTTTTCTTCAGTACCTTGGACCACGGGAATGATCCAGGACTTTACCGAGCTCAGTGGGAACCCCTGCCCCAGCAGTTGTGGGCTGAGTGATGGTGTCAGCCAAATTGACCGAGGAGCTCTTCTTCAGCCTCCTTAGGGGAACAGGAATAGATTCAACTAAGGAAGAACCCTTGGTCGGTGATATTACAATCACCTCTCCAAGAGCAGCAGACCTGCTCGGAGCCACTGCGGGCTTCTCTACAACCTTCACGGCAGCAACAGAGGAAGGCGCATCATTCTTCTTTATCCCCTCCCCTGGGACATCAACTTTACTTCTTTTTACATCACCAGAACCAGAGACAGGTTTCTCGAACAAAGTGGGAGGTCTTCTTCTCTTCATCCTTTCGCTTAAAGGGACGTGAGATTCAGGCGAGGGGCTGGTGGAAGCTGGTATTGGCTCTGATTCACTTATTATTGGACGGGCAGTAAAAGAGGTGGTGTAGCTCTTGTATTGCAGCAGATATGATGCCGACCTAATATGCTCGTTAGCAACAGATTGATGCAGGCTCCAGATAAGTTTCAAATGCCTTATATTGACATCTGCTTCTTTTGGGCACTTTCTTTTGTTATCAACTGCAAATAAATAAACATTGCCATCAGTGACACATTTTATCAAACATAAAGGAAGCATAATTTCAAAATAAATAAAATAAAATAAAAATAACCTATCCCATTGCCATAAGGAGGGCATCTGGGACCCTGGTAAACCTCATCTCCAGTTAATGGAGGGTGTTGCCAATTTTTTATGACAGCCCCATGCTAAAAAATAATCCCTATTGGCATCAGGGAGATTGACTACTAAGGCTCTATTCAAAATTCTAGTTTTTAAATAAAAAATGTTATCATTAACTGCCCATCTATAACAAAACATAATCTCAGGAATTCCTATGCGAGTTCCATGGATCTGATTTAATCTATGCACCCCATTAACTATTCTCCATGTGTTGGGGGCTATTCTTGCAGGAACAACGTCAAAGTAATGACAGAATTCCAGACACAAGGGATTTGGTGGAAAAGAAAATCCATACTCAGCAATAAAGAGACTGGGGAACTAATGTCCCTTAGCCAAACGAAAGTAATCAGAAGTCTCAGAAAGCTCTTCCAAAACAACCCAGGAGGGGATGAAAAAATCAGAGCGAAATTTATCAAGAGATTCAACCAGGTAAACCATGATGAATAAAAGAAATGAAGAAGAACGAAGAAAATCTTACAAAAAAAGAGTGGATCTGATGACAACGGACGATGGAAGAGATGAATACACAGGAGAGAAAGAGACGATGGAAAACTCGAGAATACAAATTTGAAAAGGTAGAAGACGATGGGAGCGTCTGTGAAGTTTAAATACCTTGCCTTGGGAAATGGTGAAGTAATGATTACAAAAAGAAATAATTATGCTACCGGCGGCTAGAGGAACAAAAAGGGCGCGGCAATCGAAGCGAGAAGAAACGATTACGCCACCGGCGGCTAAAAGGACAAAAAGTACGCAGAGATCGAGGCGGTTGTAAAAGTTCAAAAAGCTTGATATTACGAATTTGGAAAGAGAAATAAATACAAGGGAAAACACTCCTAAAAATCAGGAGGACTATTTAAAGCTATCATATTCCGAGAAAGAATGTTCTATACTCCTCAAAATTCGAACTATGAAACATTGAGGGCTTTTGTTGATACCAAATTTAGTCTGCTGACATGGATCAATAAAGTGAAGACACGTGGAAGTCTACGTGGCAACAACAGGCACTTACGAGGAACTCACATGCTCCGAGGAACCATACTACAACGAGGAACACTGTTTCCCCGAGGAACTCATACACTCCGAGGAACGAGAATTCTCCGAGGAACTCTTGTGAACCGAGAAGCCTAGGCGGTCCGAGCTGTACCTCGAACAAAGCATTAATAGTGGCGGCTAGAGGAACAAAAAGGGCGCGGCAATCGAAACGAGAAGAAACGATTACGCTACCGACGGCTAAAAGGACAAAAAGTACGCAGAGATAGAGGCGGTTGTAAAAGTTCAAAAAGCCTGATTCTACGAATTTGGAAAGAGAAATAAATACAAGGGAAAACACTCCTAAAAATCAGGAGGACTATTTAAAGCTATCATATTTCGAGAAAGAATGTTCCATACTCCTCAAAATTCGAACTATGAAACATTGGGGGCTTCTGTTGATACCAAATTTAGTCTGCTGACATGGATCAATAAAGCGAAGACACGTGGCAGTCTACGTGGCAACAACAGGCACTTCCGAGGAACTCACATGCTCCGAGGAACCATACTACAACGAGGAACACTGTTTCCCCGAGGAACGAGAACTCTTCGAGGAACTCTTGTGCACCGAGAAGCCTAGGCGGTCCGAGCAACTCACGCGGTCCGAGCTGCACCTCGAACAAAGCATTAATAGCGGGATAACCAACAGTTTGACTGTTCATTAAATGCTTATCATTTAGACGCATACGCTTAAAGGGCATTAAATGTATTACCCTTTCATATGTATATCATTTAATGTAGTACCCTTTCACTTTACAGCCTCAGGGTTATAAATACATTGTACAATCCTCATTGTAGTGGGGGACCCCAGACCGGAATTTCTTGAGATAACTTGTAATTGAAAATTCCCATACAAACAGCAATACCAAAATAGTGAACGTAGGCCATTCTTATAAGGCCGAGCCACTTTAAAAACTCTTTGTCTTATTTATTTATCTGTGATTGAATAATTATAGTGATCTAATTTTTTACATCAACAGTCATACTCTCAAATCGAGAGACCCAGGACTACGCGGTCAGTTCCTACAAGTTACATTGGTCACGTGCGAGGTGTTCGTGGCTCCTACAGGGTCGTTTGGGGGCTGGTTTGGGTTTTCACCCTTTAACGGCTTGTTTTTAAGTCTAAGTGTGATTTTTGCAAATTATCGTCATACTCTCAAACCGAGAGACCCGGGACTACGCGATCAGTTCCTACAAGTTACATTGATCACGTGCGAGGTGTTCGTGCCTCCTACAGGGTCGTTTGGGGGCTTGTTTCGGTTTTTCCCCTTTAACGGCTTATTTTTATGTCTAAGTGTGATTTTTGCAAATTATCGTCATACTCTCAAATCGGGAGACCCGGGACTACGCGGTCAGTTCCTACAAGTTACATTGGTCCCGTGTGAGGTGTTCGTGCCTCCTACGAGGTCGTATGGGGGTTGGTTTGGGTTTTCACCCTTTAACGGCTTATTTTTAAGTGTAAGTGTGATTTTTGTAAATTATCGTCATACTCTCAAATCGGGAGACCCAGAACTACGCGTCCAGTTCCTACAAGTTACATTGGTCACGTGCGAGGTGTTCGTGCCTCATACGGGGTCGTATGGGGGTTGGTTTGGGTTTTCACCCTTTAACGGCTGGTTTTTAATTCTAAGTGTGATTTTTGAAATTATCATCATACTATCAAACCGGGAGACCCGGGACTACGCGATCAGTTCCTACAAGTTACATTGGTCATGTGCGAGGTGTTCGTGCCTCCACGGGGTCGTATGGGGGCTGGTTTGGATTTTCACCCTTTAACGACTTGTTTTTAAGTCTAAGTGTGATTTTTGCAAATTATCATCATACTCTCAAATCGGGAGATCCGGGACTACGCGGTCAGTTCCTACAAGTTACATTGGTCCCGTGCGAGGTGTTCGTGCCTCCTACGGGATTGTATGGGGGCTGGTTTAGGTTTTCACCCTTTAACGGCTTGTTTTTAAGTCTAAGTGTGATTTTTACAAATTATCGTCATACTCTCAAACTGGGAGACCCGGGACTACGCGGTCAGTTCCTACAAGTTACATTGGTCACGTACGAGGTGTTAGTCCCTCCTACAGGGTCGTTTAGGGGCCGATTTGGGTTTTCACCCTTTAACGGCTTGTTTTTAATTCTAAGTGTGATTTTTGAAATTATCATCATACTATCAAACCGGGAGACCCGGGACTACGCGATCAGTTCCTACAAGTTACATTGGTCACGTGCGAGGTGTTCGTACCTCCTACAGGGTCGTATGGAGGCTGGTTTGGGTTTTCACCCTTTAATGGCTTGTTTTTAAGTCTAAGTGTGATTTTTGCAAATTATCGTCATACTCTCAAACTGGTAGACCCGGGACTACGCGATCAGTTCCTACAAGTTACATTGGTCCCGTGCGATGTGTTCGTGCCTCCACGGGGTCGTATGGGGGCTGGTTTGGATTTTCACCCTTTAACGACTTGTTTTTAAGTCTAAGTGTGATTTTTGCAAATTATCGTCATACTCTCAAACCGGGAGACCTGGGACTACGTGGTCAGTTCCTACAAATTACATTTGTCACGTGCGAGGTGTTCGTGCCTCCTACGGGGTCGTATGGGGGCTGGTTTGGGTTTTCACCCTTTAACGACTTGTTTTTAAGTCTAAGTGTGATTTTTTCAAATTATCATCATACTGTCAAATCGGGAGACTCGAGACTACAAGGTCAGTTCCTACAAGTTACATCGGTCCCGTGCAAGGTGTTCTTGCCTTTTACGGGTCCATTTGGGGGTTGGTTGGGGTTTTCACCCTTTAATGACCTGTTTTTAAGTCTAAGTGTTATTTTTACAAATTATCGTCATATTCTCAAACCGAGAGTCCCGGGACTACGCGGTCAGTTCCTATAAGTTACATTGGTCCCGTGCGAATGTTCGTGCCTCTTACGGGGTCATTTGGGTGCTGGTTTGGGTTTTCACCCTTTAACGGTCTGTTTTTAAGTTTAAGTGTTGATTTTTGCAAATTATCATCATATTCTCAAATCGGGAGACCCGGGACTACGCGGTCAGTTCCTACGAGTTACATTGTTCCCGTATGAGGTGTTCATGCCTCTTACGGGTCTGTTTGGGGGCTGGTTTAGGTTTTCACCCTTTAACGGCCTGTTTTTAAGTCTAAGTGTTATTTTTGTAAATTATCGTCATATTCTCAAACCGGGAGACCCGGGACTACGCAATCAGTTCATACAACTTAGATTGGTCCCGTGCGAGGTGTTCGTTCCTCTTTAGGGATTGCTTGGAGGTTGTTTTGGATTTTCATCCTCTAACGTTATGTTTTTAATCAATTTAGAACGTTTATTGATTTTAAATTTTTTTGACATAGTTTCATTTCTTTATTCGTGAAATCCAACATGTTTTAACATTTAAAATAAACTCAACAGCAGCAGCAAATTCCAAAACCAAACCACCAGCAAATCCCTTCCACCAATTTAACAAAATAAGCTCATAAAGTAAGCCATTTTACGTTTGGCTACTTATTGCCGCTATTTCAGGCCCTTTTTTATTTAATGCTGCAATATTTAAAGAGAATTTGAAACTTTGAGACTAACCAGATTTCATTTGTATTTTCATAGCCACCCTATAAACTCTTCACGCCATAACTTCTCGAAAGTATCCCATTTGGTCCAACAATGTCTGCAAATTCTGAAATCATCAACTACCTTCTTCGAATTCTCATCAAATGAATCAATCCTCTTGTTCTTTGCGTAGTATTAGGTGGAGATATTGAACAATTTTGAGGGGCATCTCGAAGTACAAATCAATCGCTGACAAGGAAAATATAATAAAGATAAAGAGATACTCTTAACGAACCAATCACATAAATTTAAGCTAACTAGGAAAGACAAAACACAAGTGAAATAAACAAGTGAGTGACAGTATGTATAAGAAAAATAAGCAATAAGTTATCATAAAAGATATCTTCGCCACCTAATATTCTCAACCTACATTAGCAAATTAACATAGTCCTTATTTTGAGTTAATTAACTACTATATAAAATATATATTCAGTAATCAAACCAAATAGTGCTTAAAGATTAAGTAATTGGGTACAAAGGTAATTAAGGCTTTAAAATCTAATAGCTCACTAATGGACAACAATAACTAAACAGTAATAACTTGTATAACCAATTGAGTACCTTAGTTCCTCAGTATGTTGCAGCTCAACTATCTCAAGCTGAGATTGCTTAATAATATTTTCCAGAGCACCAACCTGTATAAAGAAAATTGACACCTCAGCCAATAAGACATAAGAATTCAAGACATAAGCCAACAATTGTTTTTACCAAAGTACAAATTTCATCATCCTCATACTTAAGAGCTAGAATGTTTCATCCCCAAGTTCACACGAACAAAGGTGTATTCTCAAAACACCCTCTGGATATAACCTATGCCAGTGCCACGTTTATAACTATTCTTGGTGTACCAATGTGATGTGTACAAAATAAGCGGCAACGACGTAAGGGGTGCTAATAAAAACTAATTTGGTGCCTACAATGTGCCAATAAAAAACCAAGTCTCGCTCTATTCCGCTTCTGATCTGTACACACATGTTATGCCTATTAACATTTTCTCATAATAATGTACTAAACTCTCAACAAGTAGCTATCGAGTACAAAGATTGAAAATTTCCACAGTTCGGTTAAACTCAATTCAAATTTAAAACTTCTCATGTGTTCCTAAAGATTAGGTATAGTTGTTATCTCCATTGTGTATATATGTATACCTAACTCGGCTGGAATCAATTGAATATTATCAATACAAAAACAAGTCGGTTTCCTTAACAGAAAAACTATTATGGTATTTAATATGCCCCAAGTGTGACCTCGGCTTGGAGACACCAACCTCGGCCGAGATCATGGCCGACACTGGATAAGCCTTGGGCATGCGGCATCAGCCCTCGGCCATAGCAAGGTCGGCCCAGGCCGACACTACCACCAACCTCTCGAAGGGACATCGCACGCATCACAAGGATCAGCAGCACTCTCGTATACCTGGGAATGGTAACCTCGGCCAGATGTAGGCCGAGCTCGCAAGAAGCCTTTTTACCAATATCATCAAGATATCAGTTAATGCTCCAAACACACCAGCTCAACCTCGGCTCAGGCCGACCTTGTCCATTGTCTCGGCTAGGATTAAGCCGAGGCCCCTATGACTCATCTCGGATTGAACAAGCAACTAGACTTGTTAACCTCGGCCTCTCCCTGGCCGAGTTCATGCACCAAGCACGGTAGCCGAGCATCTGTTGACATTTGGATAAGGGCACGTGGACACATATCAGTTATAACAAGATTATTCCCCACACGTGGGGAGAATATTTCATCATCATTCCCTACACGTGACAGTGATAGTGACAGATGGCTTTCCCATATTGGTGAGGCAAACACACACATGCACATTACATGCATGGGGGGTACATTACACCCCCTAGGTACTATATATAGAGGTCATCCTCTATCTTGCGAAGGATCCGAAATTGGTAACCCTAGCTGAAACTCTGTCTAAAACACAAAGTAGAGAGAGAAAGCTTAAAAGACTGTATCCATGGCCATTAGAGCCCTCATATATATATATATATATCATACACTTGCACAGTGGATGTAGGCCTGATTGGCTGAACCACTTATATTTCGGTGTAAACCTCTTCTCCTCACCTCCTTCTACTATATGTGTATATCTTCTATATACCTCTATCTTGCCATTGTTGACATGGAATAAGAGCTTACAATCACCTTGAAGGGTGTACTGTTTTCAGCATCATCATTTTGGCGCCGTCTGTGGGAACGAGAGAAGCTATCTCTTCCTCTTCTTCAGCTTAACCTCACCGGAGACTCTGGTGGTGAACCAGGCACCACCCCTTGTGTGGAGCTGCTTCACCATTGAAAGAGGTCCTTTGAGGTACTAAGCTCATCTTCTACTCAAGCTCTATAGTGTTAACATATGGCACCAGAATGACCACCTCCTCTTCCGCCACCTGGAGGTGGAGGGCCTAGTTCCAGTCAGGCGCCGCCCCAGTCCGAAATGGTGGAGGTAGCTGCAGCCTTGAGGTCTTTAGCTACAACACAACAAGCTATGCAGGAAAAATTTGCACAACTCAGCCGAACTATAACGAGGCCACCTGGAGTCTCACCGGATATGATCACTCCGGCGGCTGTTCAGCTCATCCTGATTCCAGGGGACCACCCCAGGCACCAATGAAGGACCAGCCTGCACCCCAGCGGAGAAGGGACGTTGCTGACCCTAGGCGCTTACGCCTGGGGAGGCAAGGAAACCTTTGCCCAAAGGACAGGTATGACGATCTAGAGGCGGAAGAGGCCTCGGAAGACTGCTGGGAGCCGTATGAGGTGTCGAATAACACTGTACGACCTCTTCAGCAAAGTCAAGGTTGTGTCGGCCGAAGAGGTGAAGAGGCTCAACAAAGAGGGTCAGCCTTTGATAGGTTGAGCAGAGGGTCAGCCTTTGAGAGATTGGGCTCAGTGAATGACCTAAGACAGAGATTGTCGAGATCGAGGCACGCAGCAGGCTCTTAGAGAGGAAACAGGCAGGGTCGACCAGACCAAGGCCGACACTATGAAAGAAGAGGCAGGGAACAGGAAGAGGTCAACAGCCGATGTGCCGCGGCAGGGGAACCCTCGGTCCATCCCATGGAGGTGGCTGGGGACAACCTCGGCCAGGTTGATGGCAGAAGACCGTGGAATGACTCTATCCAGCGCCTTGAGGAGAAGATAGGAGACCTCATTAAAAGCAGGGACCCATTACAAAGGGGTTACTCAGAGGGTTCTCCATTTGTGGCTAGGATAGTGGGCTTCCCAACCCCAGCTAAGTTCAAGCCTCCTATGGTGTCTCCCAAGTATGATGGCAGCACTAACCCTGTACATTACATCGAGATGTACCAGTCGGCAGCAGACATCTATTCGATACCCGATGAGATGAAGTGTAGGGCCTTCTCTGGGACCTTAACATGGGCAGCACACAGCTGGTTTACCTCCCTTCCGAAGAACTCGATTGAGAACTTCAAAGGCTTAGCTGGACGATTCCTCCACAACTTCTTCTTTGGGGTGAGACCTCAAAAGAAGACTACTCACCTTGTATGTTAAGCAGGGCAAGGACGAGAGGCTAAGAGACTACATAGCCAGGTTCAACAAAGAGAAGTTAGAGGTCGAAGATTATGAAGAGAACATAGCCATGACCGCCCTCATAGGGGGTCTACAGAAAGGGAAGCTGTTGTGGAAACTTGCGGAAGACCCCTTAGGTCTATGGCGGAACTCCTGGCAACCGCAGGGAAAGTAATGAATGCTGAAGAGGCAATGACCTCCAAGTATGAGGATGAGAACCGCGATGGCAGTGGAAAGTCCCAAAACAAGAAAGATGGAAAGAAGAGGTCGGGTGATGACAAGTTCGCTCACTATACTCCTCTGACTATAAGTTGCGAGCACATCCTCAACGAGAGTAAGAATGAAAGGACTCTGAGATGGCCAGAGAAACTGAAAGCCCCACCACATAAGAGGAACAAAAACCTATGGTGCGAGTTCCACCAGGATCATGGCCATGTCACGGACAGATGCTTCGCCTTGAAGGATGAGATTGAAAAGATGCTAAAATCTGGAAAATTGAGGAAGTATGTGGACGGTAAGGCTCCTAAGGGTGGAAGAGATGACCCTAAGAAAAGGAGAAATGACAGATGCCGTGACAATGTCCCAGCCAAAAGAGACGATGATTCAGAAGGTGATGATGAAGACGATCCGGATCTTCCGTCGAAAGATGACAACACCCCGGTAAAGAGGGTTGGTATGATCTCGTTTGTTGTTGACACCATATGCGGAGGATTTGCAGGAGGTGGCTATGAAGTAGCTGATAGGAAGGCTCACGTAGCAGAGGCCAGGTCAGTAGCCAAGCTTGAAGTTGTGAATCTAATGTCTTCCGATACAGTGCAGAAGAGGAAGAAAGTAGACATGGACACCCTTGTAGTTGGGTTCTCCAGACTTGACTTCAAGGGTATCTTAGCCCCCCATGATGACCCTCTGGTCATAACAAAAAGGGTGCATGGGTGCGAGGTGTAGAGGATCCTTGTAGACGGGGGGAGCTCGGCGGACGTGATGTTTTGGCCTTGCTTCAAGAGCCTAGGTTTTAGCAGAGCAAGACTGGTACCCTATCATCACCCATTGATAGGCTTCAATGGCGAAAAGGTCCACCCCTTGGGCATGTATGAGATGGACGTACGGATGGGTGATGAGTGGCCTAAGAGGCTGACCAAGAAGATAAATTTTTTCGTCATGGACGAGAACGTATTTTCGGCCTATAACCTCATCATAGGAAGGGTGACCCTTAAAGAGTTTGAAGATGTGCCTTCGACGGTCCATCATATGCTAAAATTCCCGACTCCCTATGGGGTAGGGGAAGTGCAAGGTGACCAGACCACAGCGCGAGAATGTTACTTCAACTCGGTCAAAGAAAGAGAGGCCCATAAGAGGGCAACCACCACTTATAGCATTGATACGCTTGACCCAAGAGATGAGACAAAATTGAAGAAGGGAGAGGCCGCGGAAGAGGTAGAATCCATTGTCCTCAATGAGTACGAGCCGAAAAAAACTGTCCAGGTCGGTAAAGCCCTAAAGGCAGAAATCAAGGAAGGGCTGATAAACTTCCTCAGGAGGAGACAGAGTGTCTTCGCATAGAGTCACGCAGACATGCCCGGCATCGACCCTGAAGTTATGAGTCACAAGCTCAACGTGACCAAAGATGCCACGCCAATCAAACAGAGACAAATAGTCTATTCCAGGGAGAAGTACGACGTCATCCGAGAAGAGGTCAAAAAATTAGAAGAGGCTGAGTTTATAAGAGAAGTCACATATCCGGAATGGTTATCAAATGCAGTCATCGTGCCCAAGGCCAATGGGAAGTGGAGAATGTGTGTTGATTTCACTGACCTGAACAGATCTTGTCCAAAAGACAACTATCCCTTACCTCGAATAGATCAGATGGTGGATGCTACGGCGGGACATGAGCTCATGAGCTTCATGGACGCGTATTCAGGCTACAACTAGATTTTCATGGATGCTGAAGACTCAGAGAAGATAACCTTCATTACTGACAAAGGGACGTACTGTTACAAAGTGATGCCCTTCGACCTGAAAAATGCAGGGGCAACATACCAACGTCTTGTTAATAAGATGTTCGAAGAGCAAATAGGTAAGACTATGGAGGTGTATGTAGATGATATGCTGACAAAGAGCTTGAAAGCTTGCACTCATGTAACGGATCTCGAGAAGACCTTCGACATTATGGACTCATACAGAATGAAACTCAACCCCGCGAAGTGTGTCTTCGGAGTAGGAGCTGGGAAGTTTCTAGGATTTATCGTCAACCAGAGAGGGATTGAAGCGAACCCAAAAAAAATCAAGGCTTTGATTGACATGAAGACACCGAGGAGTATCAAAGACGTTCAAAGACTTACGGGGAGAGTGGCTGCCCTTAACAAGTTTGTTTCTAGGGCAACAGACAAGTTCCTTCTATTCTTTAAGGTGCTGAGAAAGGCCTTCCAATGGGATGAAGAGTGCGAAAAAGCCTTCAACCAGCTCAAGTCTTATTTAGGGTCTCCCTTATTGCTATCTCGGCCTATAGCAGGGGAGAAACTATACGTGTATCTGGCAGTCTCCGAATCAGCCATCAGCGCAGCCATAATACGGGAAAACGCTGGGATCCAAAGGTCTGTATATTTCAACAGTAAGGCACTTCAGGGGGTCGAACAAAATTACCCTCGCATGGAAAAACTAGCTTATGCCCTGATACATGCTTCGAGGAAGATGAAGCCTTACTTCCAAGCCCACTCCATGGTTGTCCTCACTGACTCCCCACTAAGACAGGTCCTACATAAACCTGAGAAGTCCGGGCGCTTGATGACATGGGCCATTGAGTTGGGGGAGTACGATCTTACCTACCAACCTAGGACGACCATCAAAGGGCAAGCCCTCGCAGACTTTGTCGCTGAGTTCACATGGGAAGAGGCCGAGGCAGAGAATGGCCTAGAGGGTGATAAAAACCGTGGTGTCTTTCAAAATTCGAAAGAGAGGACACCAAACATCTTCCAAGATCAGGAAGAGATCGCATCCAACGGGGCCAGTAACCGAGTTGCGGAGAACGAGGAAGATCGGTACCTCTTCAAAAAAGGAGCATGACAGAAGGGGTCTTCTCATCGGGTACAGATATTTAGAGCCTCTTCGTTGATGGCTCTTCCTATGACAATGGAAGCGGTGCAGGGTTGATACTCTCAGCTCCAGATAGTGCCAACATTGAATACTCTTTGAGATTCAACTTCCGAGCTTCTAACAATGAGTTCGAGTATGAGGCCATGATAGCAGGTCTCTCATTGGCAAAGACTCTTCGCGTAAAGCGACTCCTACTCCACAGCGACTCAAGGTTAGTTGTCAATCAAGTACTGGGAATCTATGAGGCCAGCGATGAAAGGATGGCCAAATATCTGAAAAGGGTGAGAACGATGTTAGAACATTTTGAAGAGGCAAGACTGAAGAGAGTGCCTCGACAAAGTAACAACCACGCAGATGCATTGGCGAGGTTGGCCTCGGCAATGAAGACAGATGTAAGAAGGACCATTCCGATCGAGGTCTTGGGGAAGGCAACCATTAAGCAAGAAGAGGTGTGTAACCCTTGTCACAATTTGAACTTAGGAGACTCATGGATGGACCCCCTCTTCAGATATATCAGAGAAGGAGAGCTACCTGAATCCAAGTTAGAGAGGCGGAAATTGAGATATAAGGCTGCCAAGTTCTCGGTAGTTGGAGACGTCCTGTACAAGTAAGGATTCCTGCTACCTCTCCTCAGATGTATGCACCCCACGGAAGTTCCCCGGATCTTACAGGAAATTCATGAGGGTCTTGCTCTAGCCACATAGGGGGAAGACCCTTGGCCAAAAGAATCATCACACAGGGGTACTGGTGGCCAACCTTGTCCAAGGACGCTGCGGCCTATGTGAGGAAATATGATAAATATCAAAGATTCACCGCTATCCCTCATCAACCTCATCAGCCTATGACGTCAATCACTTCTCCATGGCCATTTGCAGTATGGGGAATTGACTTAGTAGGACCCTTGCCAAGAGCTGCCAACAATTATAGATTCTTGATAGTTGCCATCGACTACTTTTCAAAGTGGGTGGAGGCAGAGCCGATGATAACGATCACAGAGCAGAAGACCTTCCAATTTATTTGGAGGAGTGTCATATGCAGATACGGCCTCCCAAACACTCTCATCTCGGACAATGGGACCCAGTTCAAGAACTCCTCTATAGAAAAGTATTGCCTAAGAGTGGGAATAAAGCAGTTCTTCTCATCTCCTGGCCGACCTCAGGCAAACGGTCAGACCGAGGTCACAAACAGAACAATTCTCAATGGAATCAAGAAGAGGTTAGAAGATGCGAAGGGAAGATGGACTGAAGAGGTCTACGCTGTGTTATGGGCATACAGAACCACGACAAGGACACCGACAGGAGAAACCCCGTTCATGTTGGCACATGACTCAGAGGCCGTCATACCAACGAAAGTAGCGCTCCCAACTCATAGGATTCAGACCTATGACCCTGATAATAATGGGGAAGAGAGGAGGCTAGACCTAGATCTTATCGAAGAAAGAAGAGAGGACGCGGAGGTCAGACAAGCAGCCTACCAACAGAGGGCAGCGAAATTCTACAACCAGAGGGTGAAGTCAAGACCCATTGTAGTGGGAGACCTAGTGCTAAAGAAGACCTTACAGAAAGCAAACAAACTCCACCCAAACTGGCACGGTCCCTACAAAGTGACAGAAGAGGTTGTGCCTGGCACTTACAGGCTAGAAAATTTAGAAGGAGAACCTTTCGCTAATCCATGGAATGCTGATCACCTAAAGAAGTATTACATATGATGTTGCATAAAGTTGTGTAAATGTACCATCTTGTCATGAAGAGGTTATTAATAAAAGATCAGTTCCCATGGTGGTCCTTGCTTCATTTTGCACTTATGTCATAAATTTATGAGGATAACATCTTAGGTGATTACCTCAGACCTTCATAACACCATTCAGTGGTGACGAGGTCTGAGCACAAACACTATAATGGGATGACCTCAGACCCTTACATCATTAATTTGGTGAGATTAATTATGGGGATAACATCTTAGGTGATGACCTCAGACCTTCATAACACCATTCAGTGGTGACGAGGTCTGAGCTCAAACACCATAATGGGATGACCTCAGACCCTTAACATCATTAATTTGGTGAGATTAATTATGGGGATAACATCTTAGGTAATGACCTCAGACCTTCATAACACCATTCAGTGGTGACGAGGTCTGAGCTTAGACACCATAATGGGATGACCTCAGACCCTTAACATCATTAATTTGGTGAGATTAATTATGGGGATAACATCTTAGGTGATGACCCCAGACCTTCATAACACCATTCAGTGGTGACGAGGTCTGAGCGCAAACACCATAATGGGATGACCTCAGACCCTTAACATCATTAATTTGGTGAGATTAATTATGGGGATAACATCTTAGGTGATGACCTCAGACCTTCATAATACCATTCAGTGGTGACGAGGTCTGAGCTCAGACACCATAATGGGATGACCTCAGACCCTTAGCATCATTAATTTGGTGAGATTAATTATAGGGATAACATCTTAGGTGATGACCTCAGACCCTTATAACATCACTCTGTGGTGACAAGGCCTGAGGTCAGACACCATAATGAGATGACCTCAGACCCTTAACATCATTAATTTGGTGAGATTAATTGTGAGGATAACATCTTAGGTGATGACCTCAAATCCTTATAACATCACTCAATGGTGACGAGGTCTGAGGTCAGACACCATAATGAGATGGCCTCAGACCCTTAACATCATTAATTTGGTGAGATTAATTATGAGGATAACATCTTAGGTGATGACCTCAGACCCTTATAACATCACTCTGTGGTGACAAGGCCTGAGGTCAGACACCATAATGAGATGACCTCAGACCCTTAACATCATTTATTTGGTGAGATTAATTGTGAGGATAACATCTTAGGTGATTACCTCAGACCCTTATAACATCATTCAATGGTGACGAGGTCTGAGGTCAGACTACTAATTTTGTTTAAGCAAACACCATTGCATAAGCTTCAGAGCAAAAACATCACGACATACATTCAATAAAAGAAGATGATCCTCTTCAGAGAATAACACATTCAGAGATTATAAATATTCAGAGGTTACAAAGAATGGAAAAGTAAGAACCATGCTCATTCAGAAATTATAAATGTTCAGGGATTACAAACAAGCTTCACAATTTCAGGGGTTACAAACAATATTCAGAGATTCTCTCTTTAATGGTTTGAGGGGGGAATGCTGGTGTCTTCGGTTTGGTTAAGCTGGACGACGTTGGTCACCTCGGCAACGTCATCATGGTGGTCTGCCCCTCCAACCTCTGTGCCGTCCAATGTGGCAGTCTCGGCAGGCGGGGCAGCCTCCTCCTCAACCTCCTGAAGGGTATGGGCAAGCTGAGGATTAGTAAAGCCAAGGCCTATAAAGTCAAAGGCTTTCAAATTGCTAGCCTCATTCTCCTTGACCGCCGCCCACTTGGTAGTAGCTTTGATACCTCTCTCGAGGTATTCAAAGCCAAAGCCCATAAACTCATCAGAACTTTTATACTCGGCTATTATCCCCTCAGAGGCGTCATCGAGGGCTGCCTTCACGGCCGAGCTGACCTTCTGCTGCAGACTATCATCCTTGTCCTTCAGAGCCGCAACATGGTCCTTCTTAAGCTGAGAGACCTCCTTCTCCAGCCCCTTCACCTTCTTGTCAGACTCACCCAACTCAGACTTCAGGTGGTCAATTTCTGCGTTCAAAGTACTTTGGACCTTCTCGGCCTCTTGACCCTTCTGGATGAAGGGAAACTTCCTCAGAGTCCAATTGGAGAGGTTCTGCATAGCTGCTAGGCCTTGCAGATTTTGTGATCATGAATGAGTCAAAGACAAATCAGAAGTTACACTTAGAAATTACAAAAAAATATGAGGTCATACCTGAATGGATCTGTGGATGCCGAACTCAACCAGCAAGGGAGTATCAAGTGACCGGAAGAAACGCTTATCGGCCTCGGTCATTGTAGAGCCGAAGGCATCTAGGGCCTGCAGACTATGGCCGACGATGCTGTCAGTAATCTTCAACTGCTCTAGACGAGCCGACAAGGCGTCTGCTGAAGAGATGGGGATGCCAGTATCATCACTCTTTTTCTTCTGCCTCTGATCCTCAGGGGCATGTTCATTTGAAGCCATCTTCTTTGTGGCTTGGGGCTTTGAGGCAGAGGGAGGTGGGGGAGGAGCATTAAGGCCTACTTTCTTTGCAAGTCTCGTCAAACTAGGTGCAGCCATTTCCTAGAGTTCGTCTGAGATATCCTTTGGGCGCTCGGCAAAAATTAATAGATCTGAGTTAGAAGATCAGACATAAATAAACTCAGAGGTTCAACTTCAAATAGAAAGCGCTTACCAAGCTCGGAAAGAGGACTTCCACCTAGACCTGTCTCAGAGAGGTAGTGGGGGGTCATCAAGTGTTCGAACTTAACGAACAGACCATGTATCCCCTGATCTTGAAGGGATTTCACCTTCTGAAGGTTTTGCGGGCTCAGGCCAGGGTCGGCCCTCGCAGACATTGTGACCTTACCCCACCTCAGGGGCATCCTCGGCTCTAGAATGGACGAGGGAGCACATGGTCCAAATTCCCATGGTCCAGAAGCAAAAAAGTATCGAGGCTTCTAGTTATGGTTGGAAGTCTGAGTTATTTGAAGCATTTTTTTTTCAGGCTTTGGAGCTACAAAATGATAGTAGCTCGGATAATTTTTGGCTGAGGAAGGGACATAGCAACCTACAAAAACCTGAACTGGGAGGTCTGAGTGGTGGACAACCTTCCATAAGACTATGGCCCCTATTATGACCCTCCAGGAATTAGGGGATAGTTGAGAGGGGGTCAAATTGATATAGGAAAGGATAGATTTGATAATGGGATGGATGGGCAGACGAAACCCCAACTTAAACATCTGTCGTATAAGCAGATCTCGCCGTCTCGGCCATGATAAGCCCTCTCTTCCCTCAGAGGTCTTCTTAGCTTTATGGAGGGACTAATGGAGTACAGATATCTGAAGCAAAGGAGGTCTACCTCAGTTACAGTACTCTCGATCTCGGCCACCTCAGAAACGTCGACATCACTTTCAACGTCATCATCATCTGGCTTAACGTCGGTCGGAGCAGATGTTGATGAGTTACCCGGGAACCTCTGAGCGAACTCGGCACCGATGAAGGCCGACCGAGGAATGGCGTCAAGTGGTGGTGGAATGGCCACACTCGGCTCAACGATCTCAACCTCTGAGGAAGAGGCTGAGGTGCTTGAGTTATTATGGAACGAGGCCCGGCTAGTGACCTCGGCCTGATCAGGGGTTGATCTTCCCGAGTTGAGAAGTCCATGGCCTTCTGGAAGGAATCCACATACATCGGGTCTGAGGTGGAAGACTCAGACTCAAACATCGGTATTGGATCGACAGGAACCTCTCCCTGATTGAAAGACTCCGAGGGATCAGGATATACCACCTTCAGGGTGGTGGAAAGATGGGTCATAGGGAATTCTTATGACCTACGAGCCTCCTCCTGTGCTCTTTCTATTTATCTGATTTTTTTCTAAAGTCTTCTCTCTAAGGGAAGGGAACTCCTCAAGAAGTTGGTAAAGGGGTCTGAGCATCATAGGCATACACTACACTTGGGGAGACTTCCTAAACTACAAACAAGATTAGCTAATGAATTAAGGCAATTTAAAGATCAAACCAAGAAACTTAAGGCAAATACAGTTCGCCTGAAAGTATGAAGTTCTCGCCTGAAAATCCCTAAGCTCGCCGGAAAGCACAAAAAACAGGGAAAAACAGGAAAAAACGAAGGGAAAAAGATGGCAGAGAATACCTGAGGAAGAAGTAGTAGAAGGAAATGAAGAAAACTCGAGTAAATCACCACCAAGGACCTCTGCAGTGGAATCGCGAAGAGAATGCCTTTAGAGAGAGAAACTGTTGGAATGCTATCGCGCAGGAGAGAGAATTGAGGAAGGAGGGAAAAATGAGGGTTCAAAACCCTTAAATATACAGGCGCGATTCCCAAGGCCCATCATTGCCTTGGGAGCCCCAAAGGCGGTTGACAACACACGCTCATATTAGAAAGGCCTCAGAGATGTGTAAATCCCACAGTCACCTGCTCTCACATGTAACTAAGGGCTGGGGGGTGATTGATATGCCCCAAGTGTGACCTCGGCTCGGAGACACCAACCTCGGCCGAGATCATGGCCGACACTGGACAAGCCTTGGGCATGCGGCATCAGCCCTCGGCCATAACAAGGTTGGCCCAGGCCGACACTACCACCAGCCTCTCGAAGCGACATCGCACGCATCACAAGGATCAGCAGCACTCTCGTATACCTGGGAATGGTAACATCGGCCAGATGTAGGCCGGGCTCGCAAGAAGCCTTTTTACCAATATCATCATCAAGATATCAGTTAATGCTCCAAACATACCAGCTCAACCTCGGCTCAGGACGACCTTGTCCATTGTCTCGGCTAGGATTAAGCCGAGGCCTCTATGGCTCATCTCGGATTGAACGAGCAACTAGACTTGTTAACCTCGGCCTCTCCCTGGTCGAGGTCATGCACCAAGCACGGTAGCCGAGCATCTGTTGACATTTGGATAAGGGCACGTGGACACATATCAGTTATAACAAGATTATTCCCTACACGTAGGGAGAATATTTCATCATCATTCCCTACATGTGACAGTGACAGTGATAGATGGCTTTCCCATATTGGTGAGGCAAACACCCACATGCACATTACATGCATGGGGGGTACATTACACCCCCTAGGTACTATATATGGAGGTCATCCTCTGTCTTGCAAAGGATCCGAAATTGGTAACCCTAGCTGAAACTCTGTCTAAAACACACAGTAGAGAGAGAAAGCTTGAAAGACTGTATCCATGGCCATTAGAGCCCTCATATAGTGATATATATATATATATCATACACTTGCACAGTGGATGTAGGCCTGATTGGCTGAACCACTTATATTTCGGTGTAAACCTCTTCTCCTCACCTCCTTCTACTATATGTGTATATCTTCTATATACCTCTATCTTGTCATTGTTGACATGGAATAAGAGCTTACAATCACCTTGAAGGGTGGTGCTGTTTTCAGCGTCATCAGTATCAGAGGCATAAATTATTTTTTGGACCTGCTCGTACTAATATTATGTTTCCTCTAAACCTGCTCGTACCAATGGCCTCCTCATCAAACAGAAATGGCGATAACTACTGCTCATCTCCTACATTGAATTTAAGTCACGTACATCACTATATTTCTATCAAACTGACAAACAAAAATTAATTTTATTGGATAACTCAAATTGAGCCTTTCTCAGTGGCCAAAATCACCTACCTTTTATTAATTGTAGTCGATGCCCATCCGAAGCAGCAGCAGTAAAACTCTTTCTCAAAACATCAAAACATCACTGTATTTCCAAAACCCTAGGCTCTGCCACCGTTGGTGCTACCGGAGCAACCACACGAACGCCATCGCTCTTCTTCTCCTGGTCGTGGTCGCAATCCCCTTAGTCGGATTAGGATTAGGATAAGGGATTTGCGTGAGAGAGAGAGAGAAAGAGAGCGTGAGAGAGAGAGAGAGAGAGCGGGAGGAGATATTCTGAGAGGAGAGAGAGCGGGAGAACAAAAATGATTGAGGGGTTTAATTTTTTTAGGATATTTATATTTTAGTGAAGTGTTCTCAATTTTGGCATACTTTTAGACAGTGCCAAAATTTGGCACGACTTAAAAGTGTGCCAGATTATTATTAAACCGTGCCAAAATTTGGCACAGTTTTAAGCTGTGCTAGATTTTTAATATCAAAGTGTGCCAAATTGGTGTTTTTGGTGTAGTGATTGTTCTTGAAAAACAGTTCGTTCCTGAGGAACAATGAGAGTTATCATGGAATACTTTCACTTTCTCTCATCTAATTCTCGTATCTCTCAATATGAAAATGAATTGAAAATGATATTGCAACATCAAATGTCACATGGACTAGTTACAAATTTGTTTGCCAAAATCATTATTCTAGAACAACAAAATAAATTTGGCAGCAAATAAATTTATTACACGCCAGAAGTGTGGTAATCCTATAAGTCCCAACCACTTGACTCCCTAGAATGGAGGTTAAATAAAATTATACCCAAATAACGCTCCAGGACATTACGCATAACGCTCTAAGAGAGGTTATAAATAAAAGATTCACTTTCTCTAAAATTCCAGAAGAAATTGTTGTCTATGAAAAGACACAAGTCCTTGAAGTGACTATAAAGTTCCTAAAGTTGGCAAAGGTAACTAATATTAATTGAGATATCTATGTTTTATGCATATACGAGAGAAAAGTTGTATCAACAAAGATGATCGTCGCTGATATAATTATATATATTATAACTATACAAAAATTAAAGGGCATTGATATTATAAATCAACGTACTATGAATGAATGTCGACAAATAATATATTGAACAAAACTGAGAAAATGCCATGATGACATAATTCAAGTTTCTTAATATATGTGTTGTATTTGGGACCTGTAGTAGAACTCCAAAAGATATTAACCTTGAAGGTTACGAATGAGTGTTTATAAGAATGTGAAGTGTTAAAACTCAATAAAAAGTGCATGATCTATGACACAAGGTTTTTCGAAGAAACCATAATTGATTATATATGAACATATTATTTCGTTATGACCGTAAATACTTTAAAGATATTCGACTAGTTTAGTAGTTTTTGAAATATATTATATAAGAGTTATGAATATTATAACTACTTATGTATGCAGATCTTATACAAAGAATACATATAAAAATTCAAGAAGGATTTTTCTTACTTGAAGCAAAGATAAGGAGTACGCACTCCAAATGCACTAAGACGTAAATTGTATAGCAGACAATCCAAATGGATATATGTACAACCTTCTTAGTAAATCTTTGTCTAAGCAATGGTATAAAAATAATCATATATTCAAATGTGCCATTATAAAATATCCTTATATGGATGTGCTCCTGAAGAGTTCAATTGAAATGCAAAATATGCAATAAGAAATTAAAAAATGAATGACCTTGGGATAATTGGTTATTATTTGGGTTTGCAGATCAAGTACAATTTATGTTAAACACATATCCATTAGTCAAATGGATTGAAAAGACCTACAATGCCTTATTATATATTAAGCATATAATTTTACTATACCCATGGTCTCTAGTATTTGGATATCAAATTATCCATATCATCCGAAAGAGGATGACAAATATATATTTGGTCTCGAAGTACCATATGTACATGCTATTATAGTATTTGATCCAAAAGTACTATAATTATACGTTATTAATATATTGATATACATGACATAATGCATGATACATGATACATGATACATGATATTATAGCTGCAGTCAATATTTTGGCAATAAATGACTATATTTGACGTGCAAAACATGGGACTAATATCATCATTATGTGATATATTGGTGTAATCTTTTTTAAATCTAACGATCCACGTCAAGTTAGTAATGTACATATAGATTATCTCCATAATTCTCTCAAGGAACAATCAAAGCACTTATGACTTGCCTCAAACGACATATGACCTAACTACTACTTATACAGGTAATGGTGCTTGTATATCTTAAACTCAAAGAAACTACATCAAGGAAAATACAATACATTTCAGTTTCTCTACATCCATGAACTCAAGAAGAGTTATGCAACACATAAACTCTAGAAGAGTTATGCTATTAAAGTCAAACATATATGATAAAGTGACATGTTCATCCCTCTTTACCCAAGTCTTATGGAAGTTGAGCTTATGAAGAAAAATGAAATTAAAGGAAACATCTTATCAAATCTATTCACCGAGTTAAAGAAACATTCAGAAGGTTGTATATGAGATCGGTATGCATCAATTCAATCATCAGAGAAATGCCATAATCAAGGGGAGTATCCAATCAGGGGGAGCTTTTGATCAATGTGAGAATCTAAGAAAATGATATTTCTGACGTGTGCGCGTTGTATTCTTTTTCCTTTTACTATGTTTTTTACCATTGGGTTTTTTAGTTAAAGGTTTTATCGAGACAACACTAAGCGCGCGTAACAATGATTCAATGATTACAAAAGTTATACTCTTTTCCTTCACTTTGATCTTTTCTCATTAGGTTTTTCCTTAGTAAGATTTTAATGAGGCAATAATCATTGGATAGTGGATACAGTGTACATTCAAGGAGAAACGTTATAAAATGTGTATTAAGTGGATGCCTACTTGTATTCTAGTCCACTGGTATTTCAAAATTATTAAGGGGTTTATTGGATTACCTTATTTTATACTATAAATAAGGGTCATACCCCTTGAGTATCGACATATTAATGAAATGAAAGACTCACTCCTACTAAATTCTCTCTGCAATCCCTTTATTTTATAAAAGACATAAATCAACAATAAATAGTTTCAAATTCTATACACTTTTAAACTCGCCCACCTGATCCATCTGTTGAAAACATTGTATAATGAACAACTCTAATAGTTTTTCCATAGTCATCCAATAAAGGTTCCTCCGTATGTACTTCCACTATTAAGGAAAAAGGACATATATGATCAAGAATTAATAGATAATTATTAAAATCATACATGGATGTAAACATAATAGTACCAGTAATCACAATTCATCGAAATTTTCACCAAATTTAAACTTAACTTCAATGTCTTTCAAACATCATATATTAAAATGACAACTTAATATCAAACCAACAACCATAAATATAACACAAAGCACCCATTAATATATTCTACTATTCTATATAAACTTAGTACACAAATAAAATTTGAAATCCCATATCATATAATAAATACTATAAATAAAACAATGAGTACACCTACTCTGAGCCAAAGGTATCTGAGTTGGTCTCCAAGATCAGATTTCAAGGTATAGACAAATGATGAATCCAAAACCCGTAAAAGAGTGGCATCTACATTGCCAAAATATGTTCATTGATTTATTTCTTAAACATGTTACAGTGGTAAGTAGAGTATGTAGATAAGATCATCCATATTTCCAAACACTTTAATGTAGATAGGATCTTGGTAACTATTTGTTCTTCTTTGGTTCTTCACCCCACATATTTTTTCAATCTTTAATCCAGGGACATAAATAAAAAAAGGGAAACCAGGCTGATTGTTGGATTATTCAACTTCACACCCTAATTCGATGCAGCTCAAAAATAAAACTTGTGTTAGGCACACAGTCTCAAATGCACCTCTTCTAGTCAAATCACAAGCTAAATCCGGTTAGTCTGATTTTTATCGAGTCAAACTAGAGCAACTAGTTACCTCCGTTATCTCTCTCTATCTGTTAGAGTTTTTTTCTCTATCTATTAGAGTTTCTTTCTCAAATATCTATTGTTCTATACTTTCTACTCCTTCACTTCCTTTATCCTGTCTATAATTTCTTTTCTGTTCTAATCCTTCACCTCTTTATCCTGATTATTTCTATTAGATCCTTCTCATCACTTTCTGATTTACCTCCTGATTCTGAGTTACTTGGGTCCTCCTGATTTTCTGTGTGGTTGTGGAGTTTCGCAGAGTTCCTCATCTTGTTTCTCTGTTTTCAGTTTTAATATGTCTTTCTCTCTTCCAAAATCAACCAGCATAATAGGAGAGGGTCTGTCTTCTCTCATTGGGAAGGTCATTTCCTCTAGAAGTTCCAACTTGGCCCAGATTGATGGCCTTGTTTCTAACGTTTGGAAAGCAAAAGGAGAAGTCAAAATTGCCAAAAACGAGTTCAATACCTTCAGTTTTGATTTCAATAATGTGTCAGATGCTAATAGAATTCTGGAGCTCTCTTCTTGGTCGCTTTCTAATGGTTTACTTGTCTTAAAAGCTTGGGATGAGAGACTTTCTGCAGATGATATTGGATTCAGCACTTTTGATGTCTGGGTTCGTGTGCACGGACTCCCCAAAGATAGATACAATGTTGAAAGCGGGAAAGTTATCGGCCAAATATTGGGCAAGTGCATCCAGGTTGACTTAAAGCCTAGCCTTTATTCATATATGAGGCTGAAGGTTAGCATGCCAATCAAAGACCCGCTGGTTAGAGGATTCACAATGCAACGTGATGAAGGGGATAAATGGATTAGTTTTTCTTACGAAAAAATTAAAAGATTTTGCTTTAATTGTGGGAGGATTGACCACGTTCAAGAAGAATGCTCTTCTCATACAATACCTGTTATGGACTACGAGATTGCATTTGGTAGCTGGATGACAGCCTCATCTTCATTCAAAGAGTCCATGGATATTTTCCTCAAGAAACTACAGTGCTGCACTTCCCCATAGTGTTCCACCCAGTTAATTAATGGCATTAATGTATCCCCAACCACCCCATTACCAAATCTATCCAATAACCCATCCCATACCATCACTAGAAACCCTGTCAGTTGTCCTTTGTTTAATGCTGGCCAGCTAAGTACAGGTCCTTCAAACTCTTTGGTCGAGAAAAAAGCCTTTAACACAGATAGTTCTTCAATGCACACTGACAACTTGGTCCAATATGACCATACTATCTCTGATAATGCTTGGGTGGTGGAAGAGGAATGTCTTATCTCATTAAATACCAAGACTGCAAACTAAGAGAACCTAGAAGGTCAGTATACTATCATAAACACACCACCTCTTTCCTGCTGTCCTATGCTAACTACCCATTCAATTTGTACATCCCCTAGATTTTATCATATTGAAATAGCATCTAAAGAAATCGGATCCCAACAAATAGTTACCCAAAAACCTAACTTTGAACCTGAAATACCTAATGTTCCCAACCCCATCAATATAATCCCTCCCATCTCTAAAGCTAACCTTCCATCCTTTTCTAACAGACACCCACAAAAAGCCAAAATCCATGATATTCAAATTCCTAAGACTAATCACATCAACCCAAACCCAGAAAACCAATCAGAGAAAAAGATTCAACATCTTAAAACTATTTGGCCTAGTTCATCCACTGGAGAAAAATCTCAACCTTTTCAAACACCCAACCTAACCTCCCAAATAGATGTGAGTTTCAAACCAACAACAACTTTCACAATAGATTTCCCAGAGATAACAAACTCAATATCCTTTGCTCATCAACCTCCACCACCCATACTCTATAACCTGTCACCATTTTCCATCCCAACAAGCCTTGCTTTGAGCCCTCAGGGGTATGTCAACTCCCAAATTCCTATATATGAGCCAAATCTACAAGAAACTAGTGATGTATCATCTTCCAGCATTAGATTTTCCAATAGAAACAAAGGAAAAGAGGTTGACAGCTTGTGTAGCTATCTGTATCATGATTTCGTCAACATGTCTATCCAAAAAAGGAAACTTCCCCCTTCTTTCATGGATCCTGAACCCAACAAAATGCATAAAGAGAAGTCGTGGAGGCCTGGTACTAAAGTTATTTTGCAGTCTATCCCTTTGGAGGGGTCGGATTTGATGCAAATCCACCAATCTGAGGCACCTGGTTTAAATAAAACAAAGAGGAAAGTTGTCAAAACAAAAACCAGAAAAAAAAAATAATAACTGAAGTGGAGATGGTTGAATATACTGAAGAGAATTTGGTGGAAATTGCAGTTAATATGAGCATGTCATCAAATATCAATATGATAGAGGGGTGACCGTCGTGGACCCTTCAAGAGCAATGATTCTTCTAGCTTGGAATTGTCAAGGACTTGGCAAGTATTTGACAATTCATTCTCTTCAAAACTTGTGTGTTTTGAAGAGACCAGATGTTTTTTGCTTGTTTGAGACAAAAGCTAATAGTCTTAGAATCAATTATGTAAAACAGTTACTCAAGTTTGATGAAGCTACTAGTGTGGATCCTGTTGGTTTCTCTGGAGGAATTTGCTTATTATGGAATAACCACATTTCTTTATCCTTTCTCGAGTGCTCTAAGGATTTTATTGACATCATTATTTCCAATGATGATGTTAGTGTTCCTAATTTGAGGGTCACTTTCACATATGGGAGCCCGAATTTTGCTTTCAGAAAAGCACAATGGGATAGACTTATTATGTTGGCGGGTAACATTAACATCCCGTGGATTTGTTTGGGTGATTTCAATGATATCTGTTCCCAAGATGAAAAGGAAGGTACCTTACCTAAATCAGATAGAGAAATAGTCTGCTTCAATAACATGATCAATAGTTGCCACTTATTGGAATTGGAGTCAAAGGGATGTAAACTTACTTAGAACAATAAGAGGAAAGAGGGGGATAATGTTAGAGAAAAGCTTGATAGGGCCTTTAATAATGTGGAGTGGAGCATAAATTTCCCCAATACTGTGGTTACTGCTTGTCCGGGTATTGGTTATGATCATAGCCCCATTGTGGTGGAATGCAGTCACAAAGCAAGTAAGAAGAAATGATGTTTCAAATTCGAGGTGTTTTGGCTTGAGGATGAGGAGTGTCATGATGTCGTTAAGAAGGGATGGGCTTGCCCTGTCTTGGGATCTGATATGCATAGGCTATCTTCGAAGACCTTTAGTACCAAAGCTGCCCTTTCTAGATGGAGTAAGAAGAAATTCATTAACTCGAAGATTCAAATTGTGAAGTTACATGAGCAATTGGGTGTCATTCAATCTTGCGATATGAATGATTATTTTGATGGTATTTTTAGAACCATTACCAACAACATCAAAGCTTTATGGATTAGGGAGGAAAAATTCTGGGCTGTTAGATCGAGAGTGAAGTGGCTGAAATGTGGGGACAAAAATACTAAATTCTTCCATGCTACTACTGTTCAAAGAAATCAGAAGAAACTCATCACTAAGCTCAAAGATTCGGAGGGTGTATGGCTGGAGGATTTTGATTCTCTGGAGGTTCATATTATTGATTATTTCAAGGATCTTTTCTCTTCAGACGGGCCCAAAGACACAAGTTTGGTAACTAATCTGATCCCCTACATTGTTTCAGATACTATGAATGTTAATATTATTAAATCTGTTTCAATCGAAGAACTTAAAGTTGCTGTTTTTGATCTGGGTCCCTCTAAGGCTCCTGGGCCTGATGGGATGCCGGGTTTTTTCTATCAAACTTTTTGGGAAGACATCAAATGGGATTTACTCAAGGCTGTTAATAATTTTTTTTTATATCTGGGCACTTACTTAAACAGTTTAATGAAACAAATATTATTTTAATCCCTAAAAACCCTAACCCTGAAGTTATTAGCTAGTTTAGACCTATCAGTTTGATTAATTTTTCCTTTAAGGTCATTTCTAAAATCATGGCTTCCAGGATTAAACCTATTATTGAATCTTTTGTCTCTCCCCACCAAAGTGCTTTTGTTTCGGGTAGACTTATCCAAGATAACATTATTGTTGCTCAGGAAACTTTTGCTTACCTTAGGAGAAAAAGATTTGGTAATTCTTTTGACTGTGCCCTGAAACGTGATATGAATAAAGCTTACGATAGAATTGAGTGAGAGTTTCTTAAACAATCTCTTTTAAGATTGGGTTTTTGCATTAAATGGGTAGAGTTAATTATGGAATGTGTCTCAACCGTCTATTTAAAAGTCAATATTAATGGGGTGTGTGGAAAGAGTTTCTCTTTTTCTAGGGACCTTAGGCAAGGAGATCCTCTTTCTCCATTTCTTTTCATCATTGTGGCTAACAACCTTTCCCTTATCATCAATAAATCTATGGATGAAGGTCGTCTTAAAGGGATCAAATTAGCTAATCATTACCCTCCTCTATGCCATATGTTATTCGTTGATGACTCCCTTTTCTTTTTCAAAGGTACTATTGGGGAGTGTGTTAATCTTAAGAATTATTTGAACTCCTATCGTTATGTCTCGGGGCAAAAAATTAACCTGTTGAAATCGGGTCTTGTTTATAGTAAAAATATGTCCATTTATCTTTGTCAAGCTATGTCCAACATTCTTATGGTTCCTATTCTTGATAAACTAGGTAAATATCTGGGTCTCCCCACTATTTGGGGGAAATAAAATAAAGAAACTCTTTCGTGGCTTAGAGATAAAATAATCAACAAAATTGGGGGATGGAAAGAAAAATTTCTTAATCAGGCGGGCAAAGAAATTCTTATTAAGGCAGTATTGTAGGCTGCCCCTGCCTATGCCATGTCCATTTTTCAATTTCCCAAGGGTTTTTGTAGAGATTTATCGGCAAAAATTGCAAACTTTTGGTGGAATAAGAACATTTCGAGTAAGGGGATCCATTGGAAAGATTGGGGGACCATTTCTGAACCAAAGTGTCAAGGTGGCCTTGGTTTTAAGGATTTCGAAAGACAAAACCAAGCCCTTTTTGCCAAGCAAGCCTGGAGGTTGCTAACTAACCCAAACTCTCTTTGGGCAAAGGTCCTCAAAGGCATCTATTTCCCTAATTGCAGTTTCTGGGAGGTTCCTAGCAATAGGAAAGGCTCTTGGATTTGGAATAGCATTATGCATGGTAGAAAAATTCTAAAGGAGGAAGTTATTTGGCAGGTGGGTAATGGGAAAGATATTAACATTTGGGGTCCTAAATGGATTGGTAATAGATATGCCCCTAAGCCTCTTATTCAATCTCTATGTTCCAAAGTGAGTGACTTAATTTCTTTTGGTCCTTTTGTTTGGAATAGAGATCTTATTGTGTCTATCTTCCGCGAGAGTGTCGCTGAAGCAATTTTTAGAATCCCTCTTTTTGATGTTAATGATGTTGACACTGCTATTTGGCCTCACTCCATTTACGGTTCAATAAATGTGTCTTCTGCTTACCATTCATCAAAAATTCCAAATCCCATTCCTTATAATCAAGCCCAGTCTCCTTTTATCCCTAATCCGAGTTTATGGTAGAATATATGGAATATAAAAGCTCCCCCTAAAGTGATTTTTTTTCTATGGAGATGTTGTCAAAATAGTTTGGCTGTCAATTTCTCATTATGGAAGAAAAAATTGAAAAATAGTCCTATGTGCCCTATTTGCCACAAAGAAAAAGAAACAATTGAACATCTTTTTTTTTGTAATTGGACATCCCGTCTTTGGAAGATGTCCCCCTTACCGTCCAATGTGCTTTTGAATTTTTCTAATAGGGTGGAAGAGTGGATGTTAGGGGTTCTGGAATCTTTGCCTGTTTGGTGTGGTTTTAATGTGGATGCAAAATCTTTATTTGCTTCTATTTATTGGATGATTTGGAAGACAAGGAATGATGTTATTTTCAGGGCTTCTGATATCTCTTTATCCAATGTTATTTCTAAAGCTATGTCTTTAGCTGTCAGCTACAGTAAGAGCTGTAAGGATGTTGTGCCCATTTCGAGGACAACTCCTCTTCGTCCTAATTTGAATTCTCGTGTTTGGCTACCCCTCCTGCAAATTGGCTCAAGTTTAACTGTGATGGGTCTTTTATTAATGTATCAAATATTGGATCTTTTGGGTTCATTTGTAGAGATAGTGAAAGAAAGATGGTGGATGGACAAGTTTACTCTGGGTTTTTTGCCATTTCTGCCTTGGAGATGGAGGCTAAAGCTGTGGATCTTGCTTCTAATTTTATTGTTTGTAATCACTTAGCAAATATTATTATTGAATCTGATTGCAGCAATGTGGTATCGTGCATCAACAACCCGTTAGCAACTATATGGAAAATTAACAAAATTGTAAAGAAAGCTAAAGATCTTACCAGGGATAACTCTTCGATTCGACTGAAGCTCGTCAGTAGATCGGTCAATCGGGCGGCTGATTGGGTGGTGAAGATGGCTTCCAGGGCTCTCCTTCCTCCCAACTGGGTTTATGATGTTCCTCCTCAATTAGGAGATATTCTGCGTCATGACCGTGTCAATGATTCTGATCGGACTGGTATTGGCTGAAGTTCCCCTGAGGGTTGGGTTTTCCCATGTTTGTTTTGTATTTCTAGATCTAGTAGTTTGTTTTTCCCCTATGTTTTGTTGACTGTTTTTGCTGACTGTTTTCAGCGATTTTGTTTGGCTTATTGCCATCGTTTGTGTGAGGCTTTTGTTGGTTGGATATGTCTGTTGTTTGTACTCTTGATGAAATCTATGTATAGATGTTAAAAAAAAAAAAAACTACAGCAACTTGTGGTTTCTTGTATAGTCAAATTAACTCATTTTACATCCCATGGATGTAGTAATATTCAGTACAATTACTCCTAATTTGTTGTTGCTGAAAACAATGAAGAACAAAAACCAATTCAATATAATAAAAGTGTACAGAGATATAGAAACTTATAACCGACCATGAAATAGTGTACTTCTTCCTCATATATCTCACTAAGTCTTGGTGTGTTGAAAAGCTAGAAGTCATGCCTAAACCAAATCACAACACGTACAAAGTTTATATCAAGAAGAATAAATTAACTGATTCCACAACACTCACGTACACTCACGTACACAACATATAAATCCAAAGTGTATATCAAGCAGTTAGAACATCAACTAGCCCAAGAAATAAAGCAACCAATTTTAGAAATTTCTTACAACTAGGGAGGAAGACACTTGCAATGAACCAACTGCTTATGTTTTTGCTTCGTTAGTTATCTGTGTTGGATAACCAATGCATCAAGTACAAGTTTTTTATATGACCTCTCAACAACTTTCTCCTCAATAGTGTATTATTCAAGTCAATTAAAAAGAACCAATGCATTAATACATGATCATCCCAAACAAATCAAATTGTATAGCCAGGTTCCTTTTGAATTTAGAATCTTGGAACCTTAAAATTTTGATTTATAATTTTACAGTGTGTAGTACTATAAATTGACTACAATCAATATAGTTCAATCACAATGAAGAATCAATTATAGCATTGGCAAGTGAAATATTATATACAATAAAAGAACCAATTTCCATCAATGAGTCATTCAAACCAAAATTTAATTTAACTACGATAGGGACAACCAGTTCATTAGGAATTATTTTCTATTATGGTAATAATAGATACTGTTTTACAAAAACCTTTGCAAAATGTCGTAGGTACATCTTTAACATTATTAACATGAAGCAGTTTCCCACAAATTGATACCTCGTTCTCATCCAACATGTGCTTTTACCAATTAGTCAATTACCATTGCCTTATAGAATAAATGGGTTTCAATTTTGCATTATTTTCTTTAGCAACAAACAAGCCTCTATACCCTTGCAAAATTAACTGTTAAATTTTGATTATCTTTTGGAGTTAGGTTAGTCAAAATGACAACAAACTCAAACCTGTTCTGACTAGATCAAAGAACAATATTTTTTGAACATATTCCATTACTGATATAATTAAAGACCAACTCGGTTGTTCTTAAAGTATATACGCACACACAACGGCGGATCCCGGATTACAGTTCAATTGGGGCGAAATCGGTTTAAAATTACATATGCGAAAGTTTCGAGTGTTGCAGGCGGTTCGGGGGCGGGAGCCCTTGAGGTGATTGTTTTTTGGGTTATTTCTAATTTTAAACAAATTATAGCTCTATAATGCTCAAACAACTCAATCATTATTAACAATATCTAGTTAATTTCTCCATGACTTCCTATTTTAAAAATACCGCATATTTCAGACTACATATATCACCACATTTTTAAATTGAACATTGAACAACTTCAAATTAAACTACACATACATACAAAAAATTAAATTGAACAACTCCACATACAAAAAACTAAACAACACAACTCCACATACATAAAATTTCTACCACATACAAAAAAAATATAATACATAAAAATAATACCTGAAATGAATATTGAATAACTTGTACTGAGAGGCTGGAGTCGACAGTGGAGCCTATATTAGAGGTATATCTTGAAGTTTTAAATTTTACCAAAAAAACCCTATATTTTTTTTTGAAAAATCCAACCGGGGCCACCGCTGGAATCTCATACCCATCGCAGAAAATATAAAACAAGCGCTCATATGGCCTAGGACTATATCCACCCTGCATTCATTAGTGAGGGGGCTTCACCTTACGCACGAACTTTCCTTATGATGTCATTTAGAAAGGTGTGTTTAAACCATTTCATTAATTTCCATTGCATGATTTAGTAAATTATCATTTACTTTATCCGTTTACATTTTATCAAATGCATTATGGTTATCCGGAACTACACATGCCTCACATCATTATAATAACCTCGAAGAATATTCAAACTCCCAAGTTATTTTCCCAAGTATCCTTTTGGACTTTATAATAAACCATCATACATCACATTAACTTCTAAAGTCTCCAAACACGACTTAGTAATCTCCTAGACACCTACTTGTTGAAAAAGGAAAGTAATGCCTAAACATCACTTCGCGCAACCTCGAAATAATCCCCATGTAACCCAATTCTAGACTAGGGTAGTAAACTAACTAACCTAGAACTCTAGGAATCTAAGTTTACTTCACATAAGAGGGTTCCTATGTCCTAAAACTAGAGAAAAGGGGTTAAAAATGAAAAAGAAAACAAAATTAAAAATGCAGGATTTTCGAATCGATTCGGCCAGAAAGTATGGGATTCTGCATAATTGCCGAATCGATTCGGACCCTCCGAATAGATTCGATCAGGGAAATTGGGTTTCTGCATAAATGCCAAATCGATTCGGACTAGGCCGAATCGATTCAGTTCACCTAATCCTGGAAACTGTCCCTGGGCGAATCGATTCGGCCCTGCGAATTTTTCCACTTTTGGCTATGGAGTCTTGGACTCCAAATTCACCCCAACACAAAACCTTTCAAGCCAAGCTCATTTATTTCCACCAATACACCATAAATACTACCAACTACTACTACAACCATCAATAATCATCCAAATCAGTCTTTAATGATTCAAGACCCATAAATACACAAAACCCTAAACTAATTAAACAATGATCAATACATCATTATCACAACTAATCATTTATCTTAAACAACATATAGCAAGTAGGAAACTTGCCTCAAACTAGCAAATGCAGTTTTTTTCTTGTGTAGAAGCAAGAATCCCTCCTCAATCTTCTATGTAGATGTTTATATTTCTTCTTTATGATGATTGTACTGTCTGTGACCCGATAGCTTATTCGGGTTTATTTTCTTTAGTATACTCGTTTTATTTTAATTCGAGTATTTTCTTTCATCATGGTACTTGTGTGTACTCTACTGTTTCCACCTATTCTATATTGTGGGTTTGTTGTCTGTTGTATGTTTTATTTAATTTTAGCATCCGCTTTTGTAGTTTCAGGTAGTTAGCCTTATTTGATTTAGTACAGTCTGTTGGTGCTGAGACTGAGCCATCTGAGATTCCTGATTTAATGTACTATAGGGCTGGCCACCCGTTATTATTTTAAGAGGGTTGTCACAGTATATCCCCAGGTCATAGTGTCCGTAATATGGGTGAGGAGGTTATCTCACTTTCAGGTAGGAAATATGACCACCTCCAATGTTTATGTTTTGTCTAAGTTCGCGAGAGAGTCCGACTTGGGGTAACTAGGTTAAGTGAGCACACCTGGTATAATAGCACTTTAGAGGAAATCATCCGACAAGGGTATACTCGGAAGGATGGATATACATGAGATACATGTGTGAGTGTTGTGGTATAATTACGTATATGATAGTATAGAAAATTATATATGGGTATTAAATACATGTTGCGAGAATGAATGTATTTTATATAACTAGTGAGACTATTATATAGATTATTTAACAAGGATGATTTATGGAAGACAAACATGGGATTGTTGTATTATAAATTTTACGTATATGATGGGAAAAAGATTATATACGACATTAAATACATTAGTGAGAAATTGTATTTATTTATATAACTTGTGTCACGATTATATGATTTTATATGAAGGGAATTTATTAAGTTAGTGTGAGGGATAACTTATAACCCATGAATAATAATACTCGGTTTAGAGTACAATGGCAAGGGGAGATTATACCAGGACTAGTTGGACGGGGTAATACAACTAGGTGGGGTTAAGGAAACCGTTAGGTGTGCACATTAGTGGAAGGGTGAGTATGTCCTCAAGAAAGTGCGACACTAATTTAAATATGAAGCGCATTCATACATTTTTAATTACTACAGTTAATTCAGTTGCTAAATATTTTCAAAATATTTTGGGTTCTAACCCTTGCTATAAAACTATTTTCAAAACCTTTTAGGTGTCCAGCCACAGGGACGTCAATCTTGAGATTCTATTCCAGGGACACTAGCTGCGGCACATGTGGATGCTAGCAGGAGCTTGGATTAGATGCATCGTTCATTCCTTCCTAGAGTAGGAATCATCTATCAGTTTTAGTTTTACTTAGGGCTTGTCGCCCAGACTTTTCAGTACAGTTTTCAGATTTATTTATTGAGTTGTTGGATGATTGTTATTGGACTATTTACTTTGGTGGCCGATGGTTTATTCGACAAGTAGTTTAATTATTTATTCAGTTGATTTGATTCAGTTGTTGTGAATGGTTTACATATATATATCCACATGTTATTTTCTGGTTTAAATAAAAAGTTAAAATTTGGCACCGACTTTTTGGAATACTAGGTGGCTAGTAAGTTTGAAAAAAAGGTTTTCGACAGTGATGCTAAGAATGAATCAACTGGGATTCCTGTTTTAATTTGATATTAAACTGATCACCCGGTATTTTATTTGGCGGGGTGTCACAAAAGCCATGTCGTTTAAACGACCTCCACATGTTGTTTGATCCTTTTAAACAAAAGGTAAGGATTCACACGACTCTCCACAATCATTATCTCATAATAAACGAAGTTAAAACATTTTTAATAAAAATAATATTTTAAAAACATTTTTCGAGTCCCATAAATATTACGCATTCATACCTGAGAGATCGGAGTGCAGTGAAGACGTAAAACGTGCACCAAAATAATCTCAGCATAATAAATCTTTGAAGCTTGGTCATAACATCTTCAATAAACGTTATGTCATAGACTGTGTGGTATTGTGACAATAAAAAACTATCTATGGCTCAAAAATAATGTTTTGTTCCGGAAATAAGTCAAATACTTACAATGGACTCAATTGGAAATTTTGTCCTTACAAATACCCCCTTTGATTATTTCGAGACAAAACCCAAACTATAAAATGCCTAAGCCAGTCCGTTAAACCGATGACACCTAAATCCCATCCCATAATACTCAAAATAAAAAATTACAAGACATGACTAGTAAATATTGGTCCGAAAAGCATGAGTTGTTTGAATGTGATGTAGTCTTGAAATCTTGACTCGTTGAAGAATACCTACACATATAAAACAGATAAATTCCCCGTAAAGTATGGAAGAACAAATGATATAAAAATATCAATATGTGAAAACAAACCATTTGATAAACACGTGAGCAAAATATTTTGATACCGATATGAAAACAACATTGAAATCAGGATATCAAATTGTGCAGACTAATTAATACCAATATATAAGCATGAAAGCATATGATATCAATTTGTAATGCAATAATAAACTATGTTCTCAAAACTGCCCCCCTACATTACATACATCTCTCCCCCTTTTTGTCTCTAATAGACAATAAGAGAAAAAGATAAACAAACATAAAATCTAGCAAGAATAATCAATGAAGGGTATCTTGATAAACATATGTATATAGCCAGCTAAACATAATCACAATGTCCTAAATCGTAACTAGCAAACAATATTCACATGAAAGAAATTATCAAAATCAGTAATGATGTGATTAAACGAATAATGAGGATAAAATCCATTAAGCATACAAACTATGGTTGTGTCTTTAATATTCGAACTACTAGTACAAGATGAGCCATTACCATCACTACTCAAACTACTAGAGTCATTTAAATTATTTTGCAACTTCAAAATTTTGGACTCAAGCAAAAAATTAGACTCCTCAAATTTTTGGGACTCCTTCTTCAAATTTTTACTTACCCCTAGAAGGTTATCCCCCCCCCCTCTCAATGTGAGTAAACCTATCCCTAAAAGTCTTCTCACGTGCCACAAAATCATTAATTAAACTAGTTTCATCAATGGCACAAACTATAGAATTTTTCAAGTCCTCCAACCCTTTTTCTAAAATAAGGACTCTATTATCACTCTCTTTCTTGGACAAAATTAAAGATTTAAAATCATCATACAAAGGTGAAAACTTCTCACGAATGATATCTCTTTGAGTTTGAAATGTTTGCAAATATTCAATCACATGTTTAAAACGAGAATTTTCTTCTTCAAGAATTTCAATACGTTTTGCAAACTTGAAATTCACAAGATTTAATTCATCAAAAATTTATGAATCCATCGAGAGAAAAATAATTCAAGAGTGATAAACAAATACGACTACCAAAAAAAACACAAAACAAGGATTTACAAAATAAAGAAGTGTTTCTAGCTCTGATATCAATTTGTAGGCCCCCTTTTTCTTTCGAATGTGTTTTAAGGATGTCAAAAATCACTTTATGAGGCTATCGTTCGAACGAGATAGCAATGTCATTTGAATGACAAAGCCATGTCATTTGAACGATCACCACATGTCGTTTGAACGACTGTGAATATCGTTTGATACTTGTAAACAAAAGGGAAGGATTTGCACGACTCTCAATAATCATTATCTCAGAATAGACAAAGTTAAACATTTTCAAATTATATTTAATAAAAATAACATCCTAAAAATATTTTTCGAGTCCCATAAACATTACACATTCATACCTCAGAGATCGGATTGCAATGAAGATGTGAAACGTCCACCAAAATAATTTCGGAATAATAAATCTTTGAAGCTTGGCCGCAACATCTTTAATAAATTTTATGCCATAGACTGTGTGGGATTGTGACAATAAAAAAATAATCTATGACTCTAAAATAATGTTTTGTTTCGAGAATAAGTCAAATACTACAATGGACTCAGTTGGAAATTTTGTCCTTACAAGTCTTTAGTAAAATAAATGATTGAAAATTTACGCATTTACCCACTCGCATATTGTATATTTGAGAGTTCAATGTCTTTATCTTATCTCAATAGTGGCCTCCGAACATTTAGCCTCATTTCCCCCGGAAACTTACACATCCTCAAATTAAGCAACATGTTACATAAATGAAGGAACTAATGTTAAAGAATAATATAAAGAAATGGATGTTAAATAATCCTTATGATTTTGCCTTGTAGACTATGGAAAAAACCCACTACTTTTTTATCTGCTAGCAGCGAACTACCATTAAATTTTCACCCGAAAATATGGATATCTAGAAAATTCTACAAATTCATCATCCAATCAAATATAAAAAAACCTAACAAGAAAATAAAAGGAAATATTGGTTATAGTCTTGATAGAGAGGGAGTAGAAAACCCCTAATTTGAAATCAATAATACCATATTGTTTTCTCTAAAGAATTGAAACCTTGATTTAAAAGAAATTAAAACCATTTTTAAAACCATATTGAGGTTGCAAGACAAATATAGCTACAAAAATGACTACCAAACCATCATCACTCATCAAAACTAGAATATCAAAGAACAAGAATAAAAATAGATGAGATTAAGAAACACATAATGGAGGAGAAGATAAAAACTCATAGGAGAGAATCCCTCGTCAATGAATTTATTTAGTGAGGAAATAGGAGTCGCGATGAGGATTGGGAGTGGTTGTGAATTATGATGCTAAGGATTTTGAGCGAGTCAAAGAGAGATTGTGTGTGGAACTTGAAATCACGAACTAAAAAATCAAAGACACGCTAATGATGAAATGTTAATATATTTAACCATTGCAAAATAAGTGTAGGCAAGTGATAATGTTCATATGTGTTGTTGTAGCAGTATTGTAATGGTTTTCGACATTTACAAATCTTTCAAGCATTTGTAAGTATCCAAAGCACTTCTAAATTAGATTATATAATCTGTTATTAAATTAACATTATGGTGTGGTGTATGTTAAAATTCTTAAAGTTCAAAAACCCTCGTAATACCACTACTCCACAAATATGAACTTGTATGTCGAAAACCTAGCGTTAAACAAAGATATGTAAATTTAAAAAAATTCCCCACGTAGATTTAACAACATTGATATGTGGAACAAAGGATATATGGAGAAATATATGAGCAAAATTTAATTTTGAATAAGATCAGTAAAGCCCTCCTTTGTGTAGTAAAGTCAAACTTTCCTTAGTGTGGTCGAATAGTTAAACTCAAAATTCTTGTAGTCGTCACATGAGGATAACCCTCCTTAGCACCATTCTTCTCGAACCAATCCGAAGACTCCCTTTGCTAACATCATAAAGATATAAAGAAACACAAAAATAAGCATATAATAAAATAATAGTAAATATAAATTCATACCCGCTCGTTTAATACTCACAACATAAAAACCATACCTTTGAGCACCTAAAAAGATAAACTTTAAGTCAAGGAAGTTTAACCCCAAACATCAAACCTTGAGCACCTTGAAGATCCTCCCATTTATGGTGGTGGGTGCCTATATGAAATTCGCAAAGTTAAAAGTAATGATGGACATTACTTACTGCACCTGTTAAATAAATCCAAATAATTAAAGCACAAGCTGAAATAAAGGGACAAATGCTTTGTTTAAAAGTGTTTTTGATACTACTCATATTCATTATTTTTCGTTAGGTAAGGCTCTACTAGCTTGACCTAATCATGATAAAGATAAAAAGGTAAAACATCAAAAAATATTTTTTTCACATATGGCCGCAATAAAAAAATTACAACGGAGCAGATCTTGTAAACTGAAGAGAGATATTGGAGTGGGTTTTGAGAGAGTGAGATGAGGAAAGATGTTAAGTTAAAAAAAAAGGTAATGGAAAAAAGGTGGGCATGATAGAAGAGATATGAGGTTTGAATTTTGAAACTGATGAAATATCAACTTGTAGTAGGTTGGTGACAATATTTAGGTGTTGTTTGCTTTTACCTCATAAGTTTGAATTTGAACCATTCAAGCATAAGAGGTATTAAATAATATTTGTTTTAAAAAAAAGTTAAAAGACTAACGACTATGGTTGCCTTTGAATGATTAAGAGGTAAGATAACCTCTGAATTTGAACACTATGACTAAATACGTCCATTTAAAGGTACATTCAGACCTAAAAATAAACATACTTTTTATATTTATATTTCAGACATCAGAATCACTCTTCAGACTGAAAATGAACAACACTTTAGAAATAACCAATTTTAACATGTGAATCACAATTTAGCCATGGTTTTCTTAAGTTTCATCTATCATTCTTGGCCATTTGATTTTCACAAAATTCTAAAGCTGATAAACTCCCATCCCTCTGATTACTTTTATAAGCTAATGAATAATAAAATACCATTCTCCCATCTTATACAGATTCTCTCATATTATAAAAAAAAATCATACCTAGTGCACAAGGCTCCCACTTAACTACAGGGTTTGGGAGAGGCGGATGTCAGCTGGATTTAACCCCATATATGGAAAGACTGCTCATATGTCTCGAAGTTAAGACTAACCATAGCTTGGGCGAGGGCACTTGCTATCGCACCAAGGAACGACCTCTTGATCCCCCCATTATATATATATATATATATATATATATATATATATATCACCAATCGTGTATGAGTGTCACCAAGACCCACGCATAATAATTTATTAGGCTTTCTTTTTATAGACGATTACTAGATCTTCTCTTGTAGCGCACAAAAATTAATATCCTATATGCTATATACATCAACAAATTTGTAAATTTCAATGTTTCATGGACATGGATTTTAATTTTTTCCTTCCCAATGGGTCCGTGAACAAAAATTCATCATTCCTTCATTTGGAATAATCAAAAGCACTTTTTACATCTTGGTTATTTTATTACAATAATTACGTTGACAAAATTATTCAAATTTCAATATATCCGGACACACTTTTTACACATTTATATTCATCATGGTCACACGTGCAATGCACATGTGCACCAACTAGTTTAACAAGAAAATATGTGTACATCCTAATTTGCTAATAGGTAATAAACTATGATTTTACCAAGGTTTATTAAAACACATGGCTACCATCGCTATGGACATTAAATATGATAATTTCAAAGTGTAAAAAATAATTGACAAAACTAAGTTTCACTTTTTATTTAACATTGACAATAAGGTTATCAAATAAAAATAATTGACACGTGGAACCCATATGTCTAGTTGATTAAATCCATGTTTATGCTAAAACACATGTTTAACTCAAAACTATTTGGTCTATATTGTTGGAAACAATTGGTTTAGATGTTTTGAATCACCATATGTGGTAAATCATATTCGTTTTATAGTTTAAATTATTGATTTGTGCGCAATCACATATTTAACAAAAGAATTGATGTTAATTGGACCCAATTGTACGAAGAGGATGAACTTAAGGTTAAAATGTCAAGATATGAATTTGAACCCTTAAATGTATTGGAATCATGCTAAATCTTGTTGGAAAGTTATTATAATCCTTAATCCATGGCCTAAATGTAAGAAAGAGTCGGTTTTGGTTGCTATAGAAACCTCAGGATGAATTTGAGAATTGTTGGGACGTCATAGAAGAGTTTTGTGGTGATGTTTAGCACTCTGGACACGCCAAATCGGTCCATCTCAAACTCAGATCGATCTGCCCCTATCGCATGTTGCCAATTGGGGTTTTGATGGATTTGGGGGTTGAATTTGTTTCGGTGGTTAGTTAAGTGATCGTATATATATATATATATATATATATATATATATATATATATATATATATATATATATATATATATGTGTGTGTGTGTGTGTGTGTGTGTGTGTGTGTGTGTGTGTGTGTGTGTGTGTATTAGACTCTAAAATTAGTTGTGGGTATACATATATGATCTTGTATATATACACGTAGATAGTTAGTCAAGTTGTGAGAATTTGTTGGGAATAAGGGTAGTTTAGCATTGAGAATTATTTAATTTTGTCGTTGTGGATATTTGGTATATTTTTTTTATACGTTTACAAGTATAAATGGTATTTGATTATATATATGAGGTTAATTCATAAATACATTGATATTTGTAAAACATAATTAATGGAGGTGTAAATATCTAGTGAATATGTCAAAATACACCTGGAATGGTTAAAAATTAACGAGTAGATAATATTTAACAATATGTGATTATGGCGTGTGAGTTATGTTGAATTTATTTAGAGTATTAACACCCTTGGTATGGATTATATGTGGGGCCTAGATATCGCTTACCCATTAGATAGTTGTGTTTGCCCTATCCGTTTGTATGATACACATTTATGAATTGGGTGATTACTTTTTATTGGGTTGGTCTAGGATGGTTGATTTCGTTGGGCTGACGAAATATATATAAGATTGGGTACACATATAAATTTGTGGAAAATCTCCTTTATGGGTCGATCTAGGATGGTTGATTTTGCTGGACCGACATAATATATGTATAGTAGAATATATATATATATATATATATATATATATATATATATATATATATATATATATATATATTGGATTTGGATATTTTCTTATGAAGTATCATCTCACTGTCTCAAAAAAATGGTCAGACTTGACATAAGTGTATCGAGGGAGTTCCTTGTTAAGATTTCGCTTGCGAGACATCCCACGTATGTAGTCTAGTTTGGCCGGGAGTTAAGAGCTTTGTGTATGAGATCCTAGGGACTTGACTTGTGTTGTATTTGGCTTATGCGTATATTGTTTTGATATATATGGAGTCTTGGGCCAACGAATCTTGAAAACCGACAAAGTTAATTAGTAGTGTATCAGGGGGGTTCCTTATTTGAAATTTTCTTGTGAGATGTCCCACGCATGAAACTTTATAAGGCTTAAGAGTTGAGAGATGGTTGGCACTAGAACTATTGGTTTATTACTTCATGCGTTACTTATGTGGATTGTTAGCCTTGGTATGTTATCGCATGGCTGGGTACGATTAGTTAGAACTGTATCAGTATAGATGAGTGGTGAGGTATATATTGCATAAGTGCCGATGGACGAGGACATGAGGCGTAAATGGGTCACATTTAATAATGTTACGAAAAATAATATTTTTTTCAACTTTAGGGTGCTGACCTAAATATATAAAAGCTTTTCCCCCAGGTATCATTATTTTTATATAGGAGTAGCAGAGCTAATCAGTTAGTGTTGGACTTAACAGTCAGAGTTGCAGTGACATTGGATGATCGAGTTCATCCCTTTGTGTAGGAGTTTCTTTTCATTTCAGCTGACATTTTAGTAGATGTTTATATTTAGAAGTTTATGTACATTTTATTTGGAGTTTTTTATATTATGAAAACTCATTATAGTGGATTTATCTTATTAGAGATTAATTTCATTCAATTCAGTTATTATTGTTGTTCATTGTTATTATGTCATGGATGGTTTTTATTTACATTTCTGCCGAGAATGATATAAATTGATTAGCGCTCCATTTCTTTGGCGTGTCATCCTAATCAACTGCACTTGGGAAAATATGGGATGTTACAGTAGGTATCAATGCATCCAGGTTATAGTGTTCGTAGGATATGTGTTGCTCTTATTAGGTTTCTCCGTCGTGTTCATTTGTATTTAAATCCCTATGATTAGGTTTATTTGTACTCTTAATTAGTGCTTGATTTGTTATGAGAATCTTGTTGTTTGCTTTTAGATGGCAAACACTCGAGGGAGGAGAGGATGGACAACTACCACTAAGTCTTCCAATCGGGAGATCGAGCCAAAATAATAACCATGATTACATGCACGAAAGTCAGTACAAGTTGATTATACTGCCATCACTACATAGGAAGTCACATAAATGATGACTGCCATTTTACAGAATTTTTTGCAGCCCCAACTATAGGTGGTTGTGCCCACCCAACTGTGGTTTTCTATTTGGGAGGGAACATGGGTCTTTTGCTAAGGGTTGATCACCGAAGTTTCTGGGGACCACATATGTTTCAGTGGCATATCAGTGGAGGCAAAAATATTTAGAGGTATTTCAGGATGCTCGAGTGCACAGAGATTCATAAGTAAATGATTGCCAACTTTAAGTTGGTGTGTGTGTGTAGGGGGGGGGGGGGCATTATAGTGGCAGGATTCTATCACCACTATTAAGGAGAGGATAAGAAAAAAGACTTTTTGGTTCTGGTCAAGGGAGATGCACAATGGCTGAGTACGAGTGGGAGTTAACCACTCTCTCTATTTTTACCTGAGGAAATGAACACTGAGGATACAAGGATGTAATGTTTCGTTAAATGAATGACTTGGAGGACCTGGAAAGTGATATTAGGGAAATCCTCATACACTATATACACTCGGGTGGTAAATGATGCACTTTTGAATTGTCAGGAGAACTTAGAAATTCAGAATTCCAAGAATGGGAAGATAAAAAATAATGGGGTTGATTATACTCAAGAGAAAATTAGTTGGGCCTATGGAAGAAAACATTTTCATCGCCAAAATGGTAGATAGTCACATCATGAAGATTATCAATGAGACTACTGAATATGTAAAAAATAGAGATGGTAAGTAGTGAGCTCGCAAAAAGGACGTTAATATTGTTATAAAGATGAGGGTTATTTGTCCAAGATGAGGGTCATTCGTCCAAGATGTGTTTGAGAGTTCGATGAGCAGGGTAACGGGATCCTGTTGCTTTAGACGATTATCCTACACCCTAGTTCCCAGCACTAGATTATGTTACACTAGCTTATCCAACACCTAAAGAGCATGGGAGACAACAATTACCATGCTACGAGGACGGTCAACGTGGTACCTTATGATAACAGGTACCATACTGAATGTACAAGGGTACGCCCTTATTATTTTATTTATTTATGTGCATTTGATTTTCCCTTATCTATGTGGGTGTAAGGTAATGATGTGTAGATATAATATATATACTATGCGTAGCTACTTGAATTATTGGCATGGGTGATTTTTCGCATCATGGCTTATTTCCTGGTTTTAGTGTACTAGTTCGCCATAGTGTGAGTGAGCTGTCAGGTTGGATAGTACAGTTTGGCATGCCACAACATGAGTGAGATGTTGGGTAGAAGGGCATTGTTGACTTTCCTCAGGGTGGGAAACTTTCTAATTGGTATGGGCATGCTAGAATTTCCATGACATGGTTTATTTGTCACAACGATGATGAGTGATGGATATATTGACCTTGGTTTAGGAATTTTTTCTTTGGGATTAGGTAGGCTATTGGGTCCAGTGCTCAAATAGTAGGTTACAAGTATATACAGGGGTCCCTTATTTGGATTATTCATTCAACATGTGGGTTTCTAACAAGTGTTGAGATCTCATTCCCATAACTTACCATTTCTCTATTCTCATGTGTGTTATGAGTGAGGACTTGGTCCGATTCCTAATACAAAATTCTATAATTAGGAGGGGAGAATGTAATACCCCGTATTTTTGAGAATTAATTAATTGACTATTTAATTATTTATTAATATTTACTCAGGTGAATTAATAGGTAATTTATTGGATTTAATTGGTTTGAATTATTAATCAGAATTTAAAATTTGTAAATTAAATTAACCCGGTTGTAATTAATTTGATATTGAGGGTTGGTTTAGTTAGACTTGGCTCTTGAGGAATACAAAGGCCCATAATAGTATTTTTAATGTGTTAACTTGGATTGTGAGGGTAGGTACACCTTTGGGATAAGTTTTAAGAGTAATTGATAAGTGATTTAGGCTTATCTCGGAGTCCAAAAGTGGGCCCATAGTAGACTTGCGGGTTTAGTATTTTAAATGGGTTAATAACCCTAATTAAACATCACAATACATCATAAGATTAAAAGCTATCAAGAGAGGAAAGATTTCGTAAAGGAGAAAGAACACACATGATGAACTAATCAAAGATAAATCTTCGCTTAAGGCAAGAAATACTATCTTGCATATCGTATTAGTGTCACCGATTTATGACTTAAAAACATGGAAGTTAAAAAACTCCCACATTTCAAAGGACTCAAAACTAAGAAAAGGGTTTTGTAAAACTACGATTCATGTTTTAAAAGATGCATTTACAAAGTTATTTATAATTTACAACAACAAAACTTTGGTAAAACATGTTTCCTAAAGATACGACTCTTGTTCGAACCAGGGTACCTCGCTTGAATGAGTCCTCTTGAACTAAGTTCTTATCTTACCAAGATCCTTGAATGAAAATCAGGGTCACCATTTGAATATATCATCTTGTGAGATATCCTTGTTTGAAGAAGTGTATATTACGAGGTTCGTTGCTTGAAAAATAGAGACCTCAATCAAAACTTCTTTCGATCGAGGGAATCTCACTTGAACGAGATCCTCATTTTCAGAGTTGTTATAAAATAAAAAATATTTAAAAGACCTTTTCCATTTTTTTCCAAAAAATGTTTTGTCATGTCAATTCCTTACTTTATAAGATAAACTAAAGGAATTAAAAAAAATTAAAACCTTATGCAAACTCATATATTCTTTAGTTTGAAAACTCCGGTCTCATATGCTAGTGTATGGCTTGGTTCTTTGTCTCTTTATATACAATGATATGATCTTTAAAAGTTTTTAGACTTCATAAAAAGGTGATGTATATTTTTTGGTTCTTGAATAAATCCAACACAAACTAAACCTAGGGACTGTAAAACATGTCCTTACACATGTATTTATGGTGAACCAAGAATGAACGCATGTGTTATATATTACATTGACTCTAATATAGATTAACCTTATGTGGTTTAGGAAATTAGCCCTTAGATCCATCTTAACCTTCACCGAGTTGGATAAGTAGTTCACTTGTTAATTCAACAATAGTTGTAAGACTGTTAAGGAAGTGGATTCCTCGATTTCACTTAAGAAGAAGTAAGGGTAATCTGTAAGAAATTTTGATTTGGGAGATGTTCAATGATATTAGAAAATGTAACAAAAGTTAAAAATATCCTCTTCAAAATTTGAACTTTTCATAACAAACAATTTGTACCAATCACTAATAAATAATGTAACGTCATCAATAGAACACCACATGGCTTCCATTGAAAAATATGCTAAGGTGGTGATGCTATCCTTAAAGTTGATGACTAGAAGGATCGGTCCATAAATCAAGCCAATTATGGAGATTCAATGCAAAGAGGGAAGAACATCACATTATCATCCAACCAAAATGGAGTAAATAAGAGAAAACTGAAGGCAGAGAGAAATTACTGACAGATAAGGATATTTTTTAAGGAATCAACACCATTTTCAAATACATAACATACAATATTTTTCCCTATATTAAGGAGTATCCTTTCTGAAAATCACCCAATATGGAGGATGTGCGGATAAATGATATAAGATCTCGTGTTTCACATACCACCAGGATCATGGACATAAAATGGAGAACTTCTAAATATTGAAGCAACACTTAAGGGAAATAGTCTAGGATGCACACCTCAAGGAATTCACTAATTTGTAAAAAACTCAAGTAGAAGTCCGAGTAATCAAATCCACACAAAAGGGATAAGAGGAGATACCACCGTTTGATATAGTGATTCCTATTCATGGCTTCACACTATTCCTTCTCATCATACATAGAAGAATCATGATAACATATTTTTTGATCTTGACCGAGTTAGCCTTCCAAAAGGATGTATCAAAGCTAGTGGTAAAAGTTAGAGTTTACAAGGAGATTGATTTTGACCGAGTAATCATATTTTTTGATGATGACTTGGTTGGGATGAATCTTCCCCATAAAAATTCATTGGTTTTCAATATCGGGGTCACCAATTTCGATGTAAACAAAATCGTAGTGGATAAAGGTAGTTCTTTAGAGATCATGTACATAGATATACTCAACAAGATAGGCTACACCACTCAATACCTAGATCCCAATATTGGACCACTGATTAGCTTCAATGGTAAAATTGATACTAACTTGGGGAATATTTTTCTACCAGAATTTTTGGGTTGATGACTTGGAGCCGAATTGATCCAGTCTTAGAAGTTAGTAATATATATTTTTTTAATAGTTTTTCGGTTGAGGTTGGTAGAGATTTTTTTGGGATTGTTATAATTATCAATTTGGGAAACAAGGTAGGTTCATAAGGATGGAGAATATCTGTAAACTATTGATTAATTGGGATGTTTTAAGAAATTAATAAATAGATAGGAAACGAAGTACATGATTTCAATAGTGTAAAATCATGTAGGTTTTATTTACCTATTTTTATGATTTATATGCTTAAACATACCTCATTTATGTGTATGTGATTGTGGGTTATATACTAGTGGAAGGTTTGATAGGACATGAGTGCCTGCTCCATGTACTACACCTCCAAAGTGATGACACCAGTTGTGCATGTAACTCTTTGATTATAAATTATTTTCAATACATTTTGTAATATTCGTAACTCTCCAAAAGGAAACTTTTGTTGGGTAAGGAAAATTTTGTTATTAGGATCATATTATATTAATATTTGAAACATTTTGTAACATTTGTAGCTCTAGTCGGGTGGATATGAAAGTCGATTACAACGAGATTGCATATGCTTCGAGGATACCAAAGAATGCTTTGACGATTTTAATATTATTAATTTTGGATTTATGTAATTCATTTGGTGTCTTGATAATTTTAATATTATTGCATTTGGATTGATTTATTAGTTAGTTTTAAAATGGAATTATATGACAGGTTTGAAAACACGTATATGAATAATTTTTGGAAGAAAACAAATCATTTTTTTTAAAAATAAATTTATTATTGGTCAAGGTCAATATGCGTGACCAAATCCTAGAAAATTTTCATGGGTAGTGTAATAAACCGTGACCAATGTATTTATTATCATGGGTATTGGTCACGATCATAAACCATAACCAATGAATTAATGTTCACGACTTGGGGTCATGGTCACGAATCATGACTAATTGACGTATTTTCATGGCATGGGGTCATAGTTCATGACCGTGACCATGTAAAATATGGTCATGGTTCTAATCAAGGTCAATAATCGTTACCACAAGTCACGGTTAGGGAACATGACCATGGCCTAAACTTTTGGTTACGGATGCGACCGTGACTCTCAGAAATACTCAAGATTCATGATCGTGATGCTAAAAAATATCACCCTAGAAATCGTCACAGTCCATGGCCGTGATAATTTCTATGTAACATGGTCAAGGAGTATGAAAATTAATGATATTTGGTGGCTCGTACTGAGGTCACTGTTCCTCGTTGGGGAGAATCGGGGAGGAATTATTTTGTTTACACTTTGGTATTTGGTTGCATGTTTTGTGTGATGCTATAGTGATTTCCTTTTTCTGTGTTTTGGGACTTTAGGAATTATGAGATCCTTTAGTCAGTCAGGAATGGTAGAATAACGAGTGAATCCCGATGGTGTAGGTTATACGCTAATGATATATTTTCTTGTGGTGTGTTAGTGGCCTATCATTTATGGTCATGGATTGGATGGAATTATATTGTGGATATTATAATAGTTTATATTTGTCAGTGGACCGTGTGAATGACCTATCATTTGTGGCTAAGAATTGAATGTATTAATGTTTTTGATGTTATAATAGTGGGTTACTTATAGTATAATTAGTTGTGTACTTATTTGATTTGGGTAACTAATGCTAGACTTTATCTTATATTATGATATTATTTATAGTAGTAGTCGCATATAGTAAGGTCGATATCTAGTTTTGTGATGTGGATAGAATGGGATCTTTTTCCCTTATTCTATCATATTATGTGATCGGATAAACATGGGGCGTGGAGTTGAGGGGAGGCATGGACACCCTATTATAAATCATGAAGGTGTAACGTCAATTCCTTACAGTGACCATTGATAAGTTTTTAGGATGCTCTATTAGAGTCGAGATGGACAAAGCGATGCCCTTTTGGTTATTGGTTATGTGTGTTATTACTGGTGATCTTCGATTAAATATATTTATGGATTTGAGTGATCACATTGGGAATGGATAAACCTTAATATTAGGTGGTATATGTAGCATTTGGTTGACGGGATTTCTCATTAGTGGTGAGTGTTGATCCATAGTTATCATCATGCTATTATGTTAGGGTTAGACTCTCTAGGTAGTAAATGGGTGGATTAGCTAGTGTCACCTCTCTTGAGATAGTTAGTCGTAAATAGGGGTGTATCTTAGTACGAAGTACTTATATGTTTGTATAAGGGAAAATATCCCATAGAGTCAAATTCTATGTATTTTGACTTAATTCCGTTTAGACAAAATTATTTGAGTCATATATTAGGACTCAATTTATTTATCCTTTAAGAGTTTAATGTGTGATTGAAGATCGTAGCGACCAAGTTAAAGATTTTACATCAACGTGGCGTGTTTCATGCCACATTTTGTCTTCAAAGTTCATGGATCTCACAAAGTATGAATGTATATTATTTTTTTTTTATCATTGGAATCTCATTTGGGTGTTTTTTTTTTAAATTTGTTTAAGTCCATTTTTAGTAATAAGGGTTTTAAAAGAAAATATTTTTTTTATTTTTAAATTCGTTCGAACGAGGTCGTTAAGTTCTTTTGAATGAGTTTGGGAAAGTCGTTCGAATGAGTTTCTATTGAGGTTCAAATGAGATTTTTTGGTTAAGCAGTGAATTATCGTTAGAAACTCATTTGATGTCTATTCAAACTAAATTCACTATGTCGTTCGATTGAGTTCTAGTTTTATTCAAATGAGATTGTGTACTTCGTTTGAACGACTGTAAACGGGGTTAAAACCTAGGCTTTAAAATATAAATTCTATAAAGTGCGGGGTTAAAACCTAGGCTTTAAAATATAAATTCTATAAAGTGCATACCTGGTCCCCTAAACGGGGACCGATATAAGTGATATAAACAAATATGGACATTTATCTTAATATATATTTTTGGTATTGACCCTAGATTTTTGCAAAGTTACTTCAACCTTGTAGCGTAAGATGATTTTTTTTCTCCAGGGGAGTGTCCCCAATGAGGTGGCACCATTTACTTAGGAGGATCTTTGTTTAGAAGAGCCAAGTTTTGTAGGGTGTGATTAAAGGTTTTCCTCTGTATTTTAAAGGAAGTGACTTTTCGAAATTACAAACTTCACTCGGGATTTTTCTGATTGAAATTTAGAAAACCGAATCAATGTTGGGTTTTTGAGTCTGGATTCTTTTCTAACCTCTGAAATATGTGTACCTGAGCTAGAAATATCACAAATATTTCAACAGTTACACTCTCATTTAGGCAAGCTATCAAACATGAAAGGTATGAGCCTTACATAAAAGATGAATACTTTAATCATGAGAGTGTCAAATTATAATAACATTGTATCTCATAGTAAGAGATTAAAAACACATAATGCTCGAAATTATGAAGCCTCTATAGTATTATATTCAATATATATTATGTTATGAATATATTTTTGTACTTCTAAAATCTCAAAGGAGAACACTATTTTCAAATGCGTAGGATGATAATCCACAAAATATTTAACTAGTGAGATATATTTATAAAGCGATAAACTAATTATCAAAGTGATAAACTAATTAATAAAAAAATTAAACTATTTAACGCATTAATAAATTTAACTAAGACTAAAAAAACTTATACTAAAACTAAGAATAGAAACTAAGGTTTCAGAGAGAGAAATGAGCGATGGTGAATGGTTGAATTTTGAGGTTACTGGTGGGTCATATTTATAAGGAAAAGTGAGAGGAAATTGGGATACCATGTATTTTAAATCGATCCAAATTTGGATCGTATCGATCCGATTTCGATTAACTTTTTGGTTGACCTCCAGGTTTGGACTTTAACTTTTGCTTTGTTTGACTCTTCATAACTTCTTCGTTTGATGTCAGACTGACGAACCATTTGAACCAAAGCGTTCTTTATTTTAAGGCCGACATTATCCATGAAGATCTCTAGCCCCGTATTATCTTTATTTAATTACTATTTAACCCTCAAAAATTTTAACAGTTGTAAAAATTTAACAAAACTTTTTAATCGGGCTCCACCTTGAGTTAGAGTTGTTTAGGGCCGAAGTTGAGTTTTTTGAAAATTTTCCTCTGTGATTTTAGTAGGTTAGGGGGTCATGAAAACAATGTGCCATTAAGGACCAGGGTGTCTACAAGAGCAGTCGATTAAGTGTGTGTGCTTGCGGATAATCTTAGTTAAAATTTGGTGATCACATTAATCCTTAATGGTGGAAGGATTAAGTTTTTTTTATCCAAGGGGATAAATTTATGAATGAGACCTGAAAAGGTGTTTATTAAGCTTGCATGGGAACCTGAACGTGTAGTGCGAGACCGTCAATGGGTGTTCGACATTGTGTTAAGTCTCGAAAGGTATCTCTAAAGGTCGAATGGGGACCTATGGCAAGAGAGAACCTGAAGGTGCGGTGCACGACCGACAGTGGGCTCTCAATGTTGAGTCAAGGTTTGGATCATTGTTAATGATTCCCTCAAGACTGACTAACCTTCTTGGTTAGAGGGAACTAAATATAGGTAGCTTAAGTGTGGATGTACGGTAATTAAAACACCGAGAGTGAGAAAGATCCGAGGGGTTTAGGATCACCTCATGACTGATTAACATTCTTAGTTAACGGGAACCAAAGATATGGTGACTAAAACAACGAGAGGGAAAAAGCTCCAGAGGGTTTAGGATGCAATACCCCGTATTTTCTATGCAATATTTAATTATGAAATTAATTATGGGTTCTTGTTATGACTTGTGATGCCACTATTTATATTTATACGTGTTATATTATTTGTATTTAAATTCGAACTCAATATACGATAATTCATATATTAAATATTTAGAAGTGACGTAGTATTATAAGCGACTATGGAATGGTCAAAGATTTGGTATCGAGGGTTTATTTCTTTGGATTATCCCCTCAGTATCAGGTTCCACCAATTGTGATGTAGTTTCTCATAATGACGTGACGTGCTTAATAATAAATAATTTAAAAATAGATATTTGAAATCATTACGGATAAATATTAGTTGTGTAATATCATATTTTGGGTTGGATTTTAGGACATTTAAAATGTTCGTTTTGATTTAATATATTGGGGTTTAAGCCCACTGGGTTGGTACATAACTTGAGAGAGTTTTAGATCGTTTAGAAGGTCATATGGGTTCATTAGGTTGGGACTTGAGTCAGGACCAAGGCCGTTTTATGGGAAGTAGGTTTACAAGGTTAGAAGACTAAACCTAAAATAGATTCGAGGCTTGAGATAAAACCTAAAGGCTAAGGAAGGGATATGCACCTAAGGGAGAAGAGTAATTGAGGGAGTTTGGGATTGATTCCTCAATCATTCCATAGGCAAGTTTGCAATATTTAAGAGTATAAATATAATTGTGTTATGGTAGTAGTAGTTCATTGGATTCTGAACTAATATGTTGATATTTTGATTTTAATCATTTAAAAATCAATTTTAAAAATTGTTTAATTTGTAAGTTAAACTTTAATATTTTGATACTGCATTAGGATAAGTTGATGTTAAAGCGTATGATTTATACCTTGAAATCTAAATGAAATTGTTATATTTTGAATCATATTGATGAATTATACGAAAGCCCATTTGTTTAATTCGAATATTAAAACAAATATGAGATTAAATTGATAGAAATGTGAAGCTAGGTTTCTAAAGCTTAAAATCTAAAATTGGTACTTGTTCAATCATCTAAGACTTGTACAAATATCTTAGAGACTGATTTTTTAAATATTTTTAGGCCATATTTTAGGTAATTGAACCTTAATTGAGGTCGTTAATGGTGATTTTGGGATCTAGGTTTGTAGCAGGGGACTCATTGTTAAAGAAAGGTGTGTTTATGAGATTTTGGATTTTCGGATCATGCACATAGTAGCATTTTGGGGCTGTTCACACAGTTGTGACATACAATTTGGTTTTAGATGTTTTATTGGTGATGATTTAGTAATCGTGTATTATCAACCATTAATTTAAATGCGTTTGCGACCCATAAAGTAGGGTAATTATATTATTATGTTAATCTTGGTATATGGTTAGGAGTGAGATGATACTAGATTTAGAGAACCTTGGGTGATCGGGCTAATGTTATATTTGACCGATCGTAGTTAACATACGTATTAACTAATTCTAAAAGAGACTTTATGTGTGACCTATTTATATAGGGTTGTATGTATCTATTAAAACCCGGTGGCTAAGGGTTATGATTTTTTTTGAGTTTTATGTCATGTGTACATGCTTGTGGGTATACATACTAGGGGATATCTTTGTGGGGAATGTACGATGTCAACTGTGCTGGTACCTCGGTGATAGGGATGGAATTTACCTTGGTCATTTTACCCTGGGCACTACATGATGAAACTATCTTTTATATCTCGGGGAGGATTAACAGGGGAATCCTCTCATATAGCCTCAGGTATGGGGCCATATAATTGGTGTGAAGGCGTTATGAATATCCCTCATTGATGTTTTGAAGTTATAGGCGTGGGACAAACTATAACTATACCTAGTACGCTTGAGGGATCACCGAAAGCGATAGAGATAGGCCTTCGTTATGTGCGAGCTAGAGCGTAGCCCGTTTGTTATGTACATGACTGGGATCGTACTTATGTAGAGGTTAGATGTAAATATTGCCTTTCCTCAAATTTATGTTCTTCTGTGTTGTAGTTCTTGAGTTGATTATACCGATCTATATCTTATACTAGAGAAATATAGGATTTATACTAGAGATGTATAGTTATAAACTTATGACTCAAAATTTATGTAACACATATACTAGAGAATTATATATTACATTAGTGGCATGAAATCGCCCTGGACTTATAGACTTGAGACACGCGTTTAGTACCTTACCTAGAGACTGTTAGCGATACATTGATTAGTTAACAACACATGCTTAAGGTAAGAGAATACTGTACAGAAAATGTTTAATAATATAAGAGATTATTTCAAAATGAGAATGTAAAGAGTAATGAATTAAGAGATGAACTTTATTCACATGGGTCACATATGGATTAACAGAAGAACTACATATTTATTATAGGTTGTTGGGATGGATAACTTAAATGACTTAAAATCCACATAAAATAGTATGAAGGTGTATTATTATTATTATTATTATTATTATTATTATTATTATTATTATTATTATTATTATTATTATTATTATTTTGGCCAAACTTCAGTTAAATTATTATCCTTTGTAAACTTATTGTTTACATTGTTGTTGAATCTGTTTTTACAGGTCTTAGGCTGTCATTATTTTCGTAGACTTAGGTCAATTCATTAGAGGAGTATATATAATGGCATTCTATTCATCATCCCTAGGTTGTAGAAGCTCAACCAGTGTGGCTCATCTACTTATTGCATTTATTTATATTCACTAGGCCATTGTATTATTTAGTTTATCTCGAGTCAAATATTATAATTATGATCCTAATATTCAGAGTTGGATTTTGTAGTTGAATTTTTTATATTCCAGAGTTAGTTTATGTCTCGTGGAAGAGTTGGTATCAGAGATGTTATATTTGTTTCAGTAGTTTTAATCTTATTGTACATTTATTTATTTTTATTCAGTTTTGTTATGCTAAGAATGTTACTAAATTTTTTTTATTTCCATGTTTTTTGTATCAGATTTGATAAATCTATTCATGAATTTTATGGGGTGTCACATAGGATCTCCTCAAAACTGATCAACCTTCTTAGTTATTGGGAACTGAAGATCGAGTGGCTCAAGTGTGAACGTACGGTGATTAAAAGACCAAAAGGGAGATTTTTTCAGGGGGTGTAGGGTATCGCAATTTTTGACTTTGGTCTTTGTAAAGATTCATAATATTCTAATCTCTTATTATTTTAGGTCGCATAGGGGACCAAACATAGAAACACGAGGTTTCGATGACTTCTATAGGGGTACAAGGTATCCTAATTTTTGACTTTCGTCTCTGAAAAGATTAAGTATGTTCTATTCCCTTCCTAGTTTAGGTCTCATATGGGACCAAACATAGAAACATGATGTTTATACCATTTATCTGAGTGCAGGGTAACTTAGTATTTGACTTTATCATAGAAAAGATTCAGAATATTCCAAGTCCTTCCAATTTTAGGCCGCATAGGGTACTAGACATAAAAACACGATGTTTTGTTATCGTCTTATTGAAACAAGTGGTTTCCTATTTTAGGTTTTATAGGGGACCTGTCGTACAAACACGAGGTTTTGATGGTGTTTATTGGGGGTGTAGGGTATCCTGATTTTGACTTTGGTCTTAGGAAAGATTCAGAATATTCCAACCCCTTTCTTTTTTAGGTTTCATAGGGGAGAAACCGTCGAAATGAGATTTTTCATTGGCATCTTACTAAAATATGGGGTTTCCTATTTTTGGTCACATAGGTCCCCTATTGGTTTGAAGAGCAAGTCTTCCTATTTTAGATCACGTAGGGGACCGAATTGTTTTAAAGCACAAGTATTCCTATTTTAGGTCACATAGGGGACTAAATTATTTTAAAGAGTAGGGCTTCCTATTTTAGGTCGCGCAAGGGACCGAATTGGTTTGAAGTGCAAGGATTCCTATTTTAGGTCGTATAGGGGATCGAATGGGTTTAAAGTCCAGGGATTCCTATATAGGTCACATAGCAGACCGAATTATTTTGAAGCACAGGGCTTCCTATTTTAGGTCGCGTAGGGGACTTTATTTGTTTTAAGCGCAGAGCTTCCTATTTTAGGTCACATAGGGAACCGAACCATTTGAAGCATAAGTCTTCCTATTTTAGGTCATATAGGGGATAAGAATGGTTTGAAGCACATGGCTTCCTATTTTAGGTTATGTAGGGGACCACATGGGTTTGAAGCACACAAGGCTTCCTATTTTAGGTTGCATAAGGGACATAATTATTTTGAAGAACAAGGCTTCCTATTTTAAGTCTCTTAGGGGAAAGAATTGTTTTGAAGCATAGGTCTTCCTATTATAGGTCACATTGGGGATCGAATTAGTTTAAAGAGTATGGATTCCTATTATTTTTGTGAGTTTTGCTTAGGGAATTTTGGGGTTTTGGTAAAAAACTTGGATCGAGTGGAGTATAATGCTTTAGTGAGGAGATCAAGGTAGTGTGAGGTATTTCATTGCTTGAGTGGAGTTTGAGGTTTTAGGTAGGTTTGTTCTATGGATTTTTAGGGGTTTGCTCAGGCAGTGTCCAAGGCTTAAGTGAGTTTCTCAAGAATGAGTGAGGATTTTATTTGCTTGAGACGAGTTCGAGGCTTTAGAGAAGTTTTCTCAAAGGAGTCTGAAGATTTTTATGGGTTCTCTTAGGCGGTGTTCGAGTTTTGAGTGAGGCGCTTAGGGATGAGTGAGGATTTTTGTTAGGTGAATTCCGAAGATTTAAAGAGGTTTTTCTCATAGGAATCTGAAGATTTTTAGTTTTTTTTTCCAGGTGGTGTCCGAGGCTTATGTGAGGTGGTCAAGGATGAGTGAGGCTTTTGATCCGGTGGAGTTTGAAGATTTAAAAAGGTTTTCTTATAGGAGTGTGGGGATTTTTAGGGGTTTTCTCAAGCAGGGTCTTATGATTAAGTGAGATGCTTAGGGATGAGTGAGGCTTTGGTTTGATAGGGTGGAGTTCGAGACTTTAGGGAGGTTTTCCCAGTTTGAGGCTTTTCAAGGGTTCTTAGGTAGTGTTTGAATCTTAAGTGAGGTTCTAAACGTAAGGCTTTTTTTTGCTTCGGTGGAGTCTGGGGCTTTAGAGAGGTTGACTCAGAGGAGTTTGAGGCTTTGCAGGGTTTGCTCAGGTGGTGTCCAAGGATTTAAGTGAGGTAATTAGGGTAGTGAGGCTTTTGTTTTCTCGTGTGGGGACCAAGTATCTAGTTAAGTATGCTTAGACGAATCCTAGTATTTGCAGAGGTTTGCTCAAGCAATGTCCTAGGATTAAATGAGTTGCTCAGGGTGAGGCTTTTTTTTTTCTTGAGTGGAATCGAAGGGTTTGTAAAGGTTGACTCACAGCAGTTCGAACCTTTCTCATAGGTTTGCTCAGGCGGTGTCCCAGTCCTTAAGTGAGGTGCTCAGGGTTAAGTGAGGCTTTTATTTTCTAGGGTGACTTAGAGTATCTAGATAGGTATGCTTAGAGGAGTCTGAATCTTTGTAGGCTTTTAATCAGGCAGTGTCCAAGACTTAAGTTGGGTACTCTAGGATGATTGAGGCTTTTGTTTTCTCCGGTGGAGTTTGAAGCCTTAGAGAGGTACACTCTGAGGAGTCCGATGATTTTATAGGGGTTTTCTCATGCACTGTTTGAGGTTTTATGTGAGGCTCTCAGGGCTAAGTTAGGATTTTATTCTCTCGGGTGGAGTCCGATGCTCTTGAAAGGTATGCTTAGAAGAGTCTGAGGCTGTACATAGTTTTTCTCAGGCAGTGTCCGAGTCTTAAGTGGGGTGCTTTAGAATGAGTGAGGATTTTATCTGATCGGGTGGATTTCGACGCTTTAGACGGGTATTCTCAGAGGAGTTCGATGCTTTGCTAGGGTTTTCTCAGGCGGTGTCTGAGGCTTAAGTAGGGTTCTCAGGGATGAGTAAGTCTTTTATTTGCTTGAGTGAAGTTTGAGGATGTAAAGAGATATGCTTAGAGCCGGCCAAGGCTTTTGTAGGGGTTTGCTGGGGTGGTGTTAAAGGCTTTAAGTGATGTGCTTAGGGTTGAGTGAGGATTTTATTTACTCGGGTAGAGTTCGAGGTTCTGGAGAGGTATGATAAGAGGAGTCTGAAGATTTGCAGAGTTTTTCTTAAGCGGTTTTTAAGGATTAAGGTGGGTGTGTAGGGAGGAGTGAGGATTTAGTTTTCTCGAGTAAGGTCCGAGTCTTTATAAGGGTATGCCTAGAGGAGTCTGAGGCTTTGTAGGGTTTTTCTCAAGTGGCATTCGGGGCTTAAGTGGGATTCTCAGGGATGAGTGAGGCTTTTATTTGCTCGGGTGGAGTTTAAAGAGGTATTCTCGAAGGAGTTCGAGTCTTTGTAGTGGTTTGATTAGGCAGTGTCTGAGGCTTAAATGAGCTTCTCAGGGATGAGTGAGGCTTTTTTTTCCTGGGTGAACTTCAAGGCTCTAGAGAGATATGCATAGAGGAGTCTGATTCTTTGTAGGGTCTTTCTCAGGCAGTGTTCGAGGCTTAATTGGGGTGCTCAAGGATGAATGAGGCTTTTATTTGCTCAGGAGGAGTTCAAGGCTTTGGTGTGTTTAACTCAGGGGGTCTGAGGCTTTTGTTAGGAGTTTGCTTGTGGGGATTTTTCGGCTTTAAAGAGGTTGTTTGAGAGGAGTCTGAGGCTTTTGATATGCTCGGGTGGAGTCTGAGACCTCAATGTATTTTGGCTCAGAAGGGTGTGAGGCTTTGGTTAGGATTTTTCTCTAGTGGAGTATGAGGCTCTTGAGAGGTTGACTTAGAAAAGTCTAAGGATTTTAATCTGCTCGGGTGGAGTCTGAGGCTTTGGAGAGTTTGGATCCTAGGAATTGAGGTTTTGGTTAGGAGTTTGCTTGGGTGGATTTTGAGGATTTGGAGAGGATGGCTCAGAGGATTATGAGGCTTTATTTTGGTTAGTGGCAATGTATGTCTATTATAAAGATGTAGATAATAATTTATTGATTCTTATGCTATAAATTTATGTGGGGCGGCGGTGTATTTATCTAAAGGGTACGTAAAAGGTGATTGCTATTTTAGGAGGAAAATGGGCTTCTAAGGTAAAGGGCTCTTTTGGGTGTTCCACAAGATGATTTATCTTCAAGAATGTTTCATTTTATTTGTATTTTTCCATTGGGAGTAATCACCTTTGTTTAACACAAAGAGTACCCATGTGATATAGAATTGACACGAAGTTTTTTTTTTGGGTTGAAATCATGGGTAGAGATGATGAACGGGTACTATAAAATGGAAGGAAACTTTGAAGACCTTTCTTGACACTTACATTAAAGTTAGATTCTTGGTAGTTTTTCCTATGCTCATTCTCTGACGTGAAATTATTCCCTTAGATTTGAAAATTCCAAGGATGGTTGATTTGATCACAAGGTTTGCCTTTGGTTTAAAGGTCTTTGAAAAAATAGGGGATATATATTATGGTGTGATTGAGTCTCTGAGTGGATTGCCTATATATCCCTTAAGGGGATTAAGTAAAATGTAGTTCCAAAGGGTGTGGTGGATTGTATTGCATTTTGATTGAACATCGGTAGTGTATGATGTTTTTGCGGGTTATGTTGAGGACAAGGCTTTTTATTTTTGAAAATTTAGGGGAAGGGGTATTTCTTTCCCTCTGGTCCTCGTAAGTTGTTGTCTAAGTGTACTGACTTTTATGTCATCTTATAATTAATGAGAAGCCTACGGAGTTATAACACTCTGTAATGCCTTTTGTAATTTTTCATCGTTCATTAGACCATGCACACTAGGACTATGTTTCTTAGGAAATCGAGTTGGGGTTTAGTGTTGGACTGGACCTGAAGTGACATTTCGGGTTGC